>CM055062.1:53381511-53918078 GCA_029204045.2 Tillandsia leiboldiana | reverse complement strand
AAAAGGAAAAGAATACTAAACCAGCGCAAGGATAGGTCTAAGAAATATCATACAGATGCTACAAATAATGACATTACTAATGACAATCGGTCTCATACTTTAGAAGATAGTCATTTATCAGAAATAAGAGACGTTATACCATCTTCTTCGCACTCCCACTATGTTGAGCAATCTTACTTAGGATTACCTAAATATCAATGTCAATCATGTGGAGCTTTGTTATGGTACAACGAAAGAATTCACAAACACAGAAATCAAAGTACTCCAAGATTTTCTTTATGTTGCCAAGAAGGAAGGATTTCTTTACCATTGCTAAGAGACACACCAACTATACTAGATGTCCTATTGGATTGCCAAGGTTCTACAAAGGCTACAAAGTTCGGGAAAATATTAGAGTATACAATTCAATGTTTGCTTTTACCTCTATAGGTGCAAAAGTAGATATTAATATTAATAAAAAACCAGGACCGTATATATTTAGGATCAGCGGCCAAAATCATCACATAATAGGTTCTCTTCTCCCTGTTGACGGCCAACGGCCTAAATTTGCTCAGTTATATATTTATGATACTGAAAACGAAGTTGATAATAGAATGAGAGTTTTCCATGCAAATGATGATTCCACCAGTATTGATAAGGATATTGTTACAGATTTGCTGGAAATGTTTGATAGTGAAAATGAGATTGTTAAAGCATTTCGAATGGCTAGAGATCGTTTTAGAGAAAGTGATTACTTACCAATTAGATTAAGGCTAATTGGTACACGTAATGTTGGCACCACGCAGTATAATCCTCCATCATGTGCTGAGATTGCTGGTTTGATTATTGGTGACTTAGGTTGTGCAGATCAACATCGAGATATTATTGTTGAACATAAAATGAATGGACTCAAACGTATCAGTGATTTACATCCTTCCTTTATGGCTATGCAATACCCTATACTATTTCCCTATGGTGAGGACGGTTTTAGTCTCGGCATTGAATGTAGTACAGAGTCACGTTGAAAAACAAACTCCAGGCAATACATTACAATGCGTGAGTTTTATGCATATAGAATTCAGAATAGACCACATGAAGGAAAAACACTTATACGTGGAGGCAGACTTTTCCAACAATATATAGTAGATGCATTCTCATGTGTTGAAGAAGAAAGACTTGGTTATATCAGAAAAAATCAGTCAATTTACGGTCTGAAATATATAAAGGTCTAAAAGATGCTGTTGTTCAAGGTGACGTTGATGGTAATGCTATTGGAAAAAGAATTATATTACCCTCAAGTTTTACTGCTGGTCCGCGTTATATGATCCAAAATTACCAAGATGCTATTGCTATATGTAGGCACTGTGGACCTCCTGATTTATTTATTACATTTACATGTAATGCACAGTGGCAAGAAATACGAGACGCGCTACATTTCATTCCTGGTCAACGGTCTGAGGATAGACCTGATATTGTTAGTCGAGTTTTCAAGATGAAATTGGAATCATTTATGGCCGATATAAAAAAAAATAATTTCTTTGGTCCATCCATAGCTGGTACGAAACTGCCAAAAACTTTCAGTATATTTACATAATTCAGGAAAAAAAATTTCGTTCCCTCGAAATGTCCCTTATTCTAACTTTTTCTGTTGCTTTTCTTTCTATGTTGATCCAGAATTATATACAGTTGAATTCCAAAAAAGAGGGCTTCCACATGTACACATTTTAATATGGTTGCATGCCAACCAAAAATACTTAACGAACGTTGAAATTGACTCAATTATTTCAGCTGAGATACCTGATAAAGTTAGTAATCCAGATGGTTACGCAGTTGTCGAAAAATTTATGATTCATGGTCCCTGTGGACTCGCAAGATTAGGAGCACCATGTATGGTAAAAGGTTATTGCTCAAAACATTTCCCAAAGGAATACAATAACGAGACAACGGTGAATGACGACGGTTTCCCAATATATAGGAGAAGAAATAACCAGAGAAGTGTTCTTAAAAATGGAATTGAACTTGACAATAGATTTGTTGTCCCACATAACTTAACATTACTTCTTAAATATCAAGCCCATATTAATGTTGAGTGGTGTAACAAATCAAGGCTCATAAAATATTTATTCAAGTATATTAACAAAGGCCCGGACCGAACAGCGGTTATTATAGAAAATAATATCAATCCTGATATTGGTTCTTCTGCTCATCATTATAAAGAAGTTGACGAAATCAAACAGTATCTTGATTGCCGCTATTTATCAGCATATGAGGCTATTTGGAGGTTATTTGAATTTGATATTCACTTTAGACAACCATCTGTTGAGAGATTAACTGTTCATTTTCCAATGATGAATAATGTTACATATCGTGATGATGAAAATTTAGAAAATTTGCTAAATCGTCCAGATATTGAGAAAACAATGCTGACAACATGGATGGAAACAAATCTAGCCAGTGAGAATGCTCGCGAACTCACATATGTAGAATTTCCAACTAAATGGGTATGGCATTCACAGGAGAAGTTTTGGTCAAGTCGAAAACAAGGCAATCGTATAGGTAGGATAGTTTATGTTCATCCCAGCGCAGGAGAACTTTATTTTCTACGAATGCTTTTAAATGTTGTGAAAGGTCCTAGAAATTATAAGGAAATTAGAACCGTCAATGGTATTATCCACGAAACATTTCGATCTGCATGTGATGCTCTTGGACTACTTGGTAACGATAGAGAATGGGAAGAAGCGCTAAGAGAGGCATCTCTTTGGTCCTCTTCAAGTCAATTGAGGGAACTATTTGTAACTTTGGTCATGTTCTGTGAAGTTTCAAATCCAAGTAAATTGTGGGATGAATTTTGGGAGTTACTAGCTGATGATATTTCATACAGATTAAAGAATATTCTTGGCATTAAAAATCTTAGAATGCCTCAGGTAGAACTTCAAAATCATGTTTTATTTGAACTCGACATTTTATTCAGGAAGAATGGAAGCTCTCTCGGTCATTTTAATTTGCCTGTGCCTAATAGTTTGATTGTTGATCAGTTTAATAATAGGTTACTCAGAGAAGAGACAGATTACAATATAGATGTCTTAAAAGATGAGCATACACAGTTGTTTAGTGGATTAAACGATGAGCAAAGGAAAATATATAATGCTGTTTTAGTTTCTGTATATGAAAATATTGGGGACTTCATATTTGTTTATGGGCATGGTGGAACAGGAAAAACTTATCTTTGGAAGACTATTATATCAAAATTACGATCAGAGGGCAAAGTGGTTTTAGCTGTAGCTTCTTCAGGAATAGCATCACTTTTATTACCCGGTGGACGTACAGCGCACTCAAGATTTAAGATACCTATTAAAATTGATGAGCACTCTATTTGTGAAATCAAAAAAGGGACACAGCTTGCAAACTTACTAACCTATGCTAGCTTAATTATTTGGGATGAAGCACCTATGAATCACAGGAATTGTTTCGAAGCTTTAGATAAATCCCTAAAGGATATTTTGGATTTGGATAATACATCTAACAGTGAAAAAATTTTCGGAGGAAAGACTATTCTTTTAGGAGGAGATTTCAGACAGATACTTCCAGTTGTTGTGGGAGGCACCCGGCATGATATTATTAATGCATCTCTTACAAAGTCTCCTATATGGACTAAGTGTAAACTTTTCAGATTGGAAACAAATATGAGGTTGTTACAAGGTTCTCTTGCAAATGAAAGAGCTGCTTTATCTTTAGCTGAATTTAGCAAATGGGTATTGGATGTCGGTGATGGAAAGATTGAGACTATTAAATTAGATGGAGAAGAAGAAGCTACTTGGATACAAATTCCTGATGATCTGCTTATAGAAAACAATGATAATGGAATTGGAAGTATTGTTCAGGAAGTATATGATAAAATTCAAGGGAATTATAATAATCCAGCCTACCTAAGAGATCGCGCAATTGTTACACCAATAAATGAAATAGTTGATGAGATTAATACATACGTACTTTCTTTGGTACCAGGTGAAGAACGAACATATTTCAGTTCAGATTCAATATCTAATTTATCAGGAAATGTTGAAGACAACGATATACTCTACCCAGTGGATTTCTTGAATTCTTTAAAATTTAATGGAGTACCCCATCATGAATTAAAATTAAAAGTTGGGGTTCCTATAATGTTGCTTCGAAATATTAATCAAACTTCCGGTCTTTGCAATGGTACACGATTATTGGTGACCCAACTTTCTTCTAGAATTATTGAAGCACAAATCTTCACCGGCAATCATATTGGAGAAAAAGTTTACATCCCTCGCATTATCGTTAATGTCACTGACTCAAAATGGCCATTCATTTTGAAAAGGCGTCAGTTCCCAATACGGCTAAGTTACGCAATGACAATTAATAAAAGCCAGGGTCAAACATTGCAGAAAGTTGGGATTTACTTATCTCAACCAGTTTTCTCTCATGGTCAACTTTATGTAGCAATTTCAAGAGTTACTTCCAGAGAAGGATTGCGAATCTTTATAAAAAATAAAGATAAAATACCTGAAGGATATACAAGGAATATTGTTTACCATGAAATATTTGAAGATTTGTAATATTATATTACTACATATTGGATATAATATTCAATTCCTTAACTTACAGCTTTGATATAGTGATGGAATACACATTATTATCGGAATTATCGTTACAACGGCAAAATTGCAAGATCAAAGCAAGGATATGTCGAATATGGGAATCGACTGCGCCATTTTTGAAAGGAGATATATTTAGTCTTGATTGTCTTTTGGTAGACGAAAAGGTAATAATCATCAGTTTTTTTATTAGAGGTCACTATTTTATTCCCCTTATCTATATTATATTTGTATTTCTTTTAAAAAAAATAATACTATTGTTGTCTTATTGTGATTCTTACTAGGGATATTCTTTACAAGGAACAATCCGAAAGCAAGATGCAGAAGAACTTAGATGTCGAATGACTGAAGGACGTGTGTATCTAATAGAAAAATTCAACGTTCTTCCAAATAAGAAAAGATATGCAGCTGTTAATCGTTCTTACATGATTCAAATTAATAAATGGACATCTCTAACACTACTCGAAGAAGATAACGAGAAACTACCACTATATAGCTTTAATTTCATAAATTTCCCTGATGTTGAAAAACAAAGTTATACTGATGCTATTCTCACAGGTATTACGTACTTACATAATTATATATTTCTTCCATACAAAAAAAAACAAATGTCCTATTAAATTTTAATATGTTAATGTTAATATTCTTCATATTTTGAAGATGTTCTCGGGCAGCTTACATCTATCAGTGATATCACACAGAAATATGTAGGCCAAACCCTTACACCCATGAGAAATTTACAAATTCAAGATTTAGAGTAAGTTCTTTCGAGTATTATATTTACAAAAATTTTACAAAAGTAACTTTACTATATATATATATATATATATATATATATATATATATATATGTTCATTCACTTATATTATCTCAATATTCCCTTTTTTCCCCTTCACAGAAGAAATGATTTATCCATTACATTATGGGATAAGTTTGCTTTGGACTTTGACGACGGTTACATCTTACAGAAAGAAAAAGAAGGAAATAAGGCAGTTGTATTAGTGCTTGCTGGAATGACTGTTCGTTCATTTAAAGGTTTAGACCTATATTTCTAAAGTAATAAACAGTTAATAATAATAATAATAATAATATATATATATATATATATATATATATATATATATATATATATATATATGTGTGTGTGTGTGTGTGTGTATATATAAGTGAGACTAACCTATATATTACTCTATATATATATAGGAAATGTTTACCTATCATCCTGTTCAGCTTCAAAGATTTATCTTGATTTGGAAATTTCTGAAGTTATTCAAATGTTACAAAGGTTTGATAATCTATCCTTTAATTAATGTTCTGTAAAAATTAATATGTCCAGTTAGTACTATTTGCTTATCTATGAATTACCACATGCAGTTTACAAGTTATAAATAAATCGATTGAGCGAATCAACAAAAGTGATGAGCAGCTTATTAGTCCACAAGAAGAAATGTACTCAAATCGGAAAAATATTGGTGAGCTCTTACAATTAGATCTTTCTACTGTCCAGGTAAAATTATTTATAGAATATCAAATTTTTATTGGCTTTATTTCCTTCCGTTTTTTTTTACTCATATAATATTTGGTGTTTTTGTTATAATTGATAGAATATGAAGTTCACATGTGAAGCGAAAATTATTGAATTTGATACATTATTTGGTTGGTGGTATAAAGCATGCGCTAAATGCAAAGCATCTGTGAAAATATATGGCGATATTTTCTTATGCTCCAATTGTACTGAAAATGAACAAAGCCCCATACCATGGTAATAACTACTTTTAACTTTATAGTAATTATAATTTGATCACAATTAAATTATCATCTTACCTATATATATATATTATTAATTGACATTGGTATTATATTTATGTTCAAAAGGTACAAACTAAATACTGTCGTTGAAGATTCAAGCGGTTCTACGAACTTCACTATATTTGGGAAGTCAGCAGAAGATCTTATTTGTATTCCAGCTAAAATTTTAGCTGCCTCACCTGGTTCCGATCAATTTACGCTCCCTCCTGTGATCAAAGCTATTATTGGACAGAAGCATATCTTTCAAATTATATCGGACGCACAGAAATTTAAATCAAACGGGCAAACTTTTAAAGTGGTAAAAATTTTCCCCGTAAATTGTAATACAAAAGACAAGTCTCCTGTGGTCCAAAATTTATTAACAAAGTATGAAGAAGAAGAGCAGTCACCCATTACCAAAAAACAAATCAACAGAGATCTATTTATGAACATATCACCCGATTCAGAAATTTCATCCAGGTATTATCACTATCACTCTATATTAACAAATATTTCTCATAAATTAGTATAAAAAATATATATTTATTTCCTACTTCTTTTAACTTTGAGGAATATTTTCCTTACCAGTTCAGGACAATTTATATCTGAAATACAGCATCGAAAGAAGCTTCGACTTACGTAAGATATCTAATCGTTATATATTTTATAATAATTGATTTCCGATTTTTGATATTAAATTATTATTAAATTGTAGGTTTGATGAAGCAGATTCCTCTGATGAAAAGCAGAAATCAAGAGTTACCAATAATGACGCGAAATGAAGAATTATTGCTTTTCTTACACGCAGTTTATTTCCTTAAATATAATATTCCCCTAAGCTTGAAATGTAATCTATTATTTCTAAACTATATGTACGCGACCTTCCTCCTCCGCGCAGTGTCGTGACGTTCATGCACCGTGCATCTTCCACGGATCTGTCTGTGTTTTATGTAATATATTTCGAAATTTAGAAACAAGTATTAATGTTTTGTACAAATTTACAAACAAGTATTATATATTGGTACATATACTCATTTTGATCTTTAATAGATGTTTTCCAATATATTGAGATAAAATTACAAAAAAAATATGGCGGTTATTATGATCTATCCACCATAATCTGTCTTATATAAACAAACGAAATATATTTTTACCATATATATTTTGTTACTCTATATAATGTATTATTCTTTGAGGGTAAAAATAAATTATTATTAAGTGTAAATTAAATTTATAATTAGAGTGACAATTAAAGTATACAAAAATGTATAAATTCCCTTTTATAAATAAATATTTTGTTATTATTTTATTCTGTCATTATAGAATTTCTTGAAATTATCTATTTTGTTGTCATTCCATCTTATATTCTTCTATTTTTTCTATATACATTTTCCTTTATTTCTTCTCAATTTTTCTACTTTTATCCTTTTTCTTTATATATAAAAATTTTAAATAACATAGCAAATTCAACTGTTGTTTTAACTTTATAATTTATTTTCCTTTCATTCCTCTTTATATTATGCAATATTTTCAATTTATATCTCACATTGTTGTATTCAAAAATAAGTTAACAAAATTATATTTATTAAATAAAGAATTGTTAAAGTTTTCTCACACATTTTTACAATATAAAAGTCATAGATAATTAGAATATTATGTTATATATATATATATATATATATATATATATATATATATATATATATATATATATATATATATATATATATATATATATATATATATATATATATATATCCAATTTCCGTCATAAATAAATAGTTTCTCATTAATTTATTTCATAATTATATAATTTATTTGAAATTATATTTTCCGTTATTATTCCATCTTTAAATTAAATTTATAATTAGAGTGACAATTAAAGTATACAAAAATGTATAAATTCCCTTTTATAAATAAATATTTTGTTATTATTTTATTCTGTCATTATATAATTTCTTGAAATTATCTATTTTGTTGTCATTCCATCTTATATTCTTCTATTTTTTCTATATACATTCCCCTTTATTTCTTCTCAATTTTTCTACCTTTATCCTTTTTCTTTATATATAAAAATTTTAAATAACATAGGAAATTCAACTGTTGTTTTAACTTTATAATTTATTTTCCTTTCATTCTTCTTTATATTATGCAAGATTTTCAATTTATATCTCACATTTTTGTATTCAAAAATAAGTTAACAAAATTATATTTATTAAATAAATAATTGTTAAAGTTTTCTCACACATTTTTACAATATAAAAGTCATACATAATTAGAATATTATGTTTTATATATATATATATATATATATATATATATATATATATATATATATATATATCCAATTTCCTTCATAAATAAATAGTTTCTCATTAATTTATTTCATAATTATATAATTTATTTGAAATTATATTCTCCGTTATTATTCCATCTAATATTCTTCCATCTCTCTTTATATATATCGATTTTTCTATTATCAATACATAAATTTCCCTTCCTAAATAAATACTATGTTATTATTTTATTTTTTAAATTACTTTATTTAAATACTCTGTAACTTACCTAAATTATGGATTAACTTATTAAATTGTAAAACAAAAATTTAATAATTGCTTAAAATCTATTCCATTATTATAATTGTTAAGAATGTTCCTATTTTTTAACATTTGACTCTAAAGTTGCGGCATAATCTCTGAGTCAGAATCCCTCTCCTTCCATATATTAACTCTTTTCTTTAATTATCCCTTATCTCTCTTTTTCCTCCCCTCTCTCATCTCTCCCCTTCATTTTCTCTCTTGGGAACTCATATGTTGTATAATATATAATTAGATAGCGTAATTTATTTAAATATTATAGTATTATATCTTCTACTAATAATTTAGTTCTCTTATTTCTTTTATCTCAATTGTACACAATGTTACCGAAAAACAAAACAATTCTAATTAAATAAATTATGAGATTACCATAATTTTGTGGCCACTGAAATTTACTGTTTTGACTAAATCCCAATTTTATATACCTTCTCTCTCTACATTAAATTTCTAATATTTATTATTTTCAAATAAAAAATATTCTAATATTTATTAATAATGATTCTGCTGCTTGCCCTTTCCAATTCCCCACCCCTTTCTCTCTTTCATACCCTTCTCCTTCTACATATATTAAAATAAAAAATATATCATATCATATTTCTGTATAGAAAACAGAGAATTACCGGATGTGAAGCCGCATTATAGCGAGAAAGATTCTCCTTCTCTGTTCTTTTTAACTTACCTAAATTATGGATTAACTTATTAAATTGTCAAATAAAATTTGAATAATTATTTCAAATCTATTAGATTATTATAATTGTTAGGAATCGCGATATTGTTTAACATTTTACTCTAAAGTAGCGGCATCATCTCGGAACCCGAATTTATTCATTAAATATATACTAATGATGACTCTGCCGCCTATACTTTCCAATCCCCCACCCCTCTCTCTCTTTCATATCTTTCTCCTTCCATATATTAACGTTTCTCTTTAATTGTCCCTTTTATTTTACAGTATATGATCAATAGTATTACTGTTTACTATACAGCATAATCTCCGATCCCGAATCCATACATTAAATATAGACTGATGATGATTCTACTGCCTACCCTTTCCAATCACCCACCTTCCCCTCTCTCTCTCATATCCTTCTCCTTCTAAATATATACTAATGATTACAATTTTCTTAAGGAATAATGCTATTTCTTTACATTTTAATGGTAATGATGATTCTGTCGTCTACCCTTTCCAATCCCCCACCCCCTCTCTCTCTTTCATAGCCTTCTCCTTCTATATATTAACTCTTTTCTTTAATTCTCAGTTTTAATCAATAGTATTAAATATATTAACTCTTTTCTTTAATATATACTAATGATTACTCTGCCGCCTACCCTTCCCAATTCCCCACCCCTATCTCTCATTCGTATCTTTCTCCTTCTATATATTAACCCTTTTCTTCAATTGTCCCTTTTATTTTATAGTATATGATCAATAGTATTACTGTTTACTATGCGGCATAATCTTCAAGTCCGAATCCATACATTAAATATATACTAATGATGATTCTACCGACTGCCCTTTCCAATCCCCCACCCCCTCTCTCTGTCATATTGTTCTCCTTCTATACATTAACTCTTTTCTTTAATTGTCCTTTTTGATTAATAGTATTACTCTTTAAAAAAGAGGGGAAAAAATCTCGGAGCCAGGCTATACTATGTCGCATGATCTCCGAATTCGAATCCATGCATTAAATATATGCTAATGATAATTTTGCTGTGGACCCTTCTTACTTTACCACATTTTTTCCTTTTTATTCCTAATTATTTCAAAATAATGAATTATTTTTAAAATACTTAATTCATACTTAATTAATTTAATGCTTACTTTTTTATTAGATTATATTTCCCGCAGCGAAGCGCGGGTATTGAACTAGTATATATTAAACCTAGGATCCCATTCTTTTACATTAGAGGTGGCAATTCATCTCTTGTTCAGCTCTAATGTTGTCGTGCGGTGTGTCTATATATTGGCCGGTTCTAATTTGATTCAATTCATATAAGGTGTGAATTAAAATTTATCTAAAAATAAGATCGGAATTTATCATTATAAGTTAAGGATAATGTTATGATTTATTTTTTTGTGTTAAAAATAAGATCGAAATTTATCCTTATATGTTAAGGATAATATTAGAATTTATCGTTAAATAAGAATGATAAGTTATATACATTTTTTATTAGTTAAGAAAAATATATCTTAACTCATATTTTAACCGATATTCTTATATCTTTATGTGAGAAATATAGAACCCTTTCCTCTATATTTTAGATATACGATATTCGATACACAAGAAAAAACTTAAGAAGAAAAAAGATTTTTTCTTCCCTTAATTTTTTTCTATAATCTTTTTGAATTTTCACTTACGTTTCCGGAGTTTTTAAGTGTGGACAAGGACGATCGAAGAAGGTTAGTAAAATAAGCTATCCGATTTGATTTCGGTTCCTAAATACGTTAGTTATTTTATAAATTTTCGCTGTCCTTTAAATCCAGCAGAGCTCGAGATCGATCCGCTCGTTTAATAAACGAGCCGAATACGAGTTGAATTTTGCAGCTCGAAATCTTAATGAGTTGAACACGAGCTGAAGTCAATTCGCACGTGTTTTGCTCGATATAGCTTGAATATATATATATATATATATATATATATATATATATATATATATATATATGGATAATTGCCTGTGTACTCCTGAAATATGAAAAAATATCTGATTTATTCCTTTTATTTTTTTCTTTCCAATATACCCTTCATACGTTCCACCGTTATTAAAAATACTCCTACCGTTTCCCTTGGTTAAGTTAACTAGGGTTAAACTAGAGTTAAATAATAATCGGAGTTGAAAACTATCAAATATACCTATTTTGCCCGGGTTTAGGATTTAGGGTTTAGAATTTTTTAGGGTTTTAGGGTTTAGGGTTTAGGGTTTTAGAGTTTAGGGTTTTTTAGGGTTCTAGAGTTTAGGGTTTAGGGTTTTAGGGTTTAGGGTTTAGGGTTTAGGATTTTTTAGGGTTTTAGGGTTTAGGGTTTAGGGTTTTAGGGTTTAGGGGTTTAGGATTTTAGGCTTTAGGGTATATTTGAAAGGGTAAAATAGTAATTACACACAGATAACGGCAGTTCCAAACGGTACACTAACAGAGTTTAACTTCAGGGGTATTTTGGAAAGAAGTTAGAACGTAAGAAGGGTAGTTTTAATATTAGCCTTCTAAGAGGGGTAAATCTGAAAATAGAGAAATTTTTAAGGGTATGTAGAAAATTGCCCCATATATATATATATCAGGCCAACTAAAATATAAAAAAAATTACATTTTATAAATTTTATACATTAAAACTCTAATTTTTTAATTTTCTTTCAACTTTTCACTCAGTTGTAGGGCTAACAATCTAAATTACTATATGCGAGCCAGCTCGTGTACGGTTTGTTTATAACCTAGCCAAGCACGAGTTGAAATTTTCAGCTCGATATCTTAACGAACAAACTCGTATTCTGTTCGTTTATTAAACGAGCCGAATACTAGCTAGCTCCAGCTCGCTCATGGTCGGCTCGTTGACACCCTATTTTACATTACTTCCAAATAGCATTTGGTTTCTTTGGAGTGTGATCAAAGTTTTCATTCATACTTTTATTCCACTTAAAAAGCAATTAGGAATATTCCCCAAATTAGATTCACTCATCCTAAACTTTATAATAGTGCATGTTATTTAATGACCAACTTAGAGTAATTTGATTAAGATACCCAAATTAGATTCACTCATCCTAAACTTTATAATAGTGCATGTTATTTAATGACCAACTTAGAGTAATTTGATTAAGATAAGCGCGATATTAAAGTGCTATTGATGATTTTTCTTACAGAAAAATTAAAAACTCCGCATTAATGCCGCATTAAAGCTCTCTGTTTAAGCAGAAGCAGGACCAAACAAGCACATGAAAGTGAAGAGGAGACAACAACAGAGACTGCAGAAACTGAGATAAAAATAACTCTGAAAACAAAATTTCCTGCCACAACAGAGTCCAGCGGCAACTAGACGATAATCGATGATACATCGGATTTTATAACACCAAGATGAAAGCTATAATGCTACTGCTAAGCAGCAACATGAGCCAACCATAATTTGTATTACAAAATTTTTCGGAACAATATAATCTACAGATGCCCAACAACACTCCTAGAAACAATTTGGTAATCGCGAAACACCCGAACACAAAGCAAAGAAATATCACAGCAAGACTCCTCTTCTCGATGTCGAACTGCTTGTCCCGAACCTCTTCGACTTCCGATCTGCATTTTGTTGAGTCGAGCACAAAAAACATTAGATCACTGCCTTCGTCCGAAATTTGTTTTGAATTATATTATACAAGTAATTAAAACTCATCTTTTAGAACCAAGAAACAAGAATCGAATACTACAGAGCCTTAGGCTGCGTTCGATTCGGGGATAAGAAAAATTTAGTTATACCAGGGTATTAGCAGGAACTAGTGTAAATTTCTGTTTAGTTGGGTTTAAGAGTTATACCGGGTATAAAGAAAATTGTGTTTGGTAAGTTAAAGAGGAATAAAAAGAATAAAGAGGACTAAAATTTTAATTTATGATTAAAATTTTACTGATATGATTTTAAATATTTAATTTAAAATATTTATTAAAAAAATTATTAAAATTTATATTTTACTTATATATAAAAAAAAGTATTAAAAAAATTTATCATATAATTTATTAAAATTATATGATAAATTTATTAAAAATTAAAGTTAAAAATTTTAAAATCTATAAAATTTAAAAATTAAAAATTTATAAATGTTAAAAATTTTAATTTTAATTGTCTTAAATAATTAGTTAATTATCTAAATACTTAAATAATTAGTTAATAAAATAATTAAATTAATTAAAATATTGGATTAATTAAAAAGTTAAAACAATAATTAAAATTATATTAATTTAATTAAGCTTATTCTCAAATGGGAACAAGCCTTGTTCCAGGAAAAGGCTGGAATAGTAATTCCAGTCTTATACCAACTTATTCCAGAAAGACGAGAACAGCTGTTCCCACCCTAGCCTAATGTCGTTTGGGTATAACTAGGGGGGATAAGCCCTTATCCCCCCCTAGTTCTCGTTACCAAACGATACCTTAGGGAATGTGTATAATAGAGAGATAAAATGTCTCTATCAAAGAGTCTTTTAGTGCTGATCAACTTCTCAATTCTATATTAGAACTGTCTTTATCGAACGCAAGCGTGGCAGTTTTCGTAAGAACAATAATAATAAGTTTGTTTTCCAGACGAAGAAAGCGACTTTCTCACTAGATTGACAACTGTCAGAGTTCTTAAAATAAGGTGTATGTGATGTTAACAGGCAAAATTAAGAAGTGTAATTTCCTAATTTTTCCAATGTACTCTTTGCAGATTGAAGGGGAAAAGAGTTCCTTCTTCAATGGCACAATGAAGTTTACTCATACCTAGCTTTCTCAGAAAGTTTCAAACAAGCTACCACTGGAGAATCATACATCTAAAAGCATGTTTGCAGCAGTTGTTATTTACAGATCTTATTTTGCAAAACAAGATCCAATGATTCGCATGAAAAATCATCTTGCAATCCACCAATGACGTTGTATTATCAAATCGATAAAAACTTTTAATTGCAGCATAAATACACCCTATGCTTAAAGAAAAAATAAAAGATGATAATATTAATCCTGCGGAAGTTAAGTATTTTAAGTCGCAACACCACAAGAAGAAAGAGAGCAAGTCGAACCTGAGTATTGTATTATCTCTGACTAGCTGGTCCAACTGAGAGGAAGCAACAAGTTTCCATGCTAAGAGCACTTTAATCTCATCGGCCTGAAAACAAGAAACGCAAAATGAGCAAAATAATAGGTGAATTCGCCAGAAAAGGAACGAAATTGGAAAATGAAAAGGAGATATAACATACAAAATTCTCTTTACTGGTTTGAAGATTCTTTAACTCCAATTTTATTTTTTCCAACAACAAATCTTTATTGCCAATGTCATCATCAAAGTCTTTAAAGATCTGCCCATATCTGCTGTTCAATTCCTCGAGGTACCGCTCCAAAATGGAGAAATTCACATCAAGTGACTGGACCTTTTGCATTAGCACCTTAAGAACTGTATCTCCCGGTATCCTTCCGACTTGTATTTGCTTTGTCTCCGCAATTGGATCCGGAATGCTTTTTTTGGTTGAGTCCCGTTTATTTTTGAGATTTTCGTTCTCGGGTTCATGATCGTTTTCTTCGAAAATTTCTTCATATGAATCATTTCGGTCTAAATTCTCTTGCACGGGTACTTGCACGATTACTTCACCAGCTTCGACTTTTTTCTCCACGGAAATTAAATCCTCAAGCATCCTCTCTACTGCATCCACTCCATATACTTCAACCGAACTCAAAGTACAGTAAAATTCTGAACCATAATGGCTTAAAAGATTAAGTCTCAAATACCTAGCCCACTTCGGCTCTTGAAGAGAGAACCGCTGTGCATGCTTAACGTTTGCAGCAGTAAAATTCCCGATCTTGTCCCAATTTTCTGTGGGATAGACTAAACTACTCAACGATTCAAAATCCTTCAGATTAGATGAATAATGCTCAAAATTCGCCACCTCAATTGTATCCACCAGGGTTTCTTCCGATAGCTCAATGACTACGAACTTCCCCTCTACCGAACACGGATTTCGGAGGTACTTGTCCTTATCCTTGTCTAAGACATTCGAAACGCCCTTAGCCTCCTTGTTGAAAGCCAGAACTTTTGCGCCTTTAGAAGCGGAGGCATAATTGTATTCTTTCCCACCGGGCTCTATTCGGTGTATGACAGTGCCGGTTTGGCTGGAAATGGCCTTCCCTTTCGAATTTATCGCTTTGTTCTTGAACTCGTCAAGTCCGAGAGGAGCTATTCGGGACAATCTATCACTTTTTGGAGCACTTTCTTTCTCCGATTTGGTTCCTTGATCGGTGTCTGTGTCAGGTGTTTGCTCATTCCCAGCCGATGAAAGAATAACTTCGTCTTCGTTAGCTAGAATCCCTGTTTTATCGTTGAGAGTCTCACCCTCAGAAGTCGGGGCATTCTCAGCATAGTGATTAAAGGAGGAATTTGAGTCTGCGAAATTATCTCCAGAACTCGATTCTTTTTCAGGAGTTAGAGAGCCTTCATTCAAGCTAGGTTCACAATCGGTGGAACCCTGCCCCTCTGCATGCCATTAAAATACGAAAACGAATAAGTGATATGAATTTACGTAAAAAAAAAAAACGTTAATTAGGCTGTTTCAGGCGTAAACTTCATTCTCTTGAAAGTGTACGTAAGGAAGCACATCATGTAGGAAGGTATTGAAAGGTAAGACTGTGACTTCGATGGTATTTAATTGATAGACAAAGTGAAAACATCAAGTTAGTTCATGTCAAAGTTAAAAATAAACAATATTAATAGGTAGAAATGAGCAGGTAGTAAAAAAGAATCCCCATAATACACTTTATTGAGATCAAAAAGCCTAAAGTACTAGCCAGAGCGTCGAGGAAGGTATAGCACAATTTTCCTAATGAATCGATGAACACGATCGAAACGCTACGTAAAAACCGTTAAGCCACCTTAATCTTTGAGAAACATCTACCTTCTACAACATAATCTCTCTCTTTTTCTTTCCAATAACTAATCCGCACACGATCATGCAAACAGAAATAAGGGGGTGGCGATTTGGAAACTTACCTCGACAACCATTGCAATGGCTGATCCAAAAATTGAGGAGGAAGATAAGAACCCATGATAAGATGAGCAAAGAAAGCGACACCTTGTAAAGGCGCTTCTTCCCGGCAACGCTGCTCTTCTCCAACGCAGCAGCTCTTCTTTGCAGAAGAGCTCTACGTGATCTCTGCATTGCTCATTAATCCAAATTCACATCTGTGTATCGAAAACACATAATTCATCAACAAGTTCAAACAAAAAAAAAAAAAAAATCAGGACAATAAGGGTTTTAAATTCATGACTCAAATCATTTTGGTAACTGATGCTCCTATCTGAAGTAACATCATCATGTGAGGCCATCACAATATAAATGCCATTTAAAGTACATAGGAAACTCCTCTCTCACCAATTAAAAAAAGGTATAAAAAAACGTTGCATAAACGCGGTACAAAATCAACAAATTAAGTGTCTGTTTGGCCCTACTTCTGCTTTATTCTAACACCCAAAGAAGATATTGATACATAACTTAACCTAAAAGCACTTTTTAGACAATACTTTGGCTCCGTTTGGGATTGCGGGGAGATTGCATTACATGCGGTGAGAAAGTACGATAAAAAAAATACTCTGTTTATTTTCGTAAGTAAGATCGTATTCCGTATATCGTAACGACTCGATTATGATATATATTCTGCACTACCGCCGAAAAACGCAAAAACATATCCCTATATACTTTTGCCCCATCTCCATTTTAATAAACTTCAATACCAAACTGGGCATTTTATCAAACAACAAGACACCTATGGAAGGGCCAAAGATGCCCTAACACTTCAAGGTGAATTTTGGATTAATTAGAGGCCAAGCTAAAGGGAAAGAATAATTCTTTTGCCCATTCTTCTACTCTAATTATTCCCCCTTTATAATTCCCATTTTTCTTCACAATTACTCACTTCCCACTACAAAATTACTCAAATTTTCCACATAACCAATCCCGAAACATGCTATTCCAATTCAATTACAGTAAAAAACAAACAAAGCTTCAATTTTTACCTAAAACTCCGCGTCTCTCTTCGTCCGAGCTCAATCTAAGAAGCAAAAGATCTCAAAAATTGGCACCTGATACGCATCTGAAACCAAAATCAAAATCTAATCAGAAAAAATCAAAATTCGAATTCAAATCCAAACCAAATGGAACCAAACAAAAAAAAAACGTAGTTGGATCGAATCTGCCGCGGAAATGGGGAATTGGATTGGATCTATGGACCTGAAGAGATCGGATTATCTCCTCCGACGATTGAGAGATTTGGAGCCGCGGCGTTTCCATTGAGGGGAGAGAGAGAGAGAGAGAGAGAGAGAGAGAGAGAGAGAGAGAGAGAGTATAATAATACTACGAAGAGGCGTTTACTATACATCTTCGTTGCAGAGAGTTTAAAGGGAATTTGTAATTCTTTTCGGAGTTATTGCAAATTTTGTTAAAAAAAAAATGTACGGAGACCCCTCAAAGATATGGAATTTTGTTGGTAATTTTTCAATATCATTACATGAAGGATTCAAAATTAATAATTTTTAATAAATAATATGTGTTGTTTCCAATTTTAACAGTATAAAAATATTCAAATTAAATAAAATTTTAATAAAAAAAAAATAAGATCAATATTTTTGATCGAAAAATTTAGTACTATATTATAACTTTTTATTATTTTCAGCCATCCATTTTGAGTCATTTCTATTACTAGGTATATGATATCGAAACAATATAAAATAATTTTTTCTAAATACTTTAAATATTTTATATTAAGTCTAACGGAGTCGATTGTCGATTCGACAATTTTATCATAAAAAACGACTTATAAGTACGGAGGCCTCCATGCTCCTAATAGCACAATTTCTTATATTATATTATATATATATATATATATATATATATATATATATATATATATATATATATATATATATATATATATATATATATATATATATATATATATATATATATATAAAGAGAGACATAGTAGAGCTTATATATTTTCAAAAGCACAAAACTAATTATGCTTGTAAATTTTTTACCATTGAATTTGCATTGAGATTTGTGTTATTATACTTTTTCTTTCTCATTTTTTAGTTGACTTTATAATAATACAAATCTCAATACAAATTCAATAATAAACAATTCACAGTCATAATTAGACTTGTACAAAGTATATAAGCTTTATTATATATATATATATATATATATATATATATATATATATATATATATATATATATATATATTAATTTGGATTTTAAGCTAAATCAAATATAAGAAATTTATATTTTTAAAATTTTAATTATTAGATTAAGATTTTTTTTTTTTTTTTTTTCAACGTTTCACTCAGTAGTACTAATAATCTAACTTATTATTTACGAGCCAGTTCATATTCAATTTATTAATAAACAAGTCAATTACAATTCGATATTTTAACGTACCAATAATTGTTCGGCATGTTTAATTAACGAGCGAATATTATTCGGCCAAAAATCTAATGGGCTAGTATTGGGCTTTTTGGGCCCATTAAATTTTATGGGTCAATAAGTCCGATCCAGATCCAAATTCAAATCCGATCGGATTTAAACCAAATTACCAAATCAAAACCAACTAATTTTAGTAGGTTTGATTAAAATTTCTCGATGGATTCAACTCGATTGAGGGATTTGAAAACCAACAAATTTGAATAAACTAAATTAATCAAAATTTATTAATTTAATATACTATATCTAAAATGATTATCAACTAATTAAAGGATTATTGCGCTTTTTTAATATAGTAAAATATTAAAATATTAAAGTACTAAGATAAATTTACCATTAACTCAAACAAAGAGATCGAAATTATTTTTTTTCTGTTTTTTAAAAAGTGGAGATTATTTAATTAATAAAAAAATGATTATTTAATTAACTTGTTTAATGGCATTGGTATTATTTTGTTATGCCATGAGAAAATGATACATATAATAATATATTTTTAGATTTACAGTTATAAAATAATTTAAGTTGTATGAGTTTAAAATTAAAATTTGTTTTTTTTTATTAATTTTTAAATTATCAACTAACATAATTCAACTTTTCAATTTAATTTATTAATTCATTGATAAACTAAACTTAATTAAATTTAATCTAATTCTTCTAATTTTCTATCAAATTACATGGTTGTAATTAAATAAAATTAGTTAGTTTACTAAAAATTGGCAAGTAAAGTTATTTTTTTAAAATTTTTATTCCCTTCTACTAAAATAAAATTTCTTAATTATTAAAATTTACATTCAAGTCCCTCCCATGATTTAAAGGTCGGTTGATTTGATCGTGATTCAGTTCATAAAATTATTTGGTTTAATTTTTTAAACCGAATAAATTTAAAAAATATTTTAAATCGTTTGAAACTAACAAGTCCATCTGATTTAAATTAAAACTATTTTTTTTTTATAAAGTTATTTTAATATTCAACGATTTTAAATCAATTTAGCTGGCTTTATTTTCGATTAACTGAGATTATTTTTTAAAAATATAAAATTTAAAAATTTACATCGAGTACATTAATAAATATTTTATAATTAAATATAATATTAATAATTAAATATTTATGATATCATGTCTACGTTGTTGATCACTTGATTGTACCATTTTAAATTAAAATTAAATTAAAACATTTGAAGAAACACGTAGCTCATAAAACGGAGTCAAATCTCGACCGTTGATCTGCGCATCATCAAACGGCTGAGATCAACTCAATGGGAATAGAAAGGCGAATAGAAGAGGGGCAAGGTAGGGACTATGTCGGTGATCGATCTCCTATATAAGGACAGGGGCCTTTCGGGAAATTCAACTCTTCTACGGGGTTTCGTATTTTTCTCTCTCTCTCATCGATTGATCGAGGCGGCGTTAGGGTTTCCTCTCTTGGATCTGGGATCTATGGCGCGGAATCCATCGTGCACGGTTTATATAGGTTTGATTAAGTTCTAACGCATGTGATCGCCTTTTTCTTGGCTATTTATAGCATGGATCGGTGTGTGATTTGTGGAATTTTCTGATTATTTGTGGTATAGATCTGTGTAGGGTTTGTGGATTTGTCTGATTATTTATGGCATAGATTGGTGTAGGATCTGTGGATTTATCTGATTATTTATAACATAGTTTATTTGTAGCATCGATTGGTGTAGGATTTGTAGTTTTTTTCTGATTGCGTAGGCTGCGCAGGTCCGAATCCATGTTAATTGTGTTTTAGCTTGATATTATTCGATTTAGCCTGTGAATTAGTATTATTTTTCTATGTTTCTTGGTTTGGATTTGTCGCAAAAGCATGTCGTGGCCTCGAATTTTTCTTTTTTTTTTTTTTTTTTTGGTTGTTGTTTATTGATTTGTGTTTTTTGTTTTGTTATTTTTGGAGTTTATTTATAGTTCATGTTTAGTGTGGATTTTTTTTAGTTAGCTTTGATTTGTTTTGTGTTATTGTTATCTTGAACCTTAAGTTTCAGAGTTTGCAAATGCCCTATATATTCTATCTTTTGTAGATGTATAATTCCTCAACCATCTTACCTCTGGAAGAAGCTCTCTATATTGATATCTCATATGGTTTTACTAATCTATTATTTGATGTTATAAATGTCATAAAGATGTAAACTTTACCTAGTTACCTAGTTCCTTCAACCATTCCTCCGATCGTTTACTTGATGCTAACTATACTTTGTGGAGATATAAGTTAGAACTCAAGCCTTGAATCACTTTGGAGATTTAATTATCATATCATGTTTAATACGCCACATTCGGATGCTCGTTGAGTAGCTAGGACCTTTCATGTCTTCATTCTTTATATTAAGCTGCTGTTGTAGAAACTTTGTTGTCAAATGCATATCATCGATAACTTTAACTGTATATTACAAGCTTCTTTTGTATAGTTTAGTGATATCCATGTTGCAACTTCCTGCGGCATTCTTAGTTTATCGAGTACTTGTTGCTCAAGTTCTTTCTTGTTAAAGCTTTGATACTGGCCAATTACTTTTTGGGATTTTTACATTTACGCGGTTATTCTTTGATTCCCCGGTTAGGAAAGTTAACAATTGTTTCTTTGTTGCTGGGTATTATTTCTTTGATTAAGAATACCAAACTTTTAGCATGGCCTTCTTTTAGAGACTGAAAAAAGTAGCCGTCTTCCATCCTAGAATATTACACCTGAAAGCAATCAAAATAATACGGTTACTTGACCTCCAGTTCTTTAACATATTTGTGGGTCATCTATTCTCTTCTGGGCACTTTGTAGGTAATCTTGTTGACGTCCTGTCATTTTAATTACCCAGAAGATTTAAGTTTCTAGATGAAAAATTAACCTTCAGTATTGCTGTATAGAGAGGATATATATATATATATATATATATATTACAGCCTTGTAATCCTCTCCGTATTTTTTTGGTATCCAGCTTATCATCTAGATTTGATACTGGGTAAGTTGTCATTGCCTTTTTGCATGATCTAGGGGAATTGCATTATGTTTTTTGGTTTTTGTTCTTGTAGCTTTAGTTTTATTTATTTTGTTTCTCCGTTCCTCTAAGGAGCTTTTTGATTCATTTTAAGGGTAGTTACTTTTCTGTGTTTGCAATTATGCTTTCATTATTTTAGTTCCCTGCTGTATTTTTATGTTATCCTGTAAACTTTTATACTTGTATCATGTTTGTCTTTGGCTGTTCATTGCAGTTTTACAGTGCCATTATTAGATTGTTTTCATTTGTTATCATAAACGCAATGTAGAAGTATTTGATGAAGCCTTAGAAGGTCTATTTGTTGTATTAATTGGAAATGTATTTTTAATAGGTAATTTGGATGAAAAGGTTTCTGAGAGAGTCTTGTATGAGATTCTTATTCAGGTAGGCCGTGTAGTTAACCTACATATACCTCGTGATAAGGAAACTAATCGCCACAAAGGTTATGCTTTTGCCGAGTATGAAACAGAGGAGATCGCAGACTATGCTGTTAGGCTTTTTTCGGGCCTTGTTCGGCTTCATAATAGAGCTCTTAAATTTGCGGTGCGTTTGCTTACATTTTTCCCTTGGTCTTCTCCTGTTTCCATCGTAAATCATCATCTTTCATCTATCATAGTACTGTAGCTCATAGGACCAATGGAAGATTTCAGAACAAAATAAACGTAGAATTAATATAAAATGTAGTGTTTCCATTCTATTTTAATTACAGAATTGCCTTAGAGTACCTGCAGACCCTTGTATTTGTTATTTGCCAAACTAGTACTTAATACTGTCATTTTTTTACCATTGGACCTTGGTCGATCTTTTTAGCTAAGGAAAAGCTTCAGGGCCTTGTGAAGACACACTTATTTGACCGAGCTTGTTCCGTTTTCTACAGATCTCTGGGCAGGATAAGCCTACTCAAAATAGCAATACTCCTGTAACACCTAGACCGACTTCTCTTTTACCAAATCCGCATTTTGTTCATTCTCGTGACACTGATGTATCCCGAGAAACTGCACAATCAATAATTAATTGCAGGGTTTCCAATCGCAGCGTTAATCCTCTTTATTCTCCAAGTGTTCATTCTCAAGGTGAATATGGAATCCTCAGTTAATCCTATATCCTCGTAGCACGTCTTCCTTATAGTATTCTCATCTTTTACCGATTTCTTGATGTAACAGCTTCGACTGATGGGTTATTGGGTAGAGGGTTCAGCAATGGCAGTTATGAATATACTAGGCATGTCTTTGGTTCTATGTTGAATGATGTTAGCCAACAAGATGCAAGGCAATCGATTGCATATCCTTCATATTAACATATATAACTGGACTCCTTGAACAAGGGTATGCACTGTACATTTAATGGTAGTGGGGGACCTACAGTTTCTTCTTCCTGCTCATATAGTAGATGATGCTTATTAGGGGTAGAATATTTGTTATCCAGTTCTTAATCTTGCTTGCTGCACCTTGGTGTTCACCAACAAGGCTTTGTAAAATATTTCCATTATGTGTGCTTTAGTTGTATGTTGTTGGATAACTCGCTTGCAATTGTTTCTTCCATTACTGTTTTATTGATCTGTTGTGCTTGTGCTGTTTGTGGCTTTTCATATTTCTTTGTTCTTTTATATTTCCATCTCATTGTTGTAACTGTTTACTATGGTTGCATTTGGTTCGGATATAAGGACTCATTTATACCCAAGCCCTATTTTGAAAGGGGGGAACAACAATTCTACTTAGAATAAAAAGTTTGGAATTGCTGTTTCAATCTTTTTTCCTAAAACAAACTTGTTTTCACTTGAGAACAAGTTTAATTAAAGTAAATATGATTTGAATTATTGTATTAACTCTTTAATTAATTTAATATTTTGACTAATCTAATTATTTTATTAATTAATTATCTAACTATTAAATAATTTAGTAATTAATTTATTAAATTATTTGTGGTAAATTAAATTATTAATTAACAATACTCATTGTTAATTATTTTATTAATTAATTATTTGAGTTATCTAGTATTAGTTAATTAAATAAGTTAAATTATTATTTAATTAATATTTTTATATTAATTAATTAGATAAAATAATATTATTTTAAAATTATAATCATTTTTATTTTCACTATTCTAATCTAACTATCCAAATACTATTTTTCTTATTCTGGGGAACAATTCAATTTTTTTTTAAACACAAAATTGGTCTTGTTGCTTATTTTAAGTGTCGTAGCTATACTAGGAATAAATATCTCTTACTTATACCAGAACCAAATGATACCTATATGTTCTTTCTGCTTTCTGGTCTTTTTGTAATGAAGAGTTGTAACTTTCAAAAATTCAAGTCGGGCTAAATTACACTTTTGGTTCTCAGATTATAAGGTGTATGACACT
The DNA here is from genome assembly GCA_029204045.2 of Tillandsia leiboldiana. Taxonomy (NCBI): domain Eukaryota; kingdom Viridiplantae; phylum Streptophyta; class Magnoliopsida; order Poales; family Bromeliaceae; genus Tillandsia; species Tillandsia leiboldiana. The sequence goes on along the minus strand of CM055062.1, from coordinate 53,893,541 downwards.
TTGGTCCTCAAGCTTTACTTTGTGGAAAATGCTTCTTATACACCTTAAATGGGGTGTACATCGTACACCCTACCCATCCCAGGATGGGGTGAATTCCACTAGTCATTTCGAAGTAATTAGTGGATTACATCCCACCCTAGGATGGGTGGGGTGTACATCGTACACCCAAAAGTGGGTGTATGGGTAGTATTGCTCTTACTTTGTTGCAATTTCTAGCTCAAACTTTTAAAACTATTGCAATTCAATCTAATTTAGTTAACTAACTGTTGATGTGTTGTTAATGTGAAAGTGATGTGACGGTGTTGTGATTGATTACACAATGATAATTAAGATGCTATAGTACTTTCACATCAGTGACCCATTAATATTTAGTCAACTAAATTAGTTTGTGGAACTTGTTGCAAAAGTTTACAAATTTTTGAGCTAGAAATTGTAACATAATAAAGTTTGAGGATCAAAGTGTCACGCGCCTCATAGTTTGAGGACCAACAGTGCAATTTATCCTTAAGTCGCAAAAACAATTAGATCTTGTGATTGAATGCTTGATTTTTTTAGTGTTGTTCCATCTTGCAATAACTGCTGCTATATATGAATCTGAAACAAGCTAAGCTGATGTCTTAGCATGCCAGGCTAATTGAGAAATAACCAACTATACAAACTTCTTATGGTTTTCTGTCTTAGTAAGAGATGCAATTACTTTAGAAATTGGAGAGTTGTGCTACAGACATTGAAATTCTAGGTAGCAATCTGCTTGCATCATGACTACCTTAGCTGGATTTGTACATCATATACACCCCACTCATCCTAGGATGAGGGTGTCCCTACTAGTTACATTGATGTGACTAGTAAAAACATCTTCACCCTAAGATGGGTAGGATGTTATGATATACACCCATTTTTGGGTGTGTTGTTAACATTGCTTTCGAGTGAAAGCAAAGAATTTCACTAGTGTGAGCCTTTACAATAACAAAGTAGGTTTGTAGGATTGGGTTGTTGATGTGAGACCAATGTTGAGCATTATTTGAAGCATAAACACTATCATGTATTGAAGAGGTTTTACGTATAACATAATGTCCAATAGAGAATTTTGTATCTATCCATGGATGGGCTGATTTTCACTTGTTATGCTGTAATTTATTTTCGAGAATTGTAAAGTATGATCAGTATTACCGAGTTATATAAGTGATTTGATGTGTTGCGGATGGGGTTGGTAGCCAATAGTCAGAGTTATATAAGTGATTTGATGTGTTGCGGATGGGGTTGGTAGCCAAGAGTCAGTTCATTGAAACCGAAATGTGATGCTTTAAGGATTTTTTTGTTTTTGAATTTATAAACTCTATGAATTGGAAACTATAAGAGGTTTTCAGCGCTTTTCGCATTTCACAGGATGTGGGGCCCATTTTCATATAGTTGTGGGACTCGTAGGCATTTAATGTGAACTCTATGAATTAGGAATCGTGAGGGCTCTCCGCATTTCGCGGGGTGTGGACCATCGGTTGCTTTTTTCGTAGCTGTGGTCCTCGCAGGCATGTAATGCATATATAGTTAAATAACCCGTGCCACGCAACGGAAAATTTTTTGGCATCGTCGGAGAGAATCGCTGTCATACGTCACGGAGTAATTTGCGAAAATAATTTTTTTAACAAATACAAATAAAAGTATGAGAAGAAAAAGCATTATTATAAAAAATTGAAAAACACTATTATAAAGTATTGAGTGTTTAACAAAAAAAAAAAGACAGTAAGAATAAAGGCGGTTGCAAAAATTTTAAATATATACATATAGTAGAGCTTATATGTTTTTAAAAGCACACCGACATTCATATTTGTGAATTTTTTATTATTGGTTTTGTATTAGGATTTGTGCTTTTTACTTTATCTTTCTCTCTCTAGTTGACTTTACAAAAACACAAATTTTAATATAAATTCAATGGTAAAAAATTCACAAACATGGATATGTTTGTGCTTTTAAAAGCATATAAGTTCTTCTCTCTCTCTCTCTCTCTCTCTCTCTCTCTATATATATATATATATATATATATATATATATATATATATATATATATATATACACTGTTTGTATTTGCAAGATCAAAAGTAGGCTACTGCAGCCCATGAACACTAATAGTTCGATACTAAATTAGTTATATATATACTTCTTTTTTTTTCTATGGATTCTTTATATATCTCCTTCGACTCTTCCTTCAAAAAAAAAGTGCAGCTAACATACTAATAAAACAGATTTGGAATAGAAAAATATCATTGGGCACAGGTAGACAGCAACTCGGACCAAACGGGCCAACTCAGACCAAACTGACGACGCATGAGAGAGCAAACGGGCGGCGAATGAGAGAGCAAATCGCCAAACGGATGGTGCAGAAGAGCAAGATCGAGAAAAAAATTGATAGGGAACCGAAGAAATGAGTAAAACAACATAAACAAAAAAATCGAGAGGGAACCGAAGAAATGAGTAAAATAATGAAAACAAAGCAACAAACCGAACACAACCCACTATTTATAACAGACCAATCGCTGCTATGAGGAATAGACCAAGCAATCTAAGAATGAAGAACGGGAGAAGAGTAGGTGTACTGCCAGCAAGGAATAAAGAGTCGTGGCACGGGGGCGTGCCGTTGTCCGCCTAGCACGGTACGGCACGGGCACGCTTCCGTGCCGACACGTGGCACGCTTGCGTGCCGATGGATACGCATGACCTGTCAGTGGCACGCTTTGGCACGTTTTTCTTATAGTTTTTTTGTTCCTAATAAACTTTTATAATGTTATTTTGAAAGATTTAGTCAAATAATTATGAATATTGACTATATATAGCTTACTATACTAATCAATTAATATAGTGGTAAGTTTTTTTTAATGTAAAAAAAAATTATACCTCATAGAGAATAGAAATTAAAATATAATAATAAAATTTACTAGTAAAATTCATTTAAGAAAGTTAGAAAAAGTACAACATGCTGAAAAAGAACAACATGAGCAATAAATTATATGATAAATAAATTAAACAAATTTAAATATCAATTGATTTAATTTAACTTTTAATTTTATTAGTATTTTTAATTTTTTAAATTTAAAAATAAAATCTTTAAAGTAAAAATTATTTTTAATGTAAATCTTATATAAAATACTATCTATCCAAAATAATTAAAAATTTAACTATATAATAATTAAATCAAGTATATCTATTTCAACTTTTTATAAACAACAGATAAAAAATTATCTAATTTTATTTTTTTTTTAAAAAAAAAGGTTTTACAAATTAAAAATATTCAAATAAAAAGAAACTATGTGGGGATACAAAGGCCAATCCTAAAAAAAAAATCAAAAAAAAAAAATCAAATGAAGAACATAATGACCTATCAAAAAAAAAATCTACCAAAAAAAAAAGAAAAAAAAGATGAGAGACACAAAACCCACCAAATAAATAAATAAATAAATCTTCAAAAAAAAAAAAACTCAAAAAAAAAGAACAATCAAAACTACTTTGAGTGAGAGAGAGAGGGAGGGCGGCATGAAAAAAAAAAAGGAAAAAAAAAAAAACGGCACGGGCGGAACGTGTCGTCTGTATCGCGCGATACCCTCGCGGGTATCGCGCTGTCTCGCACGATGCCCTCGCAGGTATCGCGGCACGGGGGGTGCCACAGCACCCCCCAGTACCGTGCCGGGGCACGGTACGTGTCGTACGGCACGGGGCGGCACTTCATACCCTGACTGCCAGCAAGGGGAGGTCATAAAACTAAGAATGAAGGACGAGAGAAAGGTATGTGTACTGCCAGCAAAGGGAGGCTATGAAACCTGTCAGAAATTCGCACACCTTTCGAGCCATCTACACCGACGGTCGCGTTTCACGGTGCTTCGGCGAGTTGCAAGAAGGCACATCGAAGAAGAGTATAGCGAGGCCAACTTCCGAGGTAGCAAAAATCGTCGTAAAAAACCCACGGAAGGAAAGGAAGAGGTGGGGTCGTCCTGGCAAAGAGTGAGGTAACAGCGAACCGCCGTGGCAGAGACGTAGTGGGAGTTAGAGAGGGAAAACAGGGAACGTCTCCAAAAGAAACCGAAAAGGCCAAACTATATAAGTATTAAATGCCTGCGGAGCCCACAGTTACGGAAGAGAGGCAATCAAGGCCCACACCTCGCAAAATGCAGAGAGCTCTTAGGGTTTCCAATTTGTAGAGTTCACATTAAATGTTAAATGTCTGCGGGGCCCATAGCTAAATGAAAGCGAGCTCCATGCCCTGTGGGATGCGGAAAGTGCTGGAAGTCTCTTACTTGTTCTCAATTCATAGAGTTTATAAATAATATAAGAGTTGTGGGGCAAGAGATTCAATTAATGCCATTTAATGCGTTCAGTCTTTTCGGTTGCTATTGGAGACGATGTCATTTTGGGTTTCTTTGTTCCCGTTTCCTCCGTCGTTCCTCTTTTTTCCACCACGTCTACATGGCGTTCTGTCGTTACCTCAATCTTTGTCAGGGCAGGCACGACGTGGGTGTCGCTATCTTTATTGTTTCCTGGCTGGTTTCCTGTGGCAACTTTGCTGCCTCGTAAATTGGTCTCGTTGTGCTCTTTTTAGACGTGCCCTCCTGCAACCCGCCGAAGCGCCATGGAACGTGGCCGCCAGTGTAGATGGCTCGGAGGGTGTCCGGATTTCTGACATGTGTATGACCTCTCCTCACCGGTCGTTCACCTACTTTTCTCCTATCCTTCATTCTTAGACTGCTCGATCTGTCCGTTAAAGCGGCGATTGGTTTGTTATAAATAGTGAATTGTGTGCGGTTTGTTGTTTTGTTTTTGTTGTTTTTTTCATATCTTTGGTTCTCTCGTGAATTTTTTCCTAGTCTTGCTCTCTCTCTCTCTCTCTCTCTCTCTCTCTCTCTCTCTCTCTTTTGCGCCGTCCGTTTGGTCTGAGTTGTCGTCTACTTGTGTTCGATAATATTTTTCTGTTTCAAGTCTGTTTTATTTTCTCTCAAAAAAAAAAATCTGTTTTATTAGTATGCTAACTGCCTTATTTTATTTATTTATTTATTTTTTAAGGAGGAGGCGAAGGAGACAAAAACAATTCACAGAAAGAAAAAGAGGTATATATAGAATTGATTTAGAAGTATTAGTGTTCATAGGCTGCAGTATTGAGTGCCTACTTTCGATCTTGAAAAATAAAGCATTGTGTGTGTGTGTGTGTATATATATATAAAATAAAGCTTCTGTGCTTTTTAGCACTTAGATGAAAAGATGTGTGGTTCGAATGATAGTGGGTCCTTTGGATTAAGTGGGTGATTGGTGGAATAGAATGATCTAATGGATGAAATTAGTCAAAGGGATAAATCTAACGGTAGAAAATTTACAAGCACCAATTGCTTGGTGCTTGTACAAGCATAGTAGCTGGACTATATATATATATATATATATATATATATATATATATATATATATATATTAACAGCCTCTATTTTTACTGTTGTTTATTTTTTTTTGTTAGACACTCAGTATTTTATAATAGTATTTTTAATAGTGCTTTTTTTCTCATGTTTTTATTTGAATTTGTTAAATAATTTATTTTCGTAAATTGTTCCGTGATGTATGGAACCGATTTTTTTCGGTGATACCAAAAAAAATTTGTCGGTTACTTAACTAGTTACCATAAATTCCCACCCATATTATATGTGTACCAGACATGCTTATTTGTGATTTCTCTGGTGTTTCACATGAACTGATGCTGAAACCTGCTCATGTGGGCTTCATTTGTTTTTTGAGGACATCTAGCTGTATAACTTGTGTTGGTGTGGTATTTACATTTTGATCATTTCAAGTATAATCTTACTTCCAATTCTGGATTGCGACCCAAGTGAGGATCGTTTCGTAGGGCTTCTGTAATTTTTTTTTTTTTCCTGATGAAATCCCTTCTTTGAGTATTAGAAGGTAAATTTTCCTACAGATTATAGAGGGTTTGTGTACTGTATGAAGTACTAAGATATTCAAGTGTCTAGTGGTGATTGAAGAATATTGGTGTGTTTCACTAACAATGTTTGGTGATTTAGGCATTTATGTTATTGATTAAGGCATTTATATGGGCTTTAAGAATTGTTTCCTGGGTGATTGGTGATCGGTCGACTTGTTCCATGACTTCAGCTAGTCTGGCACGTTTGTCTAACCAGGGCAACTTTGTGGGCTATCTAGGCACTACTACTGCTGCCTAGACACTTCTAACATGAAATTTAGATATTCAATACATTAGGACTAGTATATATATATATACTTTAAGGCTAGTATTTCTAGGAGAATGTTATTCTTGGGAGTCCTTTCCGAAGTTGAGACTGGCGGATTCATTCTACACGCGGCGCAAATCGTTTAATCTCGATGCAAGGACGGAATCTTCGTGTATCGAAATGAGGATATCTGCATCACATGTAGAATCGATCCCTCAGTTTCAAGGAGAGCCTCTTGAGAAGGTTTGCTAAAGAAAATTTTATCCTAAGATGAGTAGAAGTAACAAAGAGTGAAAGAGAAAACAGAGAAAACAGAACCTCTTTAGGAGGTTCCGCTAACACGCGGGAAAGCGAGCAGTAGGGGTGGCAATCTAGCTCGTTGTTCGCGAGCCAGCTCGTGTTCGGCTCGAAATGAGTTCGAGATCGAATCGCTCGTTTAGTAAACGAGCCGAACACGAGCTGAATTTTTCAGCTCGTTTAATAAACGAGCCGAACACGAGCTGGGGTCAGCTCGCTCGTGTTCGGCTCGATAATTAGTAAACGAGCCGAACACGAGCCGAACACGAGCTGAATTTTTCAGCTCGTTTAATAAACGAGCCGAACACGAGCTGGGGTCAGCTCGCTCGTGTTCGGCTCGATAACCGCTTGAATATATATATATATATAAATTTTATTATTTAGATTTTAGACTATCAATTTTTTATGAATTTTAATTATTAGATTAAAATTTTAATTTTTTAATTTTCTTTCAACTTTTCACCTAATAGTACGAATGAAAATTAAACTTATTGTTCGCGAGCCAGCTGGTGTTCGGCTCGTTAATAAACGAGCCGAACACGAGCCGAATTTTTCAGCTCGATATTTAAACGAGCCAGCTCGTGTTCGGCTCGTTTATTAAACGAACCGAACACGAGCCGACCCCAGCTCGCTCGTGTTCGGCTCGTTGACACCCCTAGCGAGCAGGCATAGCATTGCTTTTTGTTAATGGTGATGGTGTGGTGGTTATTAAGGTTCATATTTGGTGGTTTGGAGTTGATAGTGTGGTTGTGGTCTAGACAATTTCGGTGTTTGACTGACAGCAATTTGGTGGGGGACTACTTCCCTATCTGCTCTTGTGCGGACTAGTTTGGATGGGCAGACTGGATGGCAAACATTATCTATCTTAAAGGATCTGAGTTTCCGAAAAGAAAAATGCTACTCTACAATTCACAAAAGGAGTTGTAATCTTACAACTCTCAATCCCAGGGCAAAAACAATATTTTTTGGTTCTTAAATGAAATGAAAATACAGGCTCTTTAGATGGTGAAGTTGTAAGATTATAACTCCTTTTCACCTGTAGATCTGGATCTCTTTTTGTCAACATGTCATGCCCAACACTTCATTTTTGGCTTAATCTACGTTCTGTAAAGATATTCTCAATATGAAAAAAATTGCATGTTTCAACTTAGAAGCCTCTATTTTACCTATATTCCTCGAGTGGTACCATATTTCATTTTTGCCTGATGAAAAAAATAGGCTGTGAACATATACGAGTTTTAATTTTCCTGTTGAACATTATACTGCATTTCTTTAAAGTTCTTATAATGGGAGTGTAATATTGTGTTGGTCGAGTTCTATATGATTTAGATAGCGAATTTACTTTTCTAAATCTTTGTTTGCTGATCGATTCATCTTTTCTTTTATCTTATGAGTAAAGCACACTTTTGGTCTCAAATGATGAGGGTCTGTGATATTTTTGCTTTTCCAATCTCAATATATTGTAATTTTTTTGCTCAAAATTTTGAAATTATTGCATTTAAATTTCACAATATAATTCAAGGAAAATATTTTTTTATAAATGGGTATATTTAGGTGAATTTTATTAGTTACTTTGAAGTGATTAGTAAATTATATTTTATTTTAGAATAGGGGGTATGTACATCATACATTCAAAAATGGGTACATGGATAACATTGATGATAATTCAACTTGGCCAAATGTTGGTTAATTGTTGATAAAAATATTGTGAGTGATAGGACGGCAACAATTAAAGATGCAGCAGCATTTTTGTATTAATAATTTGTAAATATATGGTCAACTAAATTAGAGTGTGGGCGCCTCTGTAGTAGTAATTTAGAAAATTTGAGTTAAAAGTTATAATAAATTAGAGTGTGGGATGAGCTCAATAAGTTGAGTGGTGTTGTAGTTTATAGTAGATATAACGGTAAAAGATTTAATAATAAATTTAATGTTCATATGAATTGAATTTGGTTAATGATTAGTGTTAATGATCGGATAAGAATCTTCATATGAATCCGGTGAATCTAATATTTGTGTTTTTTTACTTAGAAAAATGGTAAAAAATTATTGTTAATTAGATTATTTTTATAAATTTTTTAAAAATTTTGTAAAAATTATTGGTGAAATTTTGCTCATTACTTCAAATTTTAAAATGACTTTATTAACACGTCCCTGTTGGAATTTAAATTGACGTGTTGATGGGGAACTTTCAGGCTAAGTTTGGTACGTAGAACAAGACATAGAATAAAGTTTTATTTCATTCTGTAAATATATTTGGTTATGAATGATAGTAAAATTTTATTTTTTTATAATAAGCTGGTATAAGGTTGAAACTGTTGTTTAAGTTTTTATTTAAACAAGATTGGTTTTTATTTGAAAATAAATTTAATTAAAATAAATATAATTTTAATTATTATATTTATTTTTTAATTTATTTAATATTTTAATTAATTTAATTATTTTATTAATTAGTTATTTAAGTATTGAGGCAATTAATTAATTAAATTATTAAATTATTTATTATTAATAATATTTATTATTATTAATTATTAATTAATTGAGAATAAGTTTAATTAAAGTAAAGTTAATTTTAATTATTGTATTAAATTTTTTAATTAATTTAATATTTTTACTAATTTAATTAGTTTATTAACTAATTATTTAATTATTAGATAATTAATTAAATTATTTATTAATAATATTTTAGCGATTAATATTCAGAATTATCTGATAATAGTTAATTAAATAAATTAAATTATTATTTAAATAATATTTTATATTAATTATTTAGATAAAATATTATTATTTAAAAAATATAATTATTATCATTATCACTATTTTTATTTTTATTTAAAAATTATTATTTTTTTATTACTAGGATAAATTTAATTTTTATACAAATATAAAATTAATTTTGTTCCTGCTTGTTTTTGAACTTATATTTATCTCTACAATATGCAATTTTAGCTTATAATCTCTCAAATAATAATAATAATAATAATAATAATAATAATAATCAAATTGACATTGATATTGATTTATTCTTTCAATAGATAAGCAAAATTTCTTATCTTGTTGTGCCCTTTTTAAACACCAGATATATGACTTGGTTTTAATTTCTGAACTAAATAAAAATCAAATGGTTTTTCCAATTTATCGTCAACTTCTACTGCAACCCAACATTTTCTCTTCTTTTTTTATAATTCAGAGATGTTTGGCATTCGCGGTTGTCTTTTTGGTTTTTTTTTTTTTCCTTAAAAACTATAAAGTTGTTTTTCGTTGCTTTGTCATTTTTGGTATCAATTAATGCTTTAGTTTAAGAAGCTTTTAGACTTAAAAAGTGCTGATTTTGCAAGGACAAGGACAGCAACAATAAACAACTGAAGTACTTAATTTTTAAAAGTTCATTTCAGCATCAAATTTTCAGTTTTATCTCAGAAAAAACCAAATATTATTAGATGCCCTAATGGAATATTTGCTTTTCCATTTATCTTACTGCCAAAAATTGTATTAATGTTGAATATAAAATATATAAACACTATTTTCTAGAGTAGAGCTTATATGTTTTTAAAAGCATAAGTTTATTCATGTTTGTGAATTTTTTATTATTAAATTTGTATTGAAATTTGTGTTTTTTATTTTATCTTTTTTTTCTTTTTAGTTGTCTTTATAAAAATATAAATTCAATGATAAAAAATTTACTATAGATAGATTTGTGCTCTTAAATGTATATAAGCTCTACTCTAATTCTCTAATCGTTTAAGTCAACAGTTATTTTATATAATTTTATACGTTGTTAGAATAGTAGATTATGAGTTTGAGTCCTATAATTAAGTTTATGTTTTGAGTCAATTAAAAAATTTTGAATTCAGACATAAGAAAAAAATATTGAATATAAAATATATAAATACCGTTCGTTCTTTACAGTTTAATGATTATTTTGCATAATTTTATAATTAAATATTTTAATAGTATAATAAAAAAAATGAGCGATGAAGGATAAATAGATTGCTTTCACTTATATATTATTAATGTATTGATAAAATAATTTACTGCCTTGGAACTATGTTAATAAACTAATAAAAGATTTGCTGGTAAAAGACTCTCCAAGATGCCTACTTTAACCTTTCTTATTTGACTGCAGGTTGATTTATTACCACTTTGAAAAAACAATTTAAAATTGGAATATGCTGTTGCATTTTTAACATATAATTACACCTCTAGTAGTGACGAAGTCAGAATTTAATTACGAGGGGGGGTCAAAATATATTCAAATAAAAATTTTAGTACATCATCAATTTTTTTAAAAAAATTTATTAATTAAATAATTAATATAAAAATATTAAATTTTTTTAATTTAAAAATATTAAAATTTTAATTATTTTATTTAAATAACTAAAAATTTTACTAAATATAACGGTAATTCAATTAGATAATAATTTTAGCTAAAAGAGCTATTAAATTTAGTATAATATTTTATTTAGTTAAATAAAATAGCGTACCAAAAATAGTTAGAAATTAAAAAATATAAAATAAAAAATTTAAAGTTAAGATATGTATTTTAAATAACTTGTAAGTACGAGACCCCTAATATATTTTCATCTATTTAAAATGTATATAAATAAAAAATAAAAAAAATTATATTGGTAAAAAAATAAATATTAAAAAGTTGAGGGGGCCATTATTATCTAAAAGAGAGAAAGAGATAAATTAATATCAAGAACTATTGAGTAATATTAAAATATTGAGGGGGCCATGGCCACCTTGGGCCCTACTATGGTTTCGTCCCTGGGTTTTTGTACGAAATAAAATATTTATTCATCCAAAAAAAATAAAATCAGCATTATTATAATTTAGTTGACTAATATACAAATAATATAGTAATTTAATTATTGGTACATTATTAATTTTAAAATATTAATACTTAGTCAATTAAAAAAATTATAATAATATATTAAAATTTATGGACTAAAATGTCACACCACTTATTATTGTAATTTACTTATGGAGATGTACATTTCACTGATTATTTTGAAATAAATGGAATGTGAGATATATATATTTGATTTTGAATTTTAGATGTACAAAAAATATTTTTTATAAAAAGAAAAATAGGTATAAAGATGAAGTGCTGACCACTAAGTACAGCTACACATTCATTAATAAATAATTATATATTTAATTAAGTCACACATGCACATTCTCAAACCTTAATTAAGATGTTCCCATCAATCAAATTACAACAAAAGATCCATCACATCAATTTTACAAATAAGTCCACTTTGAACATTTCAATAGCCGTCCACTTTATTGTCAACTGATTCTCCCAATACATTTATTTGCATATACAACTGGTGCAAATTTTTACACATTATTTTCCCAATTATCTGATCCTTTATTTATCTCACTCCCCGAATTTTAAAGCAGAATTAGTAACTCTATGCCACTATTTTATTTTAAATTAAATATTTAATTTTAATTAATAAGTAAAATAAATTTATTTTTTTATTTTTTAAAATATTTATTTATATTTTATATTTTATAAAAGTTAGAATTTTTAAAGAACTTATTTATAAAAATAAAATTATCAATTTATTTACATTTTATTAAAAAATAATATATATATATATATATTATTTAATATATAAATTAATTTTTTATTTTATAATTATTACATCATCTTTGTAATATAAATATAAATATAAACAAATAAAGTGTATAAAATATTTTGTCCCCAGCTATGATAGAGGAAATGGCGCCACCACCACTCGGATTCCGATTAGGGTTCTTAATCTCACCAATCGCGCAAGGTCAAATTGCGATCGCCTACGAGAGGTTTCGATCGAGCGATTGAGGTACTTCGCTCGAATTCGCTTTTTTGATTTTTTTGATTTTTTTTTTTTGTTTTTTTTTTGTTTTTGAAACCCTAGAGTTGAAACTGTTGCTTTTCCTTTTTTTTTTTTTTTTTTTTTTTTTTTTTTTTTTTTTTTTGTTTCCATTCGAATTATAATTACGTGCTTGGATTGCTAATTTGTAGTGTGAATTTGTGTTTCTGTGTTGAAAAATCTGTTTTTTTTTTTGTTTTTTTTTTTTTTTTTTAGGGTGTTGATGCGTTAATCTCTTAATGCTGGGGTTTTCAAATCTTAGATTGTGCATTTTCTGAGAGTTTTACGTGATTCTAAATCCTGGGTATTTCCCTTTTCCTATTTAAAATTTTCCCTTTTTTCCAGTATAATTTTCGTAATCCTATCCCCAATTATCTCCTCACAAACCCTAGATTCGCTTCCCTGAGCTTTTGATTGTAAATTCCACACCATCGTTTTATCTGATTTTGAAATCTTGGTTTGTTTCTCCTGCTCTTCATTGGAATTTTCAATACATATATAAACCCTAGAATCAGTTCTAAGTAAACAGGGCTCAAATTGCTTTTGATGGTACATTAGCAACCATAGAAGCTCAAAAGCTTGATGAATTCGCGCCGTTCCAAATCCTTTAAACTCAATTCATCGCGATCGAAACCTATTAGACTCGGTAAGGAGCATTGTATATCCCCTATGGGATCTTCAGTTGAGAGTACACTATACTTGTGTGTAGCCCAGGGGAGCAGAATCATCTTCTCCTACAACACCAAAGACGGCGAGCTCGAAACCCTCGCCGCCCTCTGCCTCGAGAACTCCCCGCAATTCCACAAATGGTATTTTCACACCGTCAGCTCGAGAACTTTCGGGTACTTAATGTCTGACGGATGCACCTACTTCGCGGTCGTCAGCCCTACATTGGGGAAGCCAGCTCTTCTCCAATTCCTCACGCAAATCCGCGAAGAATTCGAGAGTTCCCGGGCAAGTGGCACTTTCGATTCGTTGGTGCCCATTATCCGGCGGATGATTGCCTGGATGGATGACATGCCTCGGTCCGCAATTCTTGCGGAGGAGAACTTTCTCGGGGTGGGAATGAGCGGCGCCTCGCCGTCTGCGATGGCGCCTTTACTAGCGAAGGGAGATAGTGAAATTGATGAAGATCACGCCCATAGCGGGGTTAAGATTAGTATGCCTATAGAAGAGGGTAGTGCTTTGTCTTTAGAGAAGTCGTCGTCGTCGTCGTCGAGCTCGATGAGAGCTCGAAGGCAGTACTCGGGACGCAGTTTGTGGTGGCGCCATGTAAGGATTGTTGTTTTGGCCGACGTGGCTCTGTGCTTGGTATTGTTTGGCATTTGGTTGGGCGCGTGTAGGGGTTTCCGGTGTGTTTAGTGTTAGGTCATAAGTTTGATTGAATTTGTACTTTTCAGAACTGCACAGAAAATCACCGCGTGTCTTACAGTCAAAACTGAGAAAGTTTGGCTAGATATCCGCATTCGAATTATGCGGAAGAGAAAGGAAATTTAAAAGTCGGTTTGATGTTAATTCGAGTTCGTGTTCTTTATTCGTGAAAGAGTCAAATCGTCGCTGGGTGCCACGAAGATTCCTGCAGTACGCAGCAAGAGAAAGAACTCTCAGAATTGACTTCATGAAATCAATATTCCATCTCAAGATGTAAAAAGAATCCATGCCTTTCTTTTTTGTATGAAAAGATATGTACACTTGAGTTCACTTTGTTCATGCCTCATTTGTGTGAAATATATGGGCTGGGAATATTTGTGTGTGTGTGTTACTGCTGCTCAATTCCTTCTTTTTTTCCTACTTTTTTCCTTTCCCTTTGTTTTCTGTTATCTGTATCATACACAGATGCATGTTTGTGGTTTGGAATTTGTTCTGTTAATGTACAATTGAATACTATTTAGTTTCTGAAACTAATATCACCTGTGATCTGCTACTTGTTCTTTCAATTTGCCCTAATCCTTTTCACTTTGTACTCTCTCTCTCTCTCTCTCTCTCTCTCTCTCTCTCTCTCTCTCTATATATATATATATATATATATATATATATATATATATGGGGCAATTTTTTATATACTCCTAAAATTTTTTCTGTTTTTAGATTTACCCCTCTTAGAAGGTTAATATTAAAATTATCCTTCTTACGTTACAACTTTTTTCTAAAATACCCCTGAAGTTAAACTCTGTTAGTGTACCGTTTGGAGCTGCCGTTATCTGTGTGAAATTACTATTTTACCCTTTTAAATATACCCTTCTACCATAACCAACTTTTCTTATGTACCCTTAAAATTTTCAATAGTTTTGGTAGATAGGGACAAAATAGGTATATCTGATAGTTTTTAACTCCGATTATTATTTAACTCTAGTTTAACCCTAGTTAACTTAACAAAGAAAAACGGTAGGGATATTTTTAATAACGGTGGAACGTATGAAGGGTATATTGGAAAGAAAAAAATAAGAGGGGTAAATCAGATATTTTTTCAGATTTTAGGGGTACACAGGTAATTATCTATATATATATATATATATATATATATATATATATATATATATATATATATATATATATATATATATATATATATATATATATATATATATATATATATATATATATATAGTCCGGCTATGGTGCTTCTAATAGCGCCAAGCATTAGGTGCTACCAAGTTTTTCACCAGTAGATCTACCACTTTAATCATTTTCATCTCTTAGATCATATTATTTCACCAACTATTCAATAAATCTTAAGGGAACCAATATACTTCTAACCCCACACATTTTAATCCAAGGGTGGAAACTTAATAGCACGAATGAGTTTGTACTATTAGAAACACTCCAGTCTTATACTAATTATATCTATGTAGTATGTCTTTTCTATTTTTGAAACTACGAAGTTCTTCGTACTTATAAGTTGTTAGAAATGATCTACGCTATTAAAATTATTTAAAAATTAAATTTTATTATTTTTCGACATCATTTATCAATTGATAAAAGAGTTTCAAAAATAACTATTTTAATGGCTGATGCAGTACGTTTTTATATTCAACGGTATAAATTAATTCAAATTACGTAAAATTTTAATAAAATATTTTATTTAACATTAAGAGTCAGATTAATATTTTCGATTTAAGATTTAAATTTTTTATCATTTTTTTTTATGAAATTTTTATTTTCACCCGTTCATTTTGAAGTTACTCGTTCACTAAACTAACGAAGTTAAAAAATTATAAAATTTTATTTTTAAGATAGTTATAATATTGTGGATATGTTTAACGGAATCGATCGCCAAGTCGAATATTCCATTATGTGCATAAATTTTAGAGATGCTTTTAATGTTCTATACTAACTCTAATACTAAAATGAAAAAATATATATATCTAAATTTTCTAACATAATTATTTTACCTCTTCCTATGAAATATAAAATATTTTAGTTACCACTAATAAGGATAAAATTGTTATTTTACTTAAAAAAATCTTCGGTGGGCCGAGGTTTACACCAAGCCCAATCTTGTCGTCACTATTGTCCTTGAAGTAAATTAGCCCTGACCCGAGTTGACTTTGTTGGTTATTTATTTATGGATTAAAAATAAGTTAATTTTTTTGCTTAGTGACAATGGACTCAAAAGACTAATAAGTTAAGTTGGGTGAGTCCAATAAATTGAATGGAGCTACGGTTCATAATAGAGCTAATAATAAGATGCTCAATAATAGGCCCAACGATGGGTTGAGTTCGATCGAGATTCGTAGGCGTTGTGTCAATACGTTTTAAGTAAATTAGTTATATATTTTTAACCGCTCGAACTTTCGGGATTAATAATTTGCGCTAGACCTGATCCGACTCACAAACTACTTGTTGTGCTGAACCCAATTTCAAAAATTTGCAAATAGAAAAAAAATAATGAATCAATTCTCATAATATATATATTTTTTTTTTAAAAAAAAACTATAAATCAGAAAGTAATGATTGGTCGAGCGGTGTTTTGCTCCCCACATCACAGCCGTCTGATCAGCCACCCCTTCATCTCGCGATTCGCGATGCGGCTCGTCGTTTCGGCGCCTATCTTCCGATTCCGGCTAATCTGAGTCGAGCCGAGCCGAGCCGAGCCGAGCCGAACCGCATGATGTGGCAGGGGTGTGTGTGTGGTGGGCCCCACGCAACGTGGTGGGTTGGATAAAAAAGGGAAAAAAAAGGGAACGCGTAGCAGAACCCACGTCGCACTCTGACACAGAGAGAGAGAGAGGAGGGGGGTGTTGTGTATTTTTTTAACTTTTCCCGGTCAAAAAAGCAAAGTTGCAGTTGGAGACAGCTGTTATGTAGCCACCTCATTAAAAAAATTAAATAAAATATATAAATTTGATATTACCGAAACTTAGATCAAAAGCGGAGCGGATCCTTGCTCGGGACGCTAATCCGGATCCTAGTCAGAAGACTTATTTAATTATTAATTATGATTTAGAAATTACTCTCCCAATATTTAATTATGATTCGTATCCTTATTATGGGTTCGGATTTGGATTCAGGATTATAATTTGATGCCCGAATCCGAATTCGATTGGACCCGGTTTTAATCATGGGACAGGTAAATTACTATTGAATTACTTATTTCGGGGTCCAAATAAAAGTCTTAATTATACTCCTCATCTGTCAATTGCTATATATTTAATCAATAAATTTTAAAAATATACTGAGTATAATATAAATATTTGATTTTATTAAATTTTTTATTATTGAATCGATTCATTTGATTATTTTAATTTCTTAAATTATATTATTCTTACGACCACCACTAATTCTAGAGGACTATAATTATTCTAACTATATATTTTTTAAATAAAAAATTAAAAATTTAATAACACTAATGATCTAGTGCTATTAATAGTATAGTAGTCTAGTTCTAAAAGCGCAAAGCGCATGTGACGTAAAGTCATCCATCTTATGACTATTTTATTTCTAACATTCTTAATTTTTTTAACCTTTTGCGCTTAATTTTTTTAACCTTTTGCGCTTAATTTCTTTCTTCTTTAAATCCTGACGTTTTCGTCAAATTCAGTTACACCTATGAATGATGTAAAATTTATTTTGCTAGTCTTAACTGATCTTACATAAAGTCGTACTTTACCTATAACGATAACCAACTGGAGAGTTGCGCTCTGCCTATTTTATAATCCTAAGTCAGCAGAGACTATTTAAAATTTGCAAGTGTTACGGGCAGCACACCTGTAATATTTGGTCAAACAAACAAAATTTTATATCAAATAAATTATTACTAGCGTAGGAAACCGTACGGATAGAAGATATAGTAAAAAATTATGAATTAAATAAGTAAATAAAAATATTAAGAAAAAATAGTAAAAAATAATTATATTTGATTGGTTAATAATATAATAAGTATATTAAAAGTTAATAGTATAAGAATATAAGGATGTTATTCGATTTGCAAACTGATGAGAATGAAAGAAATTGTCATCATCTTTTTTTGTTGCACTAATTCTGTAATCACATAAAATTTTTTAAAAAAAATTAAAAGATCCTTAAAAAATATTTTTTTTTTCTAAAATTGATCAAAATCGAATAAAATTAAATTAAAATTAACATCAAATCTAAGAGACGCGAGTACGAACGTGGCTTGTGATAGCTATCGAAATTATTTTTTGTTAGAATTGCTAGGATTGGGATCCGGATTGTTGAGAAGAGGATGGAAACGATCAAAAAAGGGGTTCTAGATGTTACTGCTTGTGGGAGGAGCGCTTGCGGGAGGAGCGAAAGGCGAAGGAAGTCAGTGTCGAACCGAAGGCGAGCAACGCAGCATCTGCGTAGTGTCGGATCGTTGGCGCTAACCATTAATTCCAAAAACTCGAGCTGTTAGAAATGCGCAACCAATTCACTTAAACCGTACAGACACAGCGCCCACGGGTCTCGACCGGACTCAACCCACCTGGATGTTGGGTCTATTGTTGGGCCTCTTGCCGTTAGATTTATTATGGACCGCAGCCCCACTCAACTTATTGGGCTCACCCAACTCAACTTATTAGTCTTCTGAGCCTATTGTCACGGGCGGGAGTTGGACCTATTTTTAACCCATAAATAAATAGTCAACAATCCCCCCCCCAACACCTGCACTGTGTGGGAATCGAACCCGTGCCACTGGCTCTGATACCACTTATCGAATCGTTGGCGCTAACTATTAATTCCAAAAGCTCGAGCTGTTAGAAATACGCAACCAATTTCCTTAAAGCGTATAAACACAGCGCCCATGGGTCTCGACCGGACTCAACCCACCTGGACGTTGGGTTTATTGTTGGGCCTCTTGCCGTTAGGTCTATTGTGGACCGCAGCTCTACTTAACTTATTGGGCTCACCCAATTCAACTTATTAGTCTCCTGGACCTATTGTCACGGACAGGAGTTGGAAAAGCGTTAGGGAAAGAGAAAGAGACGCTTAGAGGAGAGGAGAAAGTAAGAGAGCATTTCATAAAAAATAAAATTAAATACCGTGTGAAAGAAATTGGGAAAGAGAAATAGGCGCTTCACGAAGCAAGAGAGTTAGAGAGAGTAAACGTTTTTAAAATTAGAGAATTAAAAATAATAAATTCTACTGTCCTTATATTAAAAAAATAATATCACCATCTCAGATTTAATTAGAAAAAATCATATAAAGATATAAATTACATATCTTATCCCAAATAAAACTAACCTTACATTTGCTATACAAGACCATAAAATGGCACAATCTTAAGACCTCCAACAAAAAAGAAAACAAGCTTAATTATATTATATTCCACTACACCGTACTTTAGTGTTATTTTCATTTATTGTATTATATTGATTTTTTATTTTCAAAGATACTATTATATTATTATATTTATCAATTTCTACACTATATTTTAAATTTAATTATATTTTTTATCTTACACAATTTTTTTTTTAATAGATATCACTCATATTTTTTTATTCTCACAGATCTTTATATTATAGTAACAAATTTATTATTTCAGACAAAATTTAATAATTTTATTAAGATGTACCGACTAAATACTGAAAAAAAAATATAAAATAAATTTTTATAATAGGCTCACTGAAAATTTCAATCAATTTATTTTCAACTATTTTGTTTGTTATATTTATTTATTTTGTTATTCTTTTTTGTTAAAATGAGCTAAAAATATATGCGCTATCACTTTCGACCAGTATTTTTTTAAAATTTTTTATTTTAAATAATATTTTTTATTACTTAAGGGTAGGGATTAAAAAGAAAGAATTTTTAATTTTTAATAGTTACGTATCATTTGATCGAGGTTACTATATTATTAATAAAATCAAGTCATTGATTTTATTAGTTTTTTGAGCCTCGGATGAAACAATGTGCTATTAGGATGATAGTGGTATGCTAAAATTTAGTGGGTGATTAAAAAAATGATATGATCTAAAAGATGAAAATGATCTAACGGCTAAAAATTTAATAATACTAAGTGTTTGGTGCTATCGATAGCCTCGAAAAAAAATATAGTCGCTTATTTTATTGTCACTTTCGATGATGAAATATATAAATTGATGATCGACACTGATAAGCATAATTTGAATTATTTATACTTTCTAAAATTTAAATTTTATAAATTTTTTTATATTATTTCTCTTATTTAAGTAGTTCGAAAATTGATAATTATTAAAATAAATTTTATCTTGTCCTTATGTGATTTAACTCATTTTTATTTTTATCATATTGTGATTTAAAACATTGCAACTTAATAATCATAATGTAATTTTATTTTTTTTATTTATAAAATCTATTATCTAGTATCAATTATCAAACAAAAAAAAAAAAAAATAATTATAAAATAATTAAATATAATTTTTTGAATCACAGACACCGTAAAAATAAACTAAATTAGACGAGAGTATATTGCAATATATTCTAATTTATAATGACTAGTGTATGATAAATTTGATATTATAAAATCATAAAATTTAATTTTTATTTTGTGTGAATAAATTAGATTATATTTAAGAGCATAAAGTACTTTTAGAAAAATTCTAATAATATCTTTGAAGTATAATTTTGTTTTTAATCATTTTTATCACACAAACTACGGTCATTAACATGATTCATTTGTGTAATTATTAAATGTGTATAAATGATATATTCTAAAAAAATATATATAACATTGTATATTTAAATCACGATTCAATAGTAGGGATGGAAACGAGCCGAGCTTGAGCTTCAGCGAGTTTATCTCAATTCAAATTTGATTTGAAATTAATTTTGAGTCTAAATTTAAATTTAGCTCATTTTGAAATAAATTCGAGTTGAGTTTAAGTAAGCTTAACTTAGTATATATTTGTATATTTTTTTAAGTATATAAATCAATGATTTTTTTTACTATAATATAATAAAATTATATTAAAATAGAATTTTTCGACACTAAAAAATTAACTAAGTCTATTTATAACTGCTTAATCCAATATATATTTGTACCAAAAAAAAAAAAATAGCCTAAACTTTATGTACATATAATTAAAATATGTAATATATATAATTATAATGAGTTGGGCTCGAATGCTATTGATAGCACCAGCCCAACTTTGCCACCCATTTTATACCCTTTGGATTGCGTTGAGATTTGTGAAAGCTATTTAATTTTTACTTTTTCTTTTTACTTTTTCTTTTTTCTTTTTTTCATTAAATAGCTTTCACAAATCTCAACGCAATCCAAAGGGTATAAAATGGGTGGCAAAGTTGGGCTGGTGCTATCAATAGCATTCCAGCCCAACTCTAATTATAATTATATATATATATATATATATATTTGAGTTTTTTCAAACTTAATTAGAATCAATAATTTCTAAATTTTATTTTTTATTTAAATTTGACTCATTTAATTTTGAGTCTATTCATAGTTGTTATTATTATTATTATTATTATAGGACCATTTAAATTAGGAAAATGCTATGTGTACACCCCTTTCGGGGTGTACATCATACACCCCACCCATCTAACGGTGGGGGTGTGATGATGGGTCACTTGATGTGACCCGTAAAAAGTATCGCCACCATTAAAATGGTGGAGGTGTATGATGTACACCCCTTCGGGGTGTACAGGTAGCATTGCTCTTTAAATTAACATCTTTATGGGTTTAAAATAATTATAGAATTATTCTTTGCTGACGTGGTGGACCGGGTCCACGTAATGAAAAAAATAAATTTGGTGAATGGGCGGTGGCTTTTTCGGTACGGAATGGGGCGACAGCGCACGTGTGGGGCCCACGTGACAGTCTCAAAGGTATGTCGGTAGGCCCCACAAAAATACCCCGGTCACGAGGGAGGGGCCCACTTTACAGTTGTTCTCCCAACGAAAACACCCTGTCCAGACACGTGGCGCGTCTCCATTGGACGCTACGTTTCGACCAATAATAATGCCCCATAATAATTATAATAATTATAATAATAATAATAATTATTATTATTAAATTATGGTGATTTTGTGGGATTAGGCTCACCCACGTGCCTTCGCACGTGGCCCTAGTAAATGAGCCCAAGTGTAAACATGACCTCTTAATTTTGTGCTTAATTTGATTCGAATTATCAAAATTAATTAACAAGATAAAACTTAATTATGTAATGAACTGTGTAGCAACATATGTTAGGGCCCCTTTGGTAATGTAATAAGACAGAACTAGTTATTCCAGGAATAAGTATAAAGTACGGAACTAGTGTAAGATGATTTTAGGAATAAGAAATTTTATATTTGGTATGAGAATGAGGAATAAGAGGAATAAAGAGTTTTAATTAGAGTAAAATATTTTTTTATCCTCAAACTTTATTATGTAATAATGAGGTGAGAGATGGTGCCTCGGTAGACGTGGGAGGATATTTAAGAAAAATATAAGAGGGTGGTTAGGAAGAGTAAGAACAATAATTCTCACTTATCGGAACAAGTTATATCAATTAATTTCTGATGCGTTTAAAAAAATAAAAAAAATATCTCTCCTATTTCCGATTTTATACTGAATCCAAACGGCCCATAGGAAATTGTTTGATTCTGCTTCTGCTTTTTATTCGAACTTGTTTGATGTTTCGCTACGGCAAAAAAATGAAATGAAAATTCAAACATGAAAGTGAAATTACAACCGTTTGATTTCGACGGCTCCTAAGTTTTAGTGAAAATTCTAAACTCTTTGCTCCATTAATAAGAGCCTCAAAATGAGATTATAAAATAATAATAATAATAATAATTTTAAAAAATTAATTGTTTATTTTTTTATATATTTTTTTTTTAAGTATTAAGTTGTTTATGTATGCCTTTTTCATTTGTTACTGTTAATTAATTTACTGTTTATTTTTTAACATAATATAAATAAAATGTCAAATTTACTCTTGCAAATATGCTTTTCTAAAAATTTCAACTGTATCATATTTGAAATGATAAAAAGATAAATTTAACTTATTTACTAATCAAAATTAAGTATTTAATATATAATTAATTATATTTACGGTCGGAATAAATATACATATGAATAACTTAAAAAATTTTTAAAAATAAATATGAAAAGTTAAACTTTATATATATTTATAGAAAACTATATGAAATTAACCCTAATTTAAAAGAATGATTAATTAGTCCTACTGCTACTTTTGATTTCAAAAGGATTAAGGTTTAATTATATTTTTTTAATGGACCGTACGGATAAATATATATAAATAATTTTAAAATTTTAAAAGAATAAATATGAAAAGTTGAATTTTATATAAATATATCTACTATTTGATATATTTATTGAAAGTTATATAAAATTAATCCTAATTTAAAAAAATGATTAATTAGTCCTACTGCTACTTTTGATTTCAACAGGATTAAGGTTTAATTATATTGTTTTAACGGATATTTACAGTAGCAATAAATATATAAAAATAATTTAAAAATTTAAAAGAATAAATATAAAAAATTAAATTTTATATAAATATATTTACTATTTGATATATTTATATTTATAGAAAACTGTATAAAATTAATTCTAATTTTAAAAAATGATTAGTGCTACTGTTACTTTTGATTTCAACTGGATTAAGGTTTAATTACGCATTTAGTACAAATAAAAATTAAAATATTTTCTTGTAGTTAGAGATTCTGATTGAGAAATGTACTAATACATTAAATGTTGAAGTTGATCGCGTTGACCTAAGAGTCCACTATTTTGTTCTATTACTTTTTCTAATTTTTGTATTATTTATTTGTAATATAATGTCAAAAAAATTGAAACATCTCCTACCATAAGTAGCTCTAAAATAAATATCTAAAATAAATATTAGAAAAAATATATCACTTCATTAAATAACATTACATTATTTATTAAAGAGATTGAAAGGGTAGAGAAATGTTTCTTTCCACCATTTTAGCGGGAATGGTTTCCCGCCTTTTTTTCTTTTTTTTTTTGAAAATTATATATATATTTGAGAGCTTATAAGTAATAAAATTATCACATTTATTCATATAAATACTACAACAAAATTATGCTATATAACGATATTTTTAGATATTTCTAAAATTTTTAAAAAAGTGTTGCTGACAGAAATACCGACGCTTATCATTAGTGTTGCTATATGTGTCGTCGCTAGAGTGTATAACGACGTATTATTATAATGTGTCACAAAAATGTGTCCCTATAACTTAATTTTGATATAGATGAGATATAGATTACACACTTGCACAAAAGTGTCGCAAAAATACGTCGCTATAATCTTATTTTTTTGTAGTGAAAATTTTAGTGAGTAAGTAAATATTGTTGGATATTTAGTTATGAGTTAAAAATAGGCCTAATAAGTTTAGGAAATTAATAAATTCAGTTTGGTGAGTTCAATAAGTTGAGTGAGGCTGCGATCTACAATAGATCTAATAGCAAGAGACCCAAACATTCAGATGATCAGTTGAGTTCGATCGAGATCCGTGGATACTGTGTGTGTATGTTTTAAGTGAATTGATTGTGTATTTCTAATAGCTCGAACTTTTAGAATTAATGGTTAGCGCCACGATCCGATAAATATATCCCTCCAAAATTGCATAGTTTTGTAAATGTATCTCACTCTACTAGTTGGTTAGAAAAAATTGGTATTTTTTTTTTTTTAGTTTGAAAATAAGATGATTCTATCCTGCAAACTAATATCTTTTTAATTCTCTTTAGCATAATTTATTGTTCATCATTTTTTTTTTTTGAAAAACTATTTTTTTTTTACCGGATATAACTGTTCTACCGATAAAAAAAACTAACTATCAACCAATGATAATCAACTTGTAGAAATAAATTCTCATATATATTGAAGTTTTAGATAAATATATTAAATAATTAGAAATTTTTAATTCAAAATTTTGCAAAAGTTTTTTTGAGAAAAAAAAAAAAGAAACTATTATTGTGCTATGAGCGAATTTTATGAATTTATGATATTAATTAAGAATGCGAAAAGTCACGTATTAACTAAAAAATAAATTATTATATATAGGTTGAATTTATATCAAAATAGTCAAATCAAACAAGCGTTTGAACTGTCAAATTAAAATACGTTATTCACGTAAATTAGCGTTAAAAATAAGCTCTAATTATGAAAGAATTTTGAGTTTCATGAACATGACAAATCAAAAAAAAAAAAAAAAAAAAAAAAAAAAAAAAAAAAAAAAAAAAAAAAAGAAGAAGAAGAAAGAAAAGGGGGTGGTTAGCAAGTGATCAATATCTAGTGAATAAAAGACAAAAATGTTCCCATCAAATGCATGTATATAGATTTAGTTTTAGCTTAATGGCCAAGTGATCTAGAGAGAGAGGAAGTTGGTGTGGGTGAATTTATAGCTCAAGTGTCCTTGTCCACTGCTTGTGGTTGGGTGGAACAGCTGTGTATTGAGAATTGAGAATCACCATCCCCATTTGGATTACAATGAACCCTCCATCTTTCTCATGATAGGGCATTATACCCTATGCTCCCTATGTCCATCACCATGTGCCCATCATTTTATCATTTTATCTTTTGGGAGGAAGAGGAATTGTTGCTTGGATTTGGTCCACCATTTTACTCCGCGGACTGTCCAGTGATCTGCCGTTCAATTAATAGCTGTGTAAACTAAACTAAGAGCTTGTTTGGTTCGTCTATTTAAGATTATTAGTTTAGAATGAAATTTATTAATTTCGATCGTTGTTGTTTGTTTCACATGAATCGAATTTCAATTTCTATTCTGATTTCCATTATCCTAAATGTCCTCCTCTCCTTCCTTTCTCTTAAGTAAAATTTTGTTTCAACATTTTAGATATTTATTTCGATTTTTATCATCATTTTATTTTCCATTCTAATATAATTCAATTTTATTTTTATTTCTTATTCCAATCATTAATCAGACACGTCCTGAGTTTGACTCTTTCAACTAGGATAGCTCGGCCAGATTTTTGACCGGGCGAATTTCGAATGCCCAATTCAATCCAACTCGTCGAGCTAAAAAAATACAGTCTGGTTTTTAGCATGAACAAATTAGGCGTTAAATTTTTAGGCTTTTCATCCAACCTAACAAGACGTCAATACTTAATCTGATCTGGCTTACCCTGAGCCAAAATTTATGGACTTGATTTGAACTTAAAATACATATAGTATTGTCTTACCAAACTAGATCAAAAGTAGTTATAATGCTCTAATAATTTTATATCGGATAGGAAAGAAAGTTTGATTGAAAATATATAAAACCGCACGCGCTAGTAATAATAACCGAGTTTAAACATTTTGTGCCAGTAGTTTGGACCTGATGAGTTATTATTTCTAGCAGGTCGAGTCGTTATAATTAGCATCAGAGCCGAATACTAGTCAGAAGTATGACCAAGAATTTAGTGGGAGCCACCTCTAGAAGCCTACGTGGGTTGGGCCATTATAGCAGTCAAAACAAAACTTGCTCCAAAATCAGACTTAATCCCATCAATCTCGTCCTTTACTTTCAGACTAACTCAAATCAAATAAATTAAAATATCAGATAGTGAAATTAAAATTTTAAAATATTAAATAATCAAATCAAAATAGTATTTTATCTATAAATAAATATAGCATATTCAACCGGTCCACCACTAACATTGTGCATCCGATCCAAACAATAATTTCTCCCAAGGGTGGGCCCTAGTTGTGGTTGATTCCAAATACTTTTTCAACTAAAATAAAACCTAACCCTAAACCCTAATAACAACATGCATGTAGCTTTTAATTAGAGAGCACAAAACAGTGTGGTTACTCCCAAAATCCATTGTTTATATTCAATAAAGATTCGGATAAACACTACAACACCTCTCTCTCTCTCTATATATATATATATAATATGTGCTCCCCAATTCCCGTTAGGATCTTTTCCGTTCCGTTTTTGCCACTCCGAGACAAGGAACTGTTGTAAAGTAATGAAGCTTCGAGGGGCATATTGGTCATTTTGGTTTATTTAATAGGGTATATATATATATATATATAGTAACAGGGTGGGTGGTGCCCTTTATATATATTTTATGAGCCTCGGTTGGAGCAGTGAATTAGGATGATGAATAATAATAATAATAACACACAGTGGCAAGGGAGTATATTAATTATATATATATATTATATATAGTGAAAATGTTGTGACACCCCCCTCAATTTTTTTTAATTGATGTCTCTTTAATTTCTAATTTGTTTGAAGTTACTTTATTTAGATAAGTTAGAAAACCTTTTATTAAAACTCGATAGGGCTTTATTTGTTGTTGAAAATTGGATAAATTTTTAATTTATCTGACGAAAATCACTCGATTGTGAAAAACTACAAATTATAAAGTTGATGGGGGCATTTCAAAATAATGCTCTCTCTCTCTCTCTCTCTTATATATATATATATATTTATGGGGCATCCTTATATTTTTCACATAATAATAATAATAATAATCCGTGGTGATCGGTAAGAAAACGAGAATATATATAAAAAGTTTAGCTACTGTACAATCGATAGCACCAAAAATTTAATAATATTAAATTTTTCGTCATTAAATTTTTTATTTTTTATTTTTACACTTTTGATTATATTACTTTTGTAATTATTTTTTATTTAAAAGTTAAAAATTTAATAGCGCTGATTATTTTGTAATATTAGTATAATTGTTTAGTTATATATATATATATATATATATATAGGAAAATGCTAGATGTACACCCCAAATGGGGTGTACATCTTACACCCACCCCATCCTAGGGGTGGGTGAATTCCACTCGTCACATCGAGTGACGAGTGGATGAACATCCACCCTAGGATGGGTGGGTGTAGGATGTACACCCCATTTGGGGGTGTACACCTAGCACTTCTCATATATATATATATATAAATGTTATATTACTGGTGTGACCCAAGGTCTCTCCCTTTTATTTTTTTCCCTCACCTTTATCTCTTTCTTTTTTTTTCCTCTCTTTTTTCTCTCTCTCTCTCTCTCCTCTCTTCTCTTTCTCTCTCTCTCTCTTCACCATCATCAATCCTTAAGCTTTGAGAAGCCACTCCTATCCTTTGGTGGGTCTTTCTCTCTTTTCTCCATTAATCTCTAGCAGGTTTATTAAGCTTTGATATATACTTGTCTCTAGAGAGAGAAAGATATATATATATATGTATATATGTATATAGGAGAGAAGAGAGAAAGAGAGAGAGAGAGAGAGAGGAGAAGGAGAAGGAGGTAGGGTTTTTCTTTTTCTTTTTCTTTGTTGTTGTTGTTGTTGTTGTTGTTGGAGAGGGTGTGAGGAGATCATATATATAGAGATATATGAGTCCACCAAATAATAATAATAGCATGGGAGGAGGAGGAGGAGGGCAATTTGGAGACACCACTTACACCAAGGTCTTTGTTGGTGGGCTTGCTTGGGAGACTCAGAAGGACACCATGAGGAGATATTTTGAGCAGTTTGGGGAGATTTTGGAAGCTGTGGTGATCACTGATAAGAACTCTGGCAGATCCAAGGGCTATGGATTTGTGAGTACTACTTCAAATTAAATTACTTTCCCATGCCTCTTTAATTCCTTTTTCTTTTATATACATATATATATATATATATATATATGTTAAATATGTGATCATGCATCTCCTAATTGTATTGTATGGCACAGTGACTTTTTTTGTAATTCATTTTAGATTTGTGATCCATAGTAATAAAGAGAACAGTGATCATATATTATATATATATATATATTTAGTATAGTAAGATCTTGTGGGGAATTATTAACTATTTATAGCCCCCTCCACCCCTCCTTACTTATATTATTGGAATGAGATTAATATCCTGAATATTTTATGGCTAATTAGCTTTAATTAACTTATCTATGATCTTCATTTTTAATTGTGTTGTTCATAATTATGTTTTCTTTTGTTTGAACTTCTCAGGTGACATTTCGAGAGCCCGAGGCTGCGATGAGAGCTTGCGTCGATCCGGCGCCGGTGATCGATGGCCGGAGGGCTAATTGCAATCTTGCTTCCTTAGGAGTTCAGAGATCTAGGCCTACAACTCCTCAACATGGTGAGACATTGCTATAATAATTAATTAATCTCATGCATTAATTACATTTTAGTATTCATTTTGTTCACTAATTAACCACTTTAATTACTCGATCATATATATCTAGCTAGTTTAATTTATTCCATCTAATTATACTCTTTAATTTTCTCTCTTGTTTCCACATGATCTGAGGGTGAAATTAATAAACAACCAATGAATAATAACTTTATGTGTGTCAGTGTTATTTGTATCATGCTCATGATCATAATTTGGGATTTGCATAGAGCATCTAAGATAAAGCCATTTAATTTATATGTATATATATATACACACATATGTATAGTTGTTAACACATGTAAAACATCCTATATATGCTTCATCTTTAGTACTTGATCCAATATCTTTTGTCCTAAACATGACTAAAGCATGCATGTGATGCTAAAACAAACACTTACATAATGACTACAATTGTGTTAATATATAACATGCAATTTTTTTTTTTTTTTTTTTTTTTAAGTGTTGGTTATTTAACTTTTCTCCTTGTTCAGAAAAAAGGCTGTGAAGAATGCTTGTGGATAAAAACTAAGAATAAGTTTGCAGGCTTAATTATTAGAGTATATGAAAAGTTTCCTTAAAAGGATCTCCATAATCATATATATATATATATATATATATATATATATATATATATATATTGATGAGGGAAAAAAAAAACAATATATATATGTTGTTAATTATTAGTAGTACTCAGATTAATTGAGATAGGAAATACTAATTAGTTGTATGTATTTATTAACATTTATTTGTTTCTCTAACTTTTGTATTTATATTCCTATGTCTCTTCTTCATGAATGTGTCTAATTAAAGAGCTGAAACTTCTTGTTCAGTTCAATTAATTAAATGGCTTCAAAGCCATGATGGCTTAATATATTAATGTAGTCATTAAATTCCAACTATAAGAAAATAATATATATATATATATATAGTATACTTATATACTTTTCAAAAGTATAAACCTAACTATACTTGTAAATTTTTTATCATTAGATTTGTATTGATATTTGTGCTATTGTACTTTCTCTTTCTCTTTTTTAGTTGATTTTACAAAAATATAAATCTCAATGTAAATTCAATAATAAAAAATTTATAAGTATGACTCTCTCTCTCTCTATATATATATATATTCAACTCGAATTCAAAAATTTTTTACTCTGATATCATATTAAATTATAAAAAAAATTCTTTTATTTAAAAATTAACTTAAGTTAGGAATATTTTTAATATTTATATTTTAATATTTAAATTACTGCAGGGGGAAATAGAAGCTTTAGGATGATGAAGTCCTTCCCCACAGGGGTTCATGGTGGGGTGGCCACAGCTTTTCCTTCTCCCTCCACCTTCCCTCATTATGCCATCCAACAAGGGATCCCATATAATGTCTATGGGTAATATGCTTTTTCCCTTCTCCTTCTTTTTTCCTTTTTTTTTTGTTTCTTTTGTTTTCTTTTTTGTTCACAAAGATTAATGTGGTATATATCTAATCATTTATTAGATTATTTATTAGATGTAATATGTAAGGCTCATGATCACATGCATTGCACGTGCATTGTACCATGGCACATGATCATGGTACTAGTGTTCTCTCTCTCTCTCTCTCTCTCTCTCTCTCTCTCTCTCACACACACACACACACACACACACACACACAGTGTTCATAAAGTTGCAGAGCATGCGCTCTAGCTTATGCTCGCTTTTGCTTGCTCATGATATCATGCGTAGTCATTATACCCTACTACACATGCGCAAGTACACACACACTCTCTCTCTCTCTAACCATTGAATAAAAATATTAAAAAATATTATTTTTTTGATAGATTAAGTTTCTTATATTATTTAACATAGTATCAAATTTCGTTACGTTCCGTAATCTCCACAAAATTGCAATATATGACTCAAAAAATGCTTCACACACTACCCTTTTTTGATAGAGTAAGTTTGCATAAAATATTAATGTTTCTTCCATGTTATTTAACTTGGTATATTATATATATGATAAAGTTGCATTATTTAGCATTGATGCACGTATCCATCTACACCCACATATATATATATATATATATATATATATATATATATATGCATTGCTGTAACCTTCTAAGACTGAAGGGTAACTATTAAAATGTAATGCATACGAAAGAGTACCTTTGATATAAGCAAGTACTCTTTCAAGTGCCATCCAATGCTCGCTACTTGGGTTACACAAATATCTACTTAGCCTATTTACAGCATAAACCAAATCAGGTCTAGTAAAATTAACTAAAAAATTCAATGATCCTATGATTTGTGCATATTTCTCAATACACACAGGATCACCTGCATTTTTCTTTAGATGTGTTGAAGGGTTATAAGGAGTACTGACAGATTTTAAATTAAAGTACCCAAATTTTTTTACCAATTACTCAACATAATGCTCTTCTGATAAAATTATCATATTATTCTTTCTGATAATTTTTGTATTTAGGATTTACTTTGGCTTCGCCTAAATCTTTCGTATCAAGGTTTTGAGTTAATAAATTTTTAACATATTGGATCACATCCTTGTTAGTTCCAAATATTAATATATCATCTACATATAAGCACATAATTACAACTTGATCCCTATTCTTTATATATATATCGAATCTTGTCACGCTCCTAGTCTCAACTACTGTTGTTTTGTATTAATATGATAAAAGTTATGATAAAGTTGCAATGACCTGGAAAAAGCTTCTCACAATGTAACACCTTTTCTTAATTTCTCAAACAATTTGTTGCAGGTTTTCTCCTTATTCTGCGGACTACAGCTATCCCACGGTTTGTTTCCTTGTTCCCTCTTTAATAAATTTGATTTATGTTGTTGCAATTAATCATTACATAAAAATAATCTTTGAAACAAATTTCTTTTTAGTTAACATTGATATATATATATATATATATATTTGTAGATAATTTAAGGATTACAATTTGTGATTTAAATTATAGGCCATACATTTCCAAGTACATCAAACACTGCATGTACGTTAACATATAAGGTTAATTTCATACAGCTCTCCGTAAACATATCGAATAGCAGATATATTTCTACAAAGTTTAATTTTTTATATTTATTTTTTAAAAAAATTTAAGTTTTTCATATATATTTCTCTGATTTATTACAGTTACTTCACAGTTTATTTTTGTCAGTTTTGCTCTTTCAAATATGCCATTCAAAAATTTTAACTATTAAAATAATATAAAAATATCTGAAATGGTAAAAAAATAAATTTACCTTACTAACTAAGATTAAGTATTTAATCTATGGTTAATTACAGTTGCTTCACAATTTATTTTTGTCAGTTTTGCTCTTTCAAATTTGTCCGTTTAAAAATTCTAACTATTAAAATAATACAAAAACGTCCGAAATAATAAAAAGATAAATTTACCTCACTAACTAATTAAGATTAAGTATTTAACCTATGGTTAACTATGTTTTTCTAACGGACATTGATGGTAGGAATATATATAAACAACTTAGAATTTTTGAAGGAATAAATATGAAAAGTTAAATTTTGTAGAAATATTTCTGCTATTCGATATGTTTACAGTGAGCTATATGAATGTATATTATGTCAAAATAACAACTATGTATACATTTTCCGATTTTAGAAATAAGTACTTATGGGGCTCCTATACTTAATTCTCAACCATGCATTTTATAATAATTTCATTTAAACTGCCAATTTGTTATACGATGTAGAGTGTTTTGATTAGTTCGTATACACACACAGTGCAAGACGTAATATGAATTTGCTGACACATCGACAACACAGAGAAACACTTTCGCGGAGATATAAAACATTTCAAATTGTTGCCCTTATATACTGTTGATGTATTAGCGAATACATGCGACGCTCTTGGATTATGCGTACAAACCAATTAAAGGCCTCTGTATCATGCACATCAATGCATCAAATGGTCCAAAAGAATAGCATTTTTAGAGACATGTAACATTAGCCTTATCCAAAAGGTTATGTCCACCACCAATTCAAAAGTTGATGCCCTATTGGTAACTTGCCTTGCACTGATGCACATGGGCTGGGCCCGGGAGTGTCCGAACCAACCCGACCCGATAGCGCTTACCGGATTGGCGCCCCTTAATCACTTTACCCATTAAGATAGAATGCACATGGGTCGGGCCCCTCCTTATCCAATAATCCAACCTGCATTTTGTTTTTTTGATCCACTAAGGGACTGTTAGATGCAGACACTTCCTCTTTTTGATAAAGCTGTGAGTCATATACCACCATTTCCATCACTGCATGAACTTTTATGGTGTTATTATGTAATTAGGTCTTGCGGTGTCTGTTTGGCTCCACTTTTGTTTTTATTTTTGGGCATTGCTATCTGTACACCCCCTTGGGGGTGTATATCTTACACCCCACCCCATTCTGGAATGGAATGAATTTCATCCGTCACATCGAGTGATGAGTGAAATTCACCCCACCCCGGAATGGAGTGGGGTGTAAGATGTACACCCACAAGAGAGTGCACACTTAGTTTTTTCCTTTATTTTTCTATTATAAGTATAATTTTGTGGCCCAAAAGAGTTGGGAGTTTCACACACACATCCACCTATCAATTAATTATCACTCCATTAACACATTTCCAACTCAACATGTCAATCATAGAAGAAGCAAATCATACAGTGCTTTTTAGTCATCAAACAATCTCATTTTAATGTTTTTTTTTGTTGTTTTTTTTTCTCTAAAAAAGTTGCTTTCTAATGATACATAGAACTACTACAACATGTATGGAGGAGCAACAACACAATACCCAGTGTATGGAGGGGCAACTGGGATGGTAACTGGAACAACTCCCTACTACCCATACTTCCAATTTGGCCAGGGCGGCGGGGGCGGCGGCGGTGGGGCGGCTTCGTTCGGCGCCGCCGGAACGCAAGGATACGGCTTGCACTACCCCCAGATGTTTCACTACTCCGCGGTGGCGACTTCGACGGCCGGATTGACGGGTTTTGCTCAACACTATGGAGGTCCATTGTCCCTTGCACCAAGCCCACCAGCACAAGCAGGTACTATTTACAGCTCAGTTCAGAGTTTTTGTTCTCTCTGTGTCAAGGATGTTTTGCTTGTCATCAAGTAGAGGGAAAAAATGTATGGAATGTCCCTGGGATGTCCTGATATCGCGACTAGACCATTTCACCCCCATCACCTTAGAATGTCTCACTCATTATCCTTCTGAAACAATTGCATTAGCAGCATGTGTTGGTAGTATATATCTAATTCACTAGCAATATATACTAATATCTTAACAGTGTGTTTCCCCATAAAACAGGCATGACTATGGCTCTCACAGCTCCAACTCTTCCCACTACTCCACCTCAAGCTGCTCATGCCCCCCATCCCTACAGGCTCATCCCTTCTCCCTTCACCGTCTCCGCGGCGGCGGCGGCCGCGGCGCCGGAGCAACCCTTGGTTTAACCATGGTTACTTTTCACTTGTTTCTTTCCTTTTTCCCCTCAGTGTTGAGTCCATGCATATGTATTAGTGTGCACACCACCACATGGTCATCATGAGTCCAGGTTTAGTCCCACAGAGGCAGTGGGGAGGACAAAAACCTGAGAATGTGGACAAGTGCTTTTTCTCCAAGCCACCACTTGTTATTTGTGGGTGTTTGGGAAAGTGCTTATGCCCTAAGGATGGGCTCAAAGCACCATGCCCCAAAGGTTGGGGCTTCTAACTAACAGGAAACCCCTTCTATATATCTAACCCTCATCATGCACCAAACTTCTGGTGCCCCATGATAGAAAAGCGAAAAAGCTACCTAACTTGGGACTTGAGAAACCCTAAGCCCAAGAGGGCTGTGGGCAAAGAAACCCTAACTTGAGCTTCAAGCATATATATCTAATTAGGGCTAGAGCTAATACCAAGTTAACAAGGATTAAGAAAATGTGACCCAACAACTTAATTGGACAAGTCTCACAAACCCTAGTCAATGTTTAAACCCTAGACCTTGATGAGCTTAAGAACTTCTTAAGCTTGTCCCCTACAAAACCCCTTGACCTATTCCACCTACCAATATTACCTAACCATCATTTAGATATATATTAATTTAGTGTTACCAGCCACTCACCTTACCTAATCCAAGGTAAGATGAATCACTAACCATCTTTGTTGTTAGTTTTTTTTTTTTTTTTTTTTTGTGTACATTTTTGTGGTTAAGCTCTGAGGAGAGTCTAGCCCCCCCCCCCCATCTAACACAAGAGTTCAAGGGAGTGCTGATGTTTGTTTTATGCATTCAGCTCTACCTAATGTCCTTTATTTTCACATGGACCCCAAAAATGGCTTTTGGAGTTCCAACCACCAAAAATGGACCCAAGCAGATATTTTTGTTCTTTTGGGTCCCAATTCCTCTAACATCCCACCACCCACCTTAAAAAAATGGAAAAAAAAAAAGAAAAAAAAAAAAGTGCCATGGTTAGGTCCAAGAGTCTCTCTCTCTCTCTCTCTCTCTCTCTCTCTCTCTCTCTCTCTCTCTCTCTCTCTCTCTCTCTCTCTCTGAGACATTGATGCTTTTTAAAGGTACTATTAATGTACTGTTAGAGACATGGGTTGTAATAAGTATGCATGCCACTTTAGGACAAGCTGATATTATGATATGTACCATGTTGAATCCACTAAGTTAATATTTGCTGTACTATGATATTTAATCATTTTGCTGTGCCTGTATTAGAACTACATACTTATGCAATCATGTTTGCCTCCTGCTCCTATATGTTATTATTGTTGTTATTTTACTTCCATTTGGCAACAGCAATAGCATTTGATCAGATATAGTAATGTGTCCAAGACTTGCTTTAGAACCCTTATTAATGCTAGGATTCAATCGACGATAGTCGCTTAACTTGTCCAGCTTTGATGATTAACTAGTGAAAGAAGGAATAAATCAAGAACAACTAATGCCTAGAGTAGTTGGTTAGTTAGAAATTCAAAACTGTATCTCAACTCTCCTCCTTTGATGCTGAAAAATGATAATCAGAACAACTCCGTTAATCAAATCAAATTCAACGAAGGATTACTGAAGCTGTTTCACATGGCTACATCTTGGGGGTTGGGTTCTGTGACGCCCCACTTCCCAGGGGGTCACCCATCCTAGAACTACTCTAGCTCTAGCACGCTTAACTCTCATAACCTCTTGGATTTTGATACCATCCAAAATGCTATAGCCGGGTTAAAAAATTTAGTCCTATTATATCATTTATATATAGGACTAATACACATTCCGGGGCTGTCACATTCTTCCCCCCTTTAAGCTCTGACGTCCTCGTCAGGCTCAAAGACACTCACAAGCACCAGGCGATGTGAGACTCGTCTCGCTAGCCTTAGCCGACCTTGTGGGGAGCTGCACTCCACCCACAACGGTCATTAGCCGGGGAGCCTCGCTCTACCCGCTATATAACCCTGGCTCAGCCGAGACTCATCTTACATTTTCGGTTGGTGAATGTCTCTGATACCAACTGTGACGCCCTACTTCCCAGGGGGTCACCCATCCTAGAACTACTCTAGCTCTAGCACGCTTAACTCTCATAACCTCTTGGATCTTGCTACCATCCAAAATGCTATAGCCGGGTTAAGAGATTTAGTCCTATTATATCATTTATATATAGGACTAATACACATTCCGGGGCTGTCACAGGTTCAACCAAAACCACCACTCAATGCAATAAATGTGAAAGGTCACATTCTCCAATCTAGAATTTCTATTATACAACCTGATTTAAGCTATATTATACAAACTAACAAAAATACATTATAACTAGATACAATCATATGTGCTGTGTATTTTTTCTCCTTTTAGATTGGATAAAAACCATAAAAGGATAGAATACTAGTCCTTTCCCTACTAACGCGTAATATAGCTTCTGAGTAATTCGACCTAACCGACCCAATCCATCCTAACTTGGTCTCAACACAACCCAACGTGAAGGGTTGATTTTGGTTAGTCTTTAACACAAACTAACCCAACTGAGTTGCACCATTACTGTTTTATCATGCGAGAAGCAAACAGGCATTTGCAGGCTTTACCTAATTTGGAATTATAAATTTCCATTAAAGAAAAAGGATAAGTTTTGCTACCACACAAGCAAAAGCTAACATTGTAAATCCTTTGATCCATTTTACGATAACAAGTTCTACAGAGTTAAACGCAGCCAATTCTTACATTCAGATGATAAACAGTCCATCGCAGAAAATGGTATGCACTGGTTAAGTATATATTCGTATGTCTGAGTCATGTAAGCTTTCAAAATTGCATACCGAGATAATGACGCATTCTATGATATGTCTTCGTGATAAAGGTGAAGCCCGAGACCGAGACGCGCACAAGCTCGGCGGAAGGCCATTGCCTCTGCCTTTTGCACGGGGTCTCCGTAACCCGTATCATCGACAGACGCTGTTCCACTTGCTTCTCTGTAGATCTGCATGTACAAAAAGCAACACAAAACTCTGTAAGCGTGCATTGATGCCGAGGGACAACTTTATATTCTGGTGACGTGAGACCAAGCTACGAGATATAATCTAAAATGC
The DNA here is from genome assembly GCA_029204045.2 of Tillandsia leiboldiana. Taxonomy (NCBI): domain Eukaryota; kingdom Viridiplantae; phylum Streptophyta; class Magnoliopsida; order Poales; family Bromeliaceae; genus Tillandsia; species Tillandsia leiboldiana. The sequence goes on along the minus strand of CM055062.1, from coordinate 53,856,051 downwards.
ACCTAAGGGCCTATGAAGATAGAATACACTGCGAAATTCTAAAGCAGGGAGTTTGTGAGAAATAAAATACCCCAACAACATCGATATACTCATCTAGGAATCTAAAATAAGAAAAGATTTTGACGAAATGGTACCTCTGCATCGGTCCCATAAAGAGTCACTCGATAAACAACTGATACGGACTTCCCATCAGCTGAATAAACAATGTTGCGTACCTCACCAGACCATTCTGCAGAAAATACGAAACAAGGAGCGAGAGATGATTTGGACATGATTCAAATTTCAAACACATTTTGATTTGGTCCAACTGTCCAAGTAATGAGCAGTAGCCCTTTTTCATTATATATCAACTAACACATACCAGGAGCATGCAGATTTAAGATTCTATTGACAATATGCCTGCCAGAAGAATACAAGAAAAAAGTATGTAAGAAACAACTAAATACAAATATAGCATTGTAAGATGAATAAAGAGTTTGCCGTAAACCTGAAGAAAATCCAATTCACAGCAGAAATACTCGACTGCAAGTGCTAACAATTACTACACAAGATTAAAACTTCAACCATTTTATTATATATCCTTCTAGCACACATGTAAGAAGAGTTGAACTTCATGAGCTTTTTTATGAACTAATAAAATATGTGTGACACCCCCGGAATATGTATTAGTCCTATATATAAATGATATAATAGGACTAAATCTCTTAACCCGGCTATAGCATTTTGGATGGTAGCAAGATCCAAGAGGTTATGAGAGTTAAGCGTGCTAGAGCTAGAGTAGTTCTAGGATGGGTGACCCCCTGGGAAGTGGGGCGACACAGTTGGTATCAGAGCCATTCACCAGCCGGAAATGTGAGATGAGTCTCAGCTGAGCCAGGGTTATTTAGCGGGTAGAGTAAGGCTCCCCGGCTAATGACCGTTGTGAGTGGAGTGCAGCTCCTCACAAGGTTGGCTAAGGCTAGCGAGACGAGTCTCACATCGCCTGGTGCTTGTGAGTGTGCTTGAGCCTGACGTGGACGTCAGGGCTTAAAGGGGAAAAAAATGCGACACCCCCGGAATATGTATTAGTCCTATATATAAATGATATAATAGGACTAAATCTCTTAACCCGGCTATAGCATTTTGGATGGTAACAAGATCCAAGAGGTTATGAGAGTTAAGCGTGCTAGAGCTAGAGTAGTTCTAGGATGGGTGACCTCCTGGGAAGTGGGGCGACACAATATGCCCTGCCAACAAAAACTCGCAACATCTATTGGTGAATGCGCGAGAATAACACTTACAAAGATGACAAAGGAAACAGTAGGGGATGGATGAAGCGAACGCGGGTACGAATGCATAAGCATTCCTCCGAAATCACGCCTCGCATCCCTTGCAATGCTTAAGCATGCTTAAGCTTAAGTGATTAACTTAATTCTCGATCTATTAAACATCGAAATGGTTAAGTCTACCCTAGCTATTGAGAAACATAATTAAATAAACCTCACCTAATTGAATCAATCAAGCTCATTAAGAACGCCACTTCGAGGAACCACAAATACCACCCCTTAATTGATATACCACATAATTTACTATTCTTACAAAATATTATTGCTAAAATAAATCACTGCGCCGGATCTCCGCGATGCTTGATCAATTCTTAATTCCCTTATTCAAACTCAAACAACAGGGGAAAAAAAACAGTTTTGAATCATAGAATCCACTAACATTCTCCTAATTGCATATTGACCTACCTTCTTTTGCATTAAAAAAAAAAAAACAAAAACATCTCACTAACTTGCCTTTATTTGTAATTTGTGACCAAAATTTAAACTTTTGCAGCAGGGGAAGCTTAGCAACAAACAAACAAAAAATCTGAACACAATTTGAAGAGGTTTTGTGAGAGAGAGAGAGAAAGAAAAAAAAAAATCGAACCAGGGGATGTATCTGATGGGGAAACCATCTTCGACGCGGGTTTTGACGAGGGAGTCGGGGACCTTCTTCCCCAGCTCCTTGAGGATCTCCGAGAGGGGCCTGCTGATCCCCTCCGTTGGTGCGCTCTCCGCATCATCATCGGACGGCTCTGGTTCGGCGACGGGGCTCTCCTTCTCCCTCGGCTTCGAGGGAGCGGGGTAGGGCTTCGCCGCTGCGGCGTAGGATCGCGAGGAGGTGGAGATCGGAGGAGGAGGAGGAGAGCGGAGGAGGACGAAGATGAGGCGGCGGAGCGCGATCGCCATGGTCGCCGAAGCTCGCGAAGCGTCGGCGGGGTTTTGGGATTTTAGAGGGGCGAGAGCTCGAGAGTCGAGAAGGGGAGGTAATGGTGCTACGCGTACCGCAAAAAAGTACACACGAATCTGATTTGAAATTTTATTTTGGATTAATTGCATACGGCTCACTGTAAACATATCGAATAGCAAATATATTCCTACAAAGTTCAACTTTTTCATATTTATCACTTCAAATGTCAAACGTTATTCATATATATTCCTACCTTCTATCTCTGTTAGAAAAATCTAGTTAACCATAGGTTAAATACTTAATCTTGATTAGTTAGTAAAATAAATTTACCTTTTTACCCTTTCAGATATTTCTGTATTATTTTTTGAAGAAATATTTTTAAAAGAACAAAACTGTCATTTCACACATAATCTGTTAAAAAATAAACAGTGAACTAACGATAATAAACCGGAGGGATATATATATGAATAACTTAGAACTTTTGAAATGATAAATATGAAAAGTTAAACTTTGTAGGAATATATCTGCTATTCGACATGTTTACATAGAATCATATATAATTAATTTTTTTATTTTTATAGTAATTTTTAAAATCATCGTGAAATGTTAAAATTTTGAAATGTTTAAAGGACGGAATTTTTAGAAAAATTTAAAAAAGTTTTGTAAAATTATATGCACGACGTGCATTTAGTGCGCGTTTTCAAAAGAGATAAAGTATAGGGGTATTTATACAATTTTCTCCTCCCCCAACAGAGAAACAAAAAAAAAAAAAGAATAAGAGCTCTCATCGCGCCATACTCTCCGTAGTTAGTTAATTCGCGAATTATTCGCGAATTATTGAGAATCCGAATTAAATGTGCAGTTTCTGACTTTTTCTAAAAAAATTCAGAATAATTCGTAAATTTTTGAATCAAAAATTATTATTCGCGAATTATTCACGAATTACGAATTTTTGGATGAAAAATTTATTCTTTTTCAAAGCATAGTTGGTTAATTCGCGAATTATTCGCGAATTATTCGTGAATTATTAAGAATCTGGATTAAAATTATTTGTCGGGAATAATTTAAAATTATATTTTTGTTTGTTCTAAATAAATATTTTATTTATTTCTAAAATAAATTGATTAAATTATTTTAAAAAATTATAATTGTTTATACTAATAGTATAAATTTTTTAATTTTTTTTAAATTTAATAGTCGAATTTTTAACCGCGAAGTTTTAATTAGTAAACGTATTATTTTCGTATAAATTATGTATCTGAATAATTAACAAGACTGTTTTTTAACCGAATTTTTTAATAAATTTTAAAATTATAATACGAATTTTATCCGTACTAAATTTTTTTGCCGAATCCGAATTAACTAATGCTACTCTCTCGTTCGAAGTTCGAACGAAGCCCTCTCTCTCTTTCCCTCTCTCTTTCCCTCTCTCTCGATAAAACCCTAACCCTACACGCTCCATCTCGAGAAGATGATCCTCCGAACCCCGCCTCAGAGGAAGCGTAGGGCCAACTCCGTCGCAGGCGACGAGAGCCCCGTCTCCGACCGCCGCCTCGTGCCCTACGGGGGCGGCGGCGACGCCGTCCCCATCGCCTCCGCAGAGCCGGCCGATCCGAGGGTCTGCACCTACCATTGCCGTCAGATGGTGATCCTCCGCTCCCTCTTTCGATGTGATTTGCTTCCGATTCAAAATTTGAAGTGATTTGATGAGATATTGCCATATTTATCTTGTTTTTGTAGTTGCTGTATCGTGTTTGTGTTTAATCTCTTGGTGTGATTGTGATCTTAATGGTAAATTCTTGAGTTGCTTGTAGTGAAGTGCTGGTGTGGTCACTAATTCCTTGTGGCAATTTTATCTGGATTCTAATTGTGGAATGAGTATTGCATATTTTCTCTTTAGGGAAATAGCGGAATTAAGAATGAGTATTCATGGATTTTTGAGTTTCTTATAGTCCAATTAGTAGTTAGTAGAAGTCAAAAGGTTAAATTTATGAGAAATACTTAGGGAGAGGTAATTCACGTGGTTAGCTTTATCAAAAATGCCAACAAGTGTGATTTTAATTACTATATTGCTGTATCTCTGCTGCATCTATGGAAGATAACAGAAAAAATATGAAATGGTCAAGAGGTTGAGTTTACTAAGTAGTATGGAGTATGGATGATAGTGTAATGGTATTACATGATAATTTGTGGCATTTAGATTGCATGGAAATGAATGATATGCAGGTTTTGAAAGACAAGATATTAGTTACTTGAAGCTTGAATTTTGCTAGTTAGAATAAGAAAGAAGTTTTTTCTTCTTTTGTAGTTATATTGTTTTATCTATTTCGTATTCTTCCTGTAACTTTGTTTTAACATCTTCATCGAATACTTCTCGGCAGTAGTTCTGGCTTCTGCATGATCTACTGTTCATATTCTGCCTCTTAACTTGATTTAAGTTCACTTTCTTTATTAACATGCTGCATCAATTTAGACCTCTAGTTTTCTTTGTAAGTTGCACGGCTAAGTTGCACTACTAGTCCCGGAACTTTTAGTCAACTTTCCAGGCTGGTGCCTAAGAGGAAAAATATATTGGCTGAATTGGTTGATCTGTACATCCGTGATCCGTGCACCATAAACCCACCATCCCTCTGTCCATCTCACATTTTCAATTGGATTGTCTAATTTCTTAGTAGGGAAAAGGCTGCAACTTAGTGGGTGCTATAGATTGAGATATGAGATGGGATTGAGGGCGGATAGATGTGTGGTTACATGGATATATAGAGGCAAATGTGAGTTGTTGAACATCCAACTTAAAAGTTCGGAGACCAACGTGAAACCTGGCTGAAAATTCAGGAGCTACTGGTGCAATTTACCCTAAGTTGCATACATGTGTACTTTTACAGCCGGAAGTACTTACTCAGTATCACTATACTTGTCCTCTAAGGATGGTCAGTTTTTTCCCCCTTCAGTTGCTTGGCTTGCATCTCCAAATTGCTTATTTCTCTCTTTTCCTTTAAGCCTCTTCCTCTTGAGATAAAGAAACTAACTTTGGCTATATTTAGTATTGTTCATCTGATTTACTTTCTAGATGTGAAAATTGATTGATAAGTGAGTATGTTTTGCAATTAATAGGTTAAATCGGAGTTCATGGTAGCTTTCAACACTTTAGAGAGGCAAGTCAGTGAATATCAAGCTAGACTGGAGACACTGAACGAACAACTATGCAAGAGTGGTATGGCGCTCTTTGGTTTGCTTTTGAGTGGTTCATGTGCTTGAGTTTTCTTACTGTTGATAGTACGATTATTGTCATTGTTTAAAGTTGATTATTTGTTAATGATTGTTGTAGACTTCAGTCTATCTGGCACTATTGAAACTTAGTCTTTAAACCTACTGCCATTTGGTGCTGAACTGGTGCATCCAGCATTATATTTATCTGACACACAAAGCATATTAATTTCTGTTCATTTGATGTTACCAATGTGTGTTCTTTTCTTTTTGTTCCATCTGATTTGCAAAGCTGAATGTGAATAACTGCAAAGTTATATCTGCCTCTACAGACGATGAAAGAAAGAAGTGTCAAGATCACCTCACCTTTTTAGAGCAAGAGCTTGCAGCAACAAAAGGGCGTGAGCACGCATTGCAAGAACGACTACTAAAAGAGGTCTCTGATTCCCAGGAGCGATATCGAGCTCAATTGAAACGGACCAGTGAACTTGAGGTATGATTATACCTTTGATTTTTGAAACCTGTTTGTTAAATGGGCCATACCTCCTATTCTTAATTCCATAATGTGAATATGCTTTTGTCCATGTGAAATTTCATAAGTACGTCAATGCAATTGCCTAAATGTTGCTTAGGTAGCCAATGCTGTGCCTGGAGGCTTAAAATGTTCAATTGAGCTATATGCCATTACATATGATTAGTTGGACATTTAGACACTCTGAAACAGGTCATATGGGAACCTACTGAGTGACTAGTGGCGGTTTTGCCTTTTGGTGTGTTTCCATCATTGCGACTAAACAACATCATATACCCCGCGTTTTGTTTTCGTTCTTTGGTTTTTGGACCACCCTTCAGCACTTTGTGAATCTGTGTTGATTTTATCTTTCATTTCACTGTTTAGTAATGTAAAGTACGTATGCTGAAGCACTGCATTATCATGCATCATATGGTGCATATTGGGGAGTTGAGATATGCTTTTATTACTTCATTCCTGGTGGATTTAAAGATAATACCATTTATTTGCTTTTTTACCAATCAAAAATGCTCACTGAGATGTAACTATTAATTTTGAATGGGGCTTTTTTTTACCTGTGATATTAGGATGTGGGCTTTAGTATGCAAATGAGCTTTAGATGATTGATTTTATAGGATAGCCTTCAGCACTTCTTTTTTCCCCTTTTTTACTAATCAAGTCAATAATTTTTTTCTGTATCTCTAAATTCGATTATCTTGCAAACTCAACTTTCTTTTTTAAACCATACCCTGCAGGTCGAACTCAATATAGAAAGTGATTCTCGTAAGACTGCTGAATCGTCAGCAGCATCTGCAAAGGAGACAATTAAAGATCTTGAAGGGAAACTTCAGCGGCTAACTGAAAGTTCAGAGAGGGAGAAAAATATGCTAAAGAAGGAGCTCTCATTTTCACAAGAGAATTTAAATTTCTCTGCCTCTAAGCTGGCTGCTAATGTAAGTAAGGGAAAATGCTTATGGTATTAAGAATGTTTAGATAGCTATTGATCCTTTTTCTATATGAATTTTGTACAAGCTTGAAAGAATGAGACTCAGAGCAGAAAACTCGGAGAAAGATGCAGAGTTACTGAAACAAGAGCTGAAGGGCTTGAGAGAGCAGCTGAATGAGGTATCTAGCAACTTTTCTTTTTTTTAGTTATCTCTGTGTTTTGTGTTGTATAACTGAGAAGTGTTGTAATTTTAATTATGTCTTCCAATTCTGTCAAGTTCTTCATCGCTTAGGTGTGAATGAAATGTAAAAATGTTCGTTGATTGGACAGTTGTCAAAGCAAGTATTCTAGAAAATGTTTTTTGGCCATCTCTGCTTATCACTAAGGAATTGACTTGCATTGGCAACATGTTCTATTTGTATTTCTACTGGGATTTGAAAAGAACCTAACAGGACTGTAATATGTTTATTCTCTTAATCAGTGTCTCCATCAGAAGAGTGAGGTAGAGTATAAGCTATCAAGTTTTTCTGCTTCATCTAGTCAAAATACTCCTACGGAGGATCAGAAATTGGTGAAACTTTTGCGAGAGGAGATTCGAAACTATGTGAGTTATTTATTTTTTTTGAGAATCAACTTACTTCTCAGCCATCTTTTCTTTTAGTGGATTCTTAATCATGGTTTGAATCCTGTAGAAATTTTTTATATAAAATAGATAAGGTTTTGAATCCTAATTTTCTCATGATCCATCATCCAGGTTTATTTAGTTAATGAAATGCTCGTTGCTATTTGATTACTTGCTTTTAGGAATCTGAAGTACAAGAAACCAGAAGATTGAAATCTTCTCATGTCAACAATGAGTTACTGAAGGAAAAATTATTGGAAGAAAAGGGGCGTAGGGAAAGGGCAGAAACGGAATTGTTAAAGTTGATGGAATACCAAGAGAAAGCACAAAAATTGGAGCTTGAGTTGCTGTCATGGAAATCATTGCTGAGAGAGATACCTGATGTATCATGTTACAATGATATACCCAAAAAATTTGCTGGCCTGCAAAAGTACGTATTCACCTTTTAAGATAGTTTTAGTAATTTTGCTTTGTATCACTAGTTGCTGTTTCTAGTCTTAAATTACCTCTTAAGCCAGGCATTATGTACTTGTTTCTGTTAAGAACTCTTTCTGTTTATCTTCTGTTTTGAGGATTCTATGCAGATCTTAATGCTTATTACGCTTCATATCAAATTTGATTTGCTTGACATATAAAATATTTTGTGTTTTCATTAGAGAAGCAATTGAAAACATGATTAAAGTTGGTGAGATTAGTGCACACTTGAAGGAATTGGAGGTCAAGCTTGAGAATGCTAGCCTTAGTAGACAACATGCTGAAAATGAATCTGCTTTGGCCAAAGAGAAAGCTGAGAGTGCTGCTTTGGGGGCCAAGAGGCTTGAATTGATGGTAATATGACCTTCTTGCCAGTTTGTATGTCTAGCTTTTCTTCATGTAGCTGCGTAAAGAAGTTTCTTTTTCCCTTTTAACTGCTTTAACTAATATGGATCTCTCTCCTTGTGAGAAACAGCTTGCCTCAGTTACTGAAGAGAGAGACAGGCTAAAGAAGGATTCTTTTCTGTTAGATAAGCAGAAAGCAGGGCATACGAATGAAACATTACTTAAGGTTAGACAACATTCTATTATATTACATCACTGTATGTTTCCCTTTGATCTCTGACCTTTTGCTTCATGTGGGATCACAGGATCTAGAGTCAGTTCTTGCTGAAAAGGAGAATAGCATTAGAGAAATGGAAAATAGTTTGCATGAACAGAGAGAGCTAATTAGTCATCAGCATGAAGAATTAAACCTAATGAATGAAAAACTGAATGTTGAAGCAAGGAAAGTGAAGTCTTTGGAGCGTGAGGGTGACCGCTTGCGTTCTGAGATAGCTTTGCTAGAGTCAAAGGTATCTTCGTTTAACCACAGATTAAATTGATGACTGTATGAATTGTCAGAGGATTATGACTTGTCAAAGGATTGTTTCTGTGTTTTGTCTTTTCCTTTTTTCAGTTGCATCTCCTTATTTTAACAAATTAACTGATAAAAAACTCTTTAGGAGTTGAGAGACAAAATCCTTGATCTTAATTGTTAGCTCGAAAGCTTCCATCTATTTCCGTGAAAGATGTTTATTCTCATGCATGGCTTTATCAGAAATTGTGCCACTACGTTTGCATTATATTTGGTGCAAAATAGATGTTTGCTGAGAATAAATCTTTTGAATCCTACTTCGGCTCATAGTGCCTGATATTAAGTTACCTTCCACTGTGCCTTGTATTATTCCATGCTCTCTAGGGCCTTTATTTGACAGTAAGTTAACATACCATCAATTTATGTCTTTGATCAGTTGGGTCATGGTGATTACTGTGCATCAAGCACAAAGGTGCTGCGAATGGTGAATACTTTGGCAGTTGACAATGAAGCCAAACATACTATAGAAGCACTACAAGCTGAACTGAAAAGAACGCAGGAGAAATTGCAAGCCGTTGAAGAGTTGAAAGGACAATCTGGTAAACATCTTGATTTATTAGAAGTATAAAGATGTTGCCTTTAGTTCTTTGATGGTTTGAGCACTTCTGTTCATGGATTTTCAATCACGAGTATCTACAACATTAGTGTCTTCACACTTTCACTTGTTTCCAATTCACTCACTGGTTTAGCAGTGTTCCGTCGGAATGTTTTCACCGTAAGTCAGCACATTTGTTGGTAGGTTTCGCAGGCTTTTTATACAATTATCTATTGTGCATGCACGCATGACTGGCTTTTTTGATATGTTAACACTAACATTACTTTCATGAGTAGGGCGATAATTTATTTTTCAAAAAAACATTGCTAGATTTTCATGGATCTAACGGCTCACATCTCTAAATTCACAGATGTGGGAAGGATAATGGATGCCAACATACCTGAAAAGTTAGTACAACTCAAGAGTCAAATTGCGACACTTGAGAAACGTGAAGAAAGGTGACTATCATTAGACTGTTTCTTTGGTCGTCAGTAATACAAACATTCTTGCCAATATTTGCCAGTAACTTTTGCGTAGGTATAAGGCGGTTTTTGCAGAGAAAATATCAGTTTTCCGAAGGGCTTGCTGCTCACTTTTTGGTTATAAGGTGATGTTTATATAGATAGATTAAGCCATATAGGAGGAAGTTGAATTATGCTCACGTATATACTAGTCTGGAGAAGAAACCCAAGTTTTATTTTCTCATAATGTTTGTCTTTGTTTATTTAGATTGTAATGGACGACCAGCAACGCCCTAATGGCATTCCCGTAACAAGATTTACGCTGCAATCTATTTATGCACAAAGTGATGATGAAAAGCTCGAATTTGAATATGAATCAGGCACCACTAACATTGTGGTAGGCTAACCATCTCTACCAAATTGTCGCTGATTCTATTGTGCAGTCTCTTACGCGATCCTCACATATACCTCTTTGGTGCAACAGGTTAACGAGTACGCTTCACAACCAGACATTTCTCATCAGGTGCCAATACATCGTCTTTATTACAAGAGCAAACTCTTGAAGAAGCTATTAAGCGATTCCTAGTCTTATTTCGCTTATATTGCTTCGTTCATCTGTATTGGTCACGGTTTGACCCACAGTCACACTATAAGCGTTCGCATGGTGATTTGCAGGTTGAGATATTCATAAAGAAGATGAATTCCATACCGGCGTTTACGGCTAACTTAACCGTGGAGTCCTTCAATAAGCGCACCTTAAGTTAAGGGTGTGTCTCTACACAATGGTTTTTGATTGTTCCTCTTCAGTTGCTTATCACTGGTACTATTATGTATGCATCAGCAGGAATTTTGTGCATTGTTGGTTCATTTTCGAAGAACAGAAGGTTCATTTTGCTCAATATTTTGGAAGGAAAGAAGGTCCATGTTGAACATTGCTTCTTGGTGAGGGGGCTATTTCAAATGCTGCTATTCATTGAATTATTGTAACTCTTTTGTTCTGTGTGCAGTTTTGGGATGAAATGGGTCTGAAAATAATCAAAATTCAAAACATCTTCAGAGGGAGAGATCATTTTGTATGATTACAATTCAAAAGGTCAGTGTGTTTGTGCTCATCTTCATATTATTGTTTGGATTTTGTGTGTTTCCCAATCAATCTCATGCCTCGTTTTATTGATCATCATGGAACTTTTATAAATTCGACATTTTGAGTCTTTATTATTCTCGCTTTGGAATTTTATATTTCGATTCATAATCTTTTCTATATTTCAAAAATGGTTTATAGTGTGTGAATGTACAAGCTGCAGCAGATGGACCAAAAAAATAATAATAAATTTGGGGGACTTAAGTGAAATGATTTTTTTTTGCAGTATGGAATTTTCGAACGTCAAAACTCACAGGAAAGTTTTATTAGAGGTGTTTAGTGTAAAAATGAAGTTCGGGGATCTGTTTCGGAATATTTATTTATTTATTTATTTATCTATATTTTAATTTGGGATTTTTCGAAAGCCCATCATCTGGCCGTTGAACTGGTTAACAAAAAAAAAAAAAAAAAAGATGCACCTCATCCAACGGTCCAGCTTATAGATGACGTGGATCCGGGACAGGCCCACGTGGAATGCATCTCATGTGGTCCCCACCGCGGGCAGTGGGGACCACATGTCAGTGCAACAGCTCCCGTGATACACGGGCGTTACATGGAGATCCACTAAACCCGGTCCAAATCTCCTTAAAACGGAAAAAAAAAAAAAAAAAAAAAAAGTGCCCGATCCAATAAATGTTCAAAATTGTAATTGTGGGTTTTTTTTAATTTATTTATTTTTTAAAAAATTTCGTGGTTCAAATTCTCTACGTGGCGTATACACCGGTTTCATGATCTATAATAATAATAATAATAATAACTATATAATAATAATAAAAAAGAAACTATAAATAATTTATTAATAATTCTATGGGTTATTTTTAAATTTAAAGAACCAAAACCGTGACATATCACGGTTACATGGGAGAGAGCACCGCCATAAGGAAAATAAAATAATAAAAAAAAAAAAAAAAAAAATCCCAAAATTAGGGCGCGGTCTTTAGCTCTCGCCCAATTCTCCCGCTCTCTTTTCGGGAAACCCTGACCCCAAGTCCCTAACCCTACCCCGCGATTCAAACCCTAACCCTAACCCTAGCCCTAACCCTAACCTGAATCGTAACCATAAGAAGTTAAATCGTAGTTATCTCTACGACTCTACGCGAGGCGCTTCGATCGATCTCCTCCGTCCCTTACCCCCCCCTCTCTCCTCTCCCACCTCTTTATCTCACCGCTGTAACCCTAACCCTAACCCTACACCCGAGGTCTCTTAACCCTGGTTTGATCCCCAACTCTCCCCCAAATCCGAAACCCTAACCCTAGCCGATCGATCGATCGACGGCGCCGTTCGTGGCGGAACCGCGGCGGGATCCAGCGACGGGCTCCGACGCGATGGTGGTGAACGGGCGCCCCCTCAAGCGCGCCAAGCGGAGGGTCGCCGCCGATCTCCGAGACTTCCTCACCTTCCCCGGCGCCGGCGGAGAAAAGGGCGGCGGCGTCGCGGCCGCGGAGGGGTTCGAGGGGCCGTTCCGGTCGAGCGTGGGGGAGTTCCTGTCACGGCACGCCCGACTCCTCCCGCCGCCCTCGATCCTCTCCCCGCCCGCAGCGGCGGCGCCGCCGCACCTGCTGACGTGGCGGATTGCGTTCCGCGTCGGCGAAGCCGCGGCGGCGGACGCGGACGCCGCCGTGGTCGAGCTCAGCGTCGTGGAGGAGGACGTGCTGAGATCGAAGTCGGTATACTGCGATCAATGCCGAGTCGTAGGTGAGATATCTTTTCTAATAATTGATTTACATTATTTCTGTTGGATTAAGAACTATTCTTGTTTTTTTAATTTCCAATTTTTTTTTATTTTTCTGGAAATATGAATTTATGAATTATATACCCTGGGAATTTTTATACCTCAAAAGTATAATACAAATGCCCTCTTAATTATATATTTTTTGAATAATTTTTAAAATTCAAGTTGTTATTGATCACTTAAATATCCTGTTCCATTGAAGGCGGTATTAGGATCGTGGTAATAAGATATATGATATTTCAATTCTCAAATTACTATAATAATATGGGCGTGTATTGATCTGACTGGGTCTTACGACGGAAGTTCTGTACAAATAGAGCTATTTGAAAAAGCACTAATTAATTTTATCTGACAAAATTCACTAGCAGCTTGCATGTCGCAGGTAGACTTTTACCCTTACCACACAGCAAAATACTTCTCGAGTAGAGAAGCTGTTCTAGAAGCCAAGTAAATTACAAAAAAAAAAAAGAAGGCTTAGTTTTTCGTGTATTTTTTTTTGGCTATTTTGCTCCTCAGTTAAGAATCGCCTTCTTCCTTGTCGGTTTAGCTGGTAAAAACGCAGACCGGATTGACTAGCGCGCACATATTTTCAATAGGTATCTTAAATTAGGAGTTTGGTTTGATTACTCACCTTATAGTAATTTTTGAAATAGAGATGAACTTTGAAAGATTTGACTAATATTTATAACATTTTTGACTCTATATATCCTGTACTATAGCAAAAGGTTCTCTTATATGACGAAGCATATTGTCAAAAATGCTACAAATACTTTATGGTCATGTAATTGAATTAAATATCCTCTGCTGGTAAACCATCTGTGTTGAATAGTAAAATTGTCACTTTGGCAGTTCCAGTGTCAATTTCAAAGTATGCTATAGATCGGGTAAGATCTGTCAGTTTTTACCTTAATGGTTTTTTTTTAAAAAAAATGCTTGTCTTTTCTAGTAATTACCTTCGCTGAAGAATCATATGGTTCTAGTTGCAAAAATTTTGCTATTGATTATAATCCTTCTGATGATTTTAGCTTTTAAACTTTGCTTAATTGCAGGGTGGAGCTGCCACCCAGTTTGTGGGAAACGTTACCATTTCATTATTCAGAATGATGGCAATCCTTTGTCTGGCTGTCGTCAGACTTGTTGTTCTCGTTGTGGAACTTTGTTGCCCCTCTCTGATTCAAGGTGGGAATCAACATAGGCTACAATTTTAATTAATGATCTAGATGAGTACTGATTCATGATAAAATTTTGGTTAGAATTATTCTTTCTTCAGATGCATAGATTTGATTACTAGTATCCTGTATTTATCCGGGTGCTTTAGAGTTCCGAGTATTGAAGATTGACATGACCGCTCGAAACCAAAAAAATTTGTGAATAGTGCACGTATTAATTAAATGTCTGTCTGTTGTTGTTTTCTTCTTCCAATATACTACCTTCTTCCTTCACGAATTACTCAATGAACGATAGGATTATATGTTCATGGTATCCATATATAGTTTAATGGATGCATGTAAGTGCGCCTATGCTATTTTGACGTTGATAATGAGTTGTCAGAATTTGTCCTTATTATTCTCTTTCTATTGAATCCAAATAATCTGAAACCAAACCATCTTTATTTTCATTGTTATATTTTGCAAAGTAAAGAAAAGAAAGGAAGAGTAATGAAATGAATATCCTCTTGCTGGGGTTATACATAAGAAAAGAAGAGAATCAGATTTTACGTTGTTTAGTTAGGACAAAAAGAGCAAAAGAAAGTGGAGAAATGAGGATAAAAGAAGAGAAAAGAATTGTCTATTGAGGTTTATGGATTCTGGGGTGTTTTTTGTTATGCAAAAGCTTTCTAGAGCTTTCTTTTGCTTGTAGTGTGCATGGCTTTGCTATTAGTAACATTTTGGTCATTTGTATTTTATTTGCTTGTCTCGCTTTCATCAATATAAGGTTGCTTTCAAGTACTTGGGTATCTTAATTCTCGGTTGCGGCTCTATGGGGTGATTTAGTACGATTTCTATTCTCGTTACATTGTGGGGCTAAATGCGACTTAGGCCTCCAGTTTTTAGTAACTGTATGGTCCAATCTCTATTTCAATGGGTGTGAGGACAGCTTATTTGATGTGGGCACATCTTATTTGGTCTACACGCAGTCCTGTCGAGCTTACTCAGATCCCTGCATGCAATGTTCTACTTTTGATTGTTTATAATGTAGCGAGTAAAGCACATAGCATCTGAGGTTAATTGTTAGTGGCTAGGCATGTTAGCCATTATAATTCCTTCATGAACATAATATTTGTAGATTTTCATCGCTAAGCCATAATGTGCCAGTTTTTTTATGGTTTACATCTACATTGCCTTTTTGGTCCTAAGCTTATCAACTAATATAAACTGCACCTTGTTTTTTGGAATGATCACTTTTGCAGTTTGTGGCTAAATGTGTGGGGCAGTTCTTTTAATTGTTTGTTGGAAAGATTCTTATGTTGCTCAATGTTCTCATTAAATGAAGCTCGCGCGTCTCATGTTGTTCTTGGCCCATCTTTTCAGGTGTCCTTTATGTAAATATGAGTCAACACCCGATGAATTGGAAGATGGGGCGTATATTCAGTTGGAGGATTCTTCTCATTTGTTGCATGCCATGGTGCATGGAAATGGTTACGGCCATCTTCTCCGAGTAAATGGCCGGGAAGGCGGTTCGAGATATCTAACAGGTCGCGATATAATGGGGTTTTGGGATCGATTATGCAAGTTGCTACATGTCAGGTACAACAGTTTCTTATCATGCGATCATATCTGTTATTTCTTGTTACTTAATTTAGTATCGGTGAGATTTAAATTTTAAGACAAATCAAACGCCTCGCTGAAAGCTAGTGCTCTAACTCAATTCTTTGAAAGATAAGTTGCGCGTGCACTGTTGCTTAATGTCGTAGATCATAAGCAGGCTGAGTTTGAACAGCGGTTAGTCCAAACTAGAAAGCAAGGACATTTCAAAAAATGTTGTTGTGTCGTGCTAGATGTATATCAGAGACTCTTCCTAGGAGCGCGCTCAGCGTTCGAATCAATAGGAAACCTTCGAGGGTCAATCTGCAGGATAAAAGTAAAACGAAGTACTGATTTTACAGATGATAAATGCGAACAATAAAGAATTAGAGAAAGAGAGAGAGAGCAATTACAGATCCTTAACTTTTCACAGGCTTAAGAGTACAATTATGATTGAACTCTTTGAATCGCACTTTAAATTTCTTACGGAAATTCAATTGTTTTGTATATGGGAGGACATTAATTAGAATGTAGTTGCGGTATATGTTATGTTTTGCTGAAAAATATGATTTCCTATTGCTGTTCCTGCTTGTGCCTGTGTTCTAAACGGTTCGGCCACAGCTTGTTTAAGGCAACCCAACATTTTTGGACCGGGTGTGCCTGTTTCATCTGGTAGACCTTTCTGCACATAAGTGTCGTTTGAATAGAGCTGGTTGAAATGACCTTCCACCCCTTTTTAATCTCTCCTTAGCATCTCTCTCTAGCTAGCTAGAAGATCGAGCTTTAATAAATACACTTATTTTATTTTTATGAGTTATTAATGAATATAAATAAATTGACTAAGAATAAAGAATATAATTGATATTCAATTTCATTGTTGATGAGGTATTAGTAGTAAACATTCTGGTCATATAGTATTTTCTATATCTTAATAGTATTAGAATAATTGTTTGTGGAACTAAGGTTAGTTCCATATTTATGGGAGTTGATTTAATTAACGTGTTTTATAACTGATTAGCGTTTAATTATATTACATTTTATTAATGAAATACTAGATATGTAATGTGAATACAAGTGTTTACTACCCATATATCTATCGGTATTTGCTTAGGATTGGTTTAGGATAAATATTTATTTATTATTTTGAGTCGATATATTATTTTATATTTTCTTAATAGAAATGACTTAAATCAACTCTCATAACTACAGAATTAGTATGAATATGGTGTTGTCATGAATACGTTACTCTTTGAAGTTTTCATTTTTTTAATTATCCACTTTTTATAAAAAGTCATTCATTATTAATGAAATATATGAGTGAATTCTCTGTTCGCAATATGTATTTGGATATATTAACCTATTAATTTTTTTTTTCAAAATGTTGAGACTTTATGATATTTCATTCTACATAATAATTCTTTGTTAAGATAAATGATAATTTACTACTGATGAGTAATGGGATATCATATTTATGTCGATTTGTTCATTTAACCGTAATCTGGTAGGTATTATTTCTTCTTATTTTTTCTAATAAAATTGATAGATAGAATTACAACAGCGAAACACTCTTTAAACATCGTATATTTAATTTCTTATCATCCGCGGCAGAAAAAGTAAACATCAATTCACAAATGGTATAAAGATCATTCTTATAGCTAGAATTCATTTATACCAATTAATTTCACGTAGTTAGTTCAGGTCTCTTTCTGGTGCACGTCCCCATGCCTATCACAAATATATAAAAAAAAATAATAATAATATGAATAAAAAATAAGTAGCTTCGGTAAATGCAACAATTTGCTTCGTGGCAACCAAATTTTGATAGCTTTGGCCATTTATTTAAGTTAACGTAACTCACAGGTTTGCAATTAATAATATTAGTTATGCCACAGCGACAATTCGTTATGGTTCATCTTTAGCAGATGCGATTACTACTTTGCAATTAATACCTCAATCATCATCGCATCACACGCGTTGTTGTTGTTGTTGTTGTTATATGGGTAGGACGTAACTAATGAGTAGACCGCCTGTTTTATTTGTTGCAGAAAAGTGACCGTCATGGACATCTCAAAGAAGTACGGGATGGAGTATAGGCTCCTGCACGCCGTAACCACAGGCCACCCTTGGTACGGCGAATGGGGCTACCAGTTCGGCGCTGGTTGCTACGCGCTCACCGGTGCTTCCTACCGGGAAGCCGTCCGAGCCCTCTCCGACGTGCCGCTGTCCCTCTTCTTCTCCCACACCAGATCTCCCCAAACCAAATTACACGACACCATTTCCCTCTACTTGTCCCTCTCCTGCCGCCAGCTCGAGACCGTGAGGGACCTCTTTTGCTACATAACCAACCAGCTTCAGGACACACACAAGCAATCTCAGCTTGTAGCATCCGACAAGGATGCGCCCTCCTCTACGACACTCTGTGCATGGACCAAGGAAGATGTAGAGCGGGCGGAGTGCGCCATGGTCAAAGTTCTACGAGCCGTCGGCGTCTCCGAATGGGTTGCTCGGCGCGCGCTTAGGGGTGCCACGTCGAAGGCGGTGGCGCCGCTCGAGCTGCTCGATTACTGTCTTAACGGGTTAGCCGGTAAAACAACAGATGACGGCCTAGTCGTTGCCATCCAGTGCAACGACGAGACAAGTACAGTAGAATACAGGTCAGAGTCACCAGATTAGCTCCCTTAGATCACACATTACATTTCTATAATTTAAGAGATACTTTTCCTACAGGCTTGAACCCGCCGCTACCAACAAGCCCGAAGCCAGCCGCACCTTCTTTACCCCATCGGCCGAGCACCTCCTGCGCGACCTCAAGTTTCTGTACAATGCTCTCCTGTACCCTGCCACCATGCAACCTTACAACCCAGAGACGGTGAGGGCATACTCCGTCAGCGCTGCATCGAAACTCCTTGATTGCAAGCAGTTCATCAAGCATTTGGACGAGCCCCTCGCTTCTTCCGCCTCCTCGCCAACCCTGAACCCTTTCAAGCTGCCCGTGTGGTGCCACGTCGAGTTAGTCGATCACCCTCAGGATTACACCGCTCCGCCCCCTGAGCTCTTGCTCCTCTCTCCTGATGCCACGGTTGCCGACCTTAAGTTACAAGCAACAAAGGCATTCCAAGAGACGTACCTTGTGTTCCAGAGGTTCCAAGCAGAGCAGCTGCTCGATTATGACAACGTTAGCAATGATGATCTTGCGAAGCTCAATCTGGGTAGAAATGTGGCTGTTAGGGTCGGAGGGAGGTGCGTAGGCAGGGACTACCGCCGGTTGGGGCAGTTCAGGATGGAGAGGGGGTTAGATAATTGGATAGTGGATTGTATTTGTGGTGCCAAAGACGACGATGGGGAGAGGATGCTGGCATGTGATATTTGTGGCGTGTGGCAGCACACAAGGTGCATGGGTATTAATGATGCAGAAGAGGTACCTGCAAAGTTTGTCTGTAGGAAGTGCGCAGATGCAAGGAAGGTCAAAGGCCGCAATGGAGGTGGCCGCAGTGGGGGCGGTGGTGGGAGGTCGCTGGGCATGAAGAGATGCAAGGACGAGATGCAGTCAGCTTCTAGTGTTGCCGGGAGATTTGGGCAGCTGACGACTGTCGGCTAACATTGTACATAAGTGTTGCAGAGAGAGAGAGAGAGAGGGAGTGAGCTCGGGCCTTTGTAATAAGTTGTTTTGGCCGTTATCGAACCCAAGCCTCCTTTTTTTCATGTATGATACTTAAACTATTTCCCTGGTTAGTGCAGAAGCAGAGTTGTCTCTCGCTTGGATGTGTTACTTTTTATCTGCAGTGTTTAAAAGCATTGAATATACAAAGTCAACAAGCATAAATCATATTCTCTTTTGACTACACAAGAAGAGCAAATATTGAGAAGAAAATCCAAAGCCTAACATAATTGCTTGGATGCTTTCGAGCCCCCAAAACATCCAAAAGCACCTCAAAGCTCTGCCTGATGCTATGAAACTGTGGGAAGTACCTTTTATCTGAGAAGCATCAATAATTAGCATCACAACAGAGCTCTAAAGTGCTTCCGATGCTTTTCGTAACCAAAAAGGCTTAGCCTTCATAATTCAACTAACACTTAAAAAGCTGCAAAGGAATGGTGTTCAAGAATCTATTATACCTTTCACAATTGATTTTGATGGAACTCTCCTGGTCCAGTTCCTTGCCGTATGGATGAGCTGATCTTCATCCAGAGAGTGCCTTCTCAAAGCTTCAGAGAGCCGAGTGTACTTCGTCACTAGTTGCTTATACAGCCCGAGCAGCATCTTTACATCCTCGCCAGTCAGGTCCTCTGCATCTCTTTCCATGAAAGGATATTTATTAGAACCTGCAAATGCGTGAGTAAACATATTAAGCATTGTAGGGATCTTACGCAGAAGGAAAGTCGCATAAGCATTTACCATATTTCGTTGTGCGATTGAGAGTTGCAATATGAAAACTCATGAGCTGTAACATGATAACAATTCAGTGCAATTTGTAGTTTAGAATCAACGCATCAACTTTGGGATTCCACACAACTAATAGATGTGAACATTCACTACTTCTAAGCACGACGCTGTTAAGTCCAAAACTTTCAAGATCAATAACATTAAAGAACAACAATGGATATTAAGCGGAAGCAACCCTGCCATAAAAGAATACATTTTCATTCAAGAGTCAGCTACTCTGTTTGTAAATTTTTTACCGTTAGATCTAACTTTTTGACAAATTTTATTTCTTAGATCATTTTATTCCACCAACCACTCATTTAATCCAGATGGCTCACTATCATCCTAACAACACATCTTTTCATCCAAAGACTAAAAACCTACGAGCACCAATGACTTGTACTTTTAAAAGTATAGGTGCTCAATTCTTTCATTCAATTACTATATTAACATAATAACAAATATGATAGCTATCACAAAGATGCTTCCATGGTATCTTTCCCACGATTTGATGTTTCTAGAGGGCTCTGAAAAGTTTGAAAGTGCTTTGGAACTGCGCTTCTCTGTTGCTATGAAATGGTGGTAGGAGCTGCTACTGAAAAATCATTTGGCAGGTTGCTGAAGTGGTGGAAATTCAGTTTGTTGAATTCGATAAAATCATTGGTCTTTGTGGATCTTATGAAACCCAACATTTCTTAATGAAGTTTGTGCCACTTCATGGGAAATTCAGTATGTAGAGTTGAAAATAGTAACAAATGCCCCAGTAAACATAAAAGCATATAAGGGCATGCTTGAATGCATGAACACCTTGATCAGCATATCTCCCTTGTTTACTCAAGGGTCATGAGGTAATAGATTTGTAAAAAAAAATAATAGATGTCTACAGCCGCACACTATATATAGCCTCCGAGCTATTTTATTGAAGTAAAGCACCAATGAAGTGCATGAGGTAAAACACATAGTAAAGAGTGAATAACATAGCGTCGGGGATGGAAAAAGAATCAACTGGGGGACAGACATCTGGCACGGGCAAGTCCCTTTCTGCACCTTATACCCGAACATCTTTGACAACGTTCGGTGCAAAGATCGTAGGGTTAAGGACTGCTGGGGAGTAAACGGGTGGATGTGGGGGAAAATTTTGGATGACTTTGAGCGACGCTCGCACCCTTTTAGTGACATGATAAGTCAGCTAAAGGACGAGGTTCATGCAGTGGCTCTCAACAACACAAGAGACGACATCAAATAGAGGTGGTCCAAGTTAGATAGTTTTTCTGTAAAGCCGGTTTACAAGTTTTTGCAAGACGGTGGTATAAGGGAGAGAAGATTCGACCGAGTTTGGACAATCATAGCCCCCCTGAAGGTTAAGATTTTTATTTAGCTTGTTCTCAGAGGAAGGGTGGGCACCAAAGAAAATCTACGTAAAAGAGGTTGGATCGGTAAGGAGAGCTGCAACCTCTGCTTAGAGGAGTGCGAGTCTGTGGACCATCTGTTTATGGGTTGCTCTAGCACTAAAGCAATTATGCAATGCCTTTTCCCAAACAAGGTGTTCATTAGGCACTGTTCACCCGCCTACAGGCTATGGGAAGCTTGTAGTTCGAAAGGTGGAGCAGCAGGGGGGATTGCTCTAGCGGCGATCGCGGCCACTTGGTGGGCAGTGTGGTCAGAAAGGAACAAGAGGATTTTCGAGCAGAAAAAGCATTCGTTGAACTCAGTTTTGGCGGATGCTCGATCGTTCTATTCTCTTTGGGACCACTGCTGCGTTTAGTGTCTTTTTTTTCTTCTTCTTCTTTTTTTCCGCTCATTGTGTGAGACCCTGTTGTCTCCGATTGTTGTTTAATTCACCTTTCTTATGAATAAAGCGGTAGCATGCTACCTTGTTCTCAAAAAAAAAAAAGAGAGTGAATAACATACCTCCAAGACGAATCTCCTTGCCATGTCTTGTCATGATAGGAGCATCACCTTTAGTCGGCTCCGGCACACTGTAAGGATCACCCACTTCATTGGCGAATCTTGCGGCTTGCATACTCTTTTGAAACTCACTCTCTTTCATAGACAGTGAGCTACCATTGATATTTGTTATAAACATCTCTGCCGAGAAGAGATTCGTGAGATAGTACTCCATCTCAGACACAAGCTTTTCTCGTCTTCTGAAGAGCTGAACAAATTTCAGGTTCGAATGCAGCTGAGGAGGATTGGCCTACACCAATTTTAATAGCACATCTTATTCTCGCACTCCAACACAACTAAGAGAATGCAGAGAGAATGAAAAGGTTATAATACTATTTAAGTATCAAAGTATTGATAGTTGCCAGTTATCTCAACCTTGGTAATTTGAAGGATAGCAAGAGTACACAGGCACAGCATGATAAATTTCAAAGTTAAAAGAAATGAGGTCAAGTAAAATAAGATGTAAATCAAATGCTAAGAACCAGACGACCAACGCTTGAAAAGTAGATGAGGCAGAAAGAATAGCCCCAGCATTTTCACAAAACATTTTTGCATAACGAAAACCTGCTTAGTTCTATGTTACAAACAGATGAACACTCTTTTAGAAGACACGCTAACAAGAATGATTAATGACCATCTGAAGATCCAAGGGAGCACCTTTTTAAATATCATAATCACGCTAAACTTTATTATTGACTCAAACATAGCCCCAGAGTAAAAGTACGAGAAATTTCTAAAACTGGTTACCAGAAACGATCAATTACATGATCATTCCAACAATGCATACTACTTTACAGACAATAAAGACAAATTAGTTACACAAGATTCAATAGGGAAACAATATGTTCTTGCTTTAGTACAGATTTTCCTCCTCGGAGTTTCACTATTAGATAACTGTCGTAATTTAAACAAAAGCTAACGGCCTATTGTGATAACATATTGCCTTACCCTAGATAATCAGACATACCTTATTAAGAATAGTGAATTTTTAAAATGAAAAACTTAAGAATCATGTAATGGGAGCCACTAGGCTAATGAATTAACCACCAGAAGCAAATCAAAGGCAGATATGATAGTTATCAAGGAAAAGAACTTGCCTTTATGGTAACATAAATTAGAATAGGCAGAAATTCATCAGCCCCAGCTGGAGCACTATTCGTTGTCATCGACATGTTCAGCAATAAATTGTTGATCACTTGGCAACAATTCATAATACACAGAAGCTTTTCACGAGGAGCTTTGAAAGCATTGATCTTCTGCAACTCTTTTACTGCAAACTATAAACATAAATATGGAAAGGAGCAGTCAAAGATTGGCCTTCAGTAAACATAAACTCAGATTATTGTCCATGTCCTTGAATGACAAGTCATTATTGCACTGTCAGTGTCATGCAAGCACTCAAGATTTCAATCTCAACATCATGGAAGCTTAAAGAAAGTTGAAATGCACATTTGATGATGATGATTACTAAGCATCTGCACGATAAATTTCATATACAGTTATTCTAATTGCTGTTTTACATAACTCTTGCTATTCTACTTACTACAAAATTTATATGTTTGTCTGACTGCAAGTAATACTTTCTATCCTCAAAACTCCATACATACAAACAGAAATGTATCGATCATACATGCATGCATGCATGCATGCATGCATGTAGACATGCATCCATACAGGCAAATAATGTAAGCATCTGGATATATACCATGTAATGATGACACATGCATGCATACATAAATAACCATTTGGATATATAACTAATCTTCATGAAAAAGCTATGATATGTGCATACGTGAATATTTTTCAGTATCTGCTATTTCGTATTATTTCTCTCACATATACACAGAAGCACCAGATACAATTAAATAACAGAAGTACTGTAGATTCATATTGGACAACGAAAGGAACTAAGTTAATAACCATACTCTCAAGTTCTGTATTTCTTAAAAATAATTTGACAAGGTTAAATAGTTAGAATAAGGAACAAAAATGCCAACTTTGATTAAATCTCAGAGGAATGGACAGTATTTGAAAGTAATTCATAAAATAGTAATTATATGGCTGTCAATTAAATCTACAAATGGCTGATGACTTTCCCTAAAACCTTTAGATGGTACCATTAGCTTTAAAATACCTACCACATTGCTAACAACTTAGGTCTAATGAGCAAAGTGCGGAGGAAATCAATGATACGATCACACAATTCATGGCTATTGCCTATTTTCAATAATAGATGCTAACTCGGTATCTCATTAAGCGTTTGTGGCAAATATACAACACAGTAGTGAAGGTAAATATTCGATGAATCATTTAATAAGAAATCATAGATATGAAATTTAAACAGGAATACCAGCCATGATGCTTCATTCTGTAAGTCTATCGGCACATCCAAGTGGTCAGGCTTGACAAAGTGCTGCAACAGCCGGATTTTCTCTGAGATCTCCACGTCTAACTTTGCATCCTCAGCAGAGGATCCAAATGTGCGATCAAATAACTTTGTCATGACATATTTTTCTAGACCCTACATGGTGCACAACTATTTAAAGTACAGTTCAAGAAAGGATTAAAATTCTTAGCATAATAAACCAGAGTCACATATATATCACATACATGTACAAGTATATATAATAATTGATGAGAGGGCTGGGAGGATCGCTCCCGATAGCCTAACTATCATGCTCAAACAATTGAGATCAACAATTCAAATAGTCAACACTGTTCATCTTGTTCAAAAAATCCAGATCATTTCCACATCACAGTCAAAAATTATTCAAAGGCAGTGTAATAGTATCATTCTATATTATATAAAACAATAAATAGTTAAGATGTCCTTAAACAATTTTATATGCTGTTTATTAAGTATGGAGTGAATATTTGGTTGGGATGTTTTCTCATGACTATCCCTTTTTTTTCTAAGAAATAACCAACTTAGGCATGCTAAAAAAAACATTAAAGTAGATGCCATACATCAAGAATACATCAAATCAGTTGATTTATTGAATGATTGCAACTCTCCATAGTACATTAGACAAATATGTTTAAATAGAACAGGGTCTCAGATGCAAGTATGCAACTATTAACTAGTAGAGCTAATTAAGACGAACAGTTAGATTTACCGTTGTGAGGTGACGAGGAGCTCAAGATAACATAGTTCTATAATTAAGGTTCAAGATGCTGATTTATACATTTATATCTACTGATCTACATGCTCCAGCATAACAAAAATACAATAAGATTGTATCACAAAATAACAACAGAAACATATACTATAGTAAATAAGCTGTACAAAGGATGTTAGCAGTAGTACAGATCTATTGGTTTAATGGAACATAAGGTGAGAAATCACCCAGCAGAACAAAATCATGAGCTAAACTGCATAGCAAGGTGCATGGAACACAACAGAGATGCTTGTGGAAAAAGATTAAAGAAAGAGCTAAATCAGGACGAATTAACAGAAGCTTGTGCATTTGTGGCTGCCAGAAATATTCTAGCTATAGATTCGAATATTTAACGGACCGTAATACTAAATATACATTGAATTAGTGCTGATTTAGTGGAAATTAAGTAAATTCAAACAACTCAGTTGAATGAGAAATAGGTGAAGACAATCTATAGTAGTGAGTAAACTGTACAGAGCCTGAAAAGTTAAAAAGTTTCTTTAGTATAAGTATTACCTCGATAGCACTATCAGTTTCTTCATCTGGAGCGTTAGCCCATAGTGGATGTTGCTTAATAGTTCTTTCCATAGTCACAAGAAATTCCTGTACCCTTCGGCTGTCACTTTCAGCATTGGGTGCATAAAGTGAGAAGGAGACGAGGAAGCTGTAAAAAAAAAAAAAAGAACTTCCGGTCAGATTACGCTCAAAAGTGTCAAAACTTAAAGGGAAGACTGAAGATCAGAACAAGTTCTTTTCAAAATTTATCCAGGACTTTCACGTTTATTCTTACAAAAGTGGGAAGATATACAAAAAAAATGTTACTGTTACAATCTAAACAAAAAAAAAAAACTCATGAATAAAAAAAAAAAAAAGCATCTAATATTGATGGTATAATAACACAAAAAAATGGGCAATATCCAATTATGTTCCCATAAATGAGAATTTGGAAAGAAGCTACCCTTCAACATTTGTTTGCATGAAATGGCTACTACAAAAACTCAAAGAGCAACTATGAAGTTGCAGGCCCAAGAACTTTACCACTAGAACAGGCAAACAACAGCAAAAATAGAACTAATGGAAAAGAATAACAGACAATCAATTCAATAGATAATAATACTACTGAGACGCTAGCAACATAAACATCACGAAAGGAGGCAAACAACTACTTGCATGGCAGCAACTTGATAATACATTCTTATTATCATTGGAAAATAATATAAATAATGCAAGATTATGTTCTATATTGATCTATTAAAGTTTCCCAGAAACATCAAACAATTCTCTACTCAAAATCCATTATTGCTCTCTTTCATCTCAAATTTTTCTACTCTAAGAAAGCTTTCCTTTTCAAGAGTTACTTGGGCAATGACATGAGGAGACAACCAAATCAGCCTAGAACTATCATATCTCATGACAATAACCTCTTGCCAAATATTACATTGATAGGCTTTCGACACCATTTTCTAGTGAGTAATATCAAGTTGGCCACTACTAGTAGATACAGAGTCTTTCCTAGAGCTTTCTGAATCTTGAAATGAGATGTAGTCAGATCCCATGTTAGAGGGAGAAGGCATAGAATGAATAGGATGATGTGCCACAATACGACAATAGCATAGTAGTTTCACAGGCAAGTAGCAACAAAGGTTTGTCGTTACGGTAGTTTTGTATAGGAGGAGGAGAAAGCACTCATTTTCTTAACTAAAAGTAACGCCATTTATCCGCTTGCATAAATGTAGTAAATAATGCATGCGCCAAGGGAGAGAGACAGTAGATTAGGATGCCAAACTCAGAGAGAGAGAGAGAGAGGGAGAGAGAGAGAGAGAGAAGTTTTTTTTAGAAAAAAATAAATGGTTCCAAATAATGTCATATGTCAAACTGGCTTAGTTTCCAAATAACTTGTACAATGGACAATCAATAAAAAGTATCTCCTACCATGAACACAAGGGAAGAATTATTTAAGTGGATTATTCTGCTCAGAAAAAAAAAAAAATTCCTGCAACAACTCTCGCCATGTGTGACTACTTGAGGATCTCACAGTTAAAAAGGGCGAAGTAAAATTTTGTAGGTATTCTCTCACCAAAAAAAAATGTAGGTAAAAGAAATACTTGAACCAAGGAGTTGTCATAACCCCTCATTTCACACCTACTCCATAAATTCATATTTACTCGAAAAATGAATGGTTCTCCAATTCCAAAAGTATCAGTCTACATAAAACAAAGAAGGAAATTCTCATCTTACAAATATACTTTTCTAGCCTGCCACAGGTAGAGAAGAATTATATTCAACTTGTCACCAAAAAGGACAAAGGAGGTTAATGCAAATTGGTGCGCCAATCAAGAAATTCAAAATAACAAGTGGACAAGTCAAACAATGTTAAACAAAGGGCTACTTGGATAAACTATTAAGTTCCATTCATTTCTACATAATTGGAAAAAGGCTCTATAGAGTAAGTAAATCAGCAACTATAGCACTTTCACCCAGTTATTTGTTTGCCTGAAAGTCACCATAAAGGAAGTCCAGATCTAATGGGTTACCCTTAATGGATGAAAATTTTTATTAGTTATTCACAGTTTCACATAAACGACAAAGGACCTACAATGGCTGAGGTCACTAATGGCTGGTGAGCTAATAGAAGATTAGAATTGTGTGTTGCATGATCTTGCAACATCAAAGACCATCATAGAAATCCAAACTAATCAGCAATATCACAATCCACCTAGTTTTTCGCCATAAAAACACAACAGAATGATCACACAATGATTCAATTCAGAACCTAATTGATATACTTGAGGCATTCAATTAAAGCAAATGCCTAAAAAGTTAAATAAAAAAAAGGAAGAAAAAAGACATCCCCCAAGAACTAACTCAAAGTAATTACATGGATAAACCCCAAATGATATCTCGAAAAAAATCACCAAAAACAGCAGAATTTGAGCCAAAATGTGTGGATACCTTTCAATTACACCAAACAGGAGCATTGTCTAATCAAAGAACAACAAAAAGAAAAATACATTATAAAAATCCAAACTAATCACAATCCACCAAGCCTTTCATCATAAAAACACACAACATCAGAATCGCATGATGAATCAATTCAGAAACCTAAACGAATATTATCAGTAAGCACCCCAATCAAAACAAATTCCCCAAAACTAAAACCCTAGAGACCCAATAAGACATCATCAAGAACCAATCCGGAGAAATTAAGAGGAGAAACCCCAAACTATGTCAAAAAAAGCACCAAAAACAATAGAATTCAAGCAGAAATTTGTGGAGGCCCCTCGATTACACCTAAAGGAGCCTCGTACAATCCAAACAAAGCAACAACATCACAATTCACGATCCACCAAGTCTTTCACCATGAGAACACAAAAGAACAGAGGCACAGAATGATTCGATTCAGAAATCTAAGTTACATACTCAAGAAAACATCAAAACATCACTAAGCAACCAAATCAAATCAAATTCCTCAAGCTAGAAACCCTAACGAACAAAGAAGACCCCAAACTACACAATGAAGCACCAATCCAAAGCGATTACGAGAAGAAACCCCGAACTACATCAAAAAACCACCAAAAACATCAAAACTGAGCAGAAATTCACGGATGACTCCCAATTACACCTAACAGGAGCATTGGCCTAATCAAAGGGCTAAAAAAGTGGAAAACTCTTCATAAAATCCACAGGATCGAACAACATCACAATCCACCAAGTCTTTCAACACAAAACAAAGAAGAGTATAATCACACGACAATTCAATTCGAAAACCTAAGCTATATACTCAAGAAAACATCCTCACACCACTAAGCACTCGAACCAAAACCAAATTCTTCACCAAAAACCCTAAAACCAAACCCCCAAACATCCAACCCAAAGCGATTACAAGAATCCGCCCCCATCCACACCCAGAAAAACACAAAAAAAAAAAAAAAAAAAAAAAAAAAAAAAACAAATAACAAATAACATCAAAATTGAAGCAAAAAAGGCGATCAGGAAGAGACACAGATCTCGGATTCGACCTCTTCACGGCGCCGACGAGATCGGCGGCCCCGGGTCGGCGGAGGCGGTTGAGGAACCCGTAGAAGTCGAGGTGCAAGGGAGTCACCACGGCTGAGGCGTCCATTAATCTCGCAATCGCCTCCTCCTCCTCCTCCTCCTCCTCCTCTCCTCTCTCTCTCTCTCTCTCTCTCTCTCTCTCTCTCTACCTAGGTCTCCATTGTTGATTTGTTGTCGCGGTAATAGCGTGTGTGTATATATACACAAGAGGAAAAAAAAAAAAAAAAAAAATTAGAGAGAGGGGAGGGGGGGGAGGAACGGTAGGTGTATTATATATATCGAGTGGAAGGGGCTTAGAGGGGTCAACAAAGTATTTTGCTTAGTTTTTTTTTTTTTTTTTTTTTTTTTAGTTTGTACCACTTGAATTTACATTTTTACCCCTGTAACTCTGTAAGGTGTTTATCTATAATTATTAGGATTATTAGCATGTGATGAATATGTGATTAAGGGAAAATATTTCAAGACCCCCCTCAACTATAGATAGTTTGGAAATCAGTCCATAAACTTTTCTCCTTTTCATTTATATATATCTTGATTTAAGTTATTTTGGCTAATATTGTATATATATACATATAATTATTTTTTTTGAGATAATATATATATTATAGAATTAATTTTATACAGCTTTCTATAAATATATCGAATAGCAGATATATTCCTACAAAATTTAACTTTTTATATTTATTTTTTAAAAAATTCTAAATTATTCATATATGTTCTTACGTTAATATCCATTAAAAAAAATATAATTAACCATAAATTAAATACTTAAATTTGATTAGTGAGTAAAATTTTTATCCTTTCAGATATTATACATAATTATAAATATATTTTTCAACGGTTAGAACTTTTGGAGAAAAATATTTGTAAGGACAAAATTAATATTTCAATTATATTTTGCTAAAAAAAAATAATAAGCTAAAGATAAAATAAATTTTGTAAAAATATATCTGTTATTAGATATATTTATATAGAACTGTATAAAATTAATCCGTTATTATATTGAGTATGTTCTTTGACATTGGAAATGTTTATGTATTACAAAAGATAAATTTTAAATACATCTATGGAACTTAGTGCCAGATTTTCACCAAATGCACCAAATCTGTAAAAAGGATATGTGTCCACAAATAAAAAGCCCTCCAGGCTCACAACCAAAAACAAAAACTAGATCATCTTTTTTTTTTTTTTTTTTTTTTTTTTGTTTCAAGAAAATACAGTTTGTATAATAATAATAGAAAAATCTAAGCACTGTCAGATACAACCACACAGAATGACACTGAATAAGGCCTTAAAATTTCATCAATTTTAGCGAAACAAACAGGCGCCGCGCGACGAAAAGGCGAGAAAACGAAAGAGCAGCTGATCTATTTGAGTAAGTAAAGATTCACCATAAAAGAAGATTGTACACAATTCAAACACATGTAACATCCATTGTAGGAATGGCTCTTTTCTAGATTAATCTACTCCTCTGTATCCAGTGCATCTGCTGAACTGCCCTTCAGGTGCAGGTGCTTCTCTCGCCTTTGGAACTCGGTTAATCCCTTCCCGCTTCCGGTGACCCCGACCTTCCCTTTTGGGTCGTCGGGGGACTTGAATATGCTCTCCCTCTTTCGCCCCGAAAAGAACCCTATCTGCAACAGCAAGATATAGCCACATAAATGAGGAGTTGATGAACATGATCTAGGGGAAATAAATGTTTTAATAACAATTAGGGGAACACATTGTAGAGACCTTACCTCAACTATAGCGAATTTTGAAATGGATGTGAATATTTTATACGGTTGGTCAGTAAAACTAAAGCTTGAATTCGCTCACTTCAATATGAATAGCTGCCGAATTATCTAATTGAGACTGTTGAAATCTGGCAGCAAAATATCCGTCCTTTTCTATTTGAAGTAAGGTTGGGGGATGTTACAGAAGAAGTCCGTGAAAGAGGTAGAGAAGGGGGCTATTCCCAATTTACCTTCTTAGCTTTTCCTTTGGTAGTTTGGAACTGCTGCCAGGCATTCTGACGTTTATTTTGCACCACTTCGAGTTGTTCAAATCGAAGCTTCGACTTGAAAGCATGTATCTTCTTGCGCTTGGCAGCTTTCTGCAGAAATATGGACAGGAAAATAAACTAATTTGCAAGGACTCCACAGAATAGAAATCTTAAAAAGTCTGAAATGCAATTACAAGGCGAGAGGGCCTAAGGGGCCAAAGTCTGAGGATGCACATACAACAGACACAAGCAAATGACCCAAAAAAAAAAAAAAAAAAAAAAAAAACATCAAGGAAATCAAACATGGAAAGCATAATTCCTAATATTAACTAGCTTTAAGCTGCGTAATCACATACTTTATATGCTTTTCTAAACTATGTTTAACAATAAATTGTAGAATTTACAATAATATGGAAAGAAAATAATTTCAGCGTACAATATCCTTCGACTTCAAAATGAGGCGTCAAAATGAAAAAAAAAAAACTTCACAGACCCACAACCCAAAATTCGTTCTTTCGAATATATTATGGATGTAATTATCTACCTAGCGCATTAATTTCAATGACAAATGTACATGTGCAGAAAACTGCTTACTGAAACAACGGAAACATGAGATTAGGTACAACAAGCAAGAGCATAATCTGAAAAAACTGTTTGCAATACACACAGAGTGCCTTAATAGCTCGACTAGTGGCAGTATGAATATAAGTTATACTTACCAGATCATCGGGATCATTGGGTTCAATACGGAGTTTAGCAGGTAAGGAACGCATTTGGAAATCGGTTACGCCGGCTTGCGCAATTTTCCTTTTAATGGCTTGCTTGGTAGCTTCAGCTTCTCTCTCAGCTTCTTCCAAAGCATCCACTACTCCCTCTTGGATTGGCCGGACATTATCCGGATCAACCTAAAAAACGCAGCTTGGGAAGGTTATGACTTTGGAAACAAGGTGCAAACCATTAACAAATTGAAGAAACGTTGTTCTGTCAGAATTCAAAAATAAAACAACAGGATAATTAAAAAAATTACCACATTTATTAAGCTCAAACTGATAGAAACGGATACACTAGAAGACCTTTAGAGTTGCATAACGTCGAATTCCACAATTTAACGTGTAAACTCAACAAGAGTGAACAAAGAAAAATGTTTTAGACGCATGTTTTAGAACTCAAGGGAGGTTTGCTCATCGG
Organism: Tillandsia leiboldiana; assembly: GCA_029204045.2. Taxonomy (NCBI): domain Eukaryota; kingdom Viridiplantae; phylum Streptophyta; class Magnoliopsida; order Poales; family Bromeliaceae; genus Tillandsia; species Tillandsia leiboldiana. Next base: position 53,823,791 of record CM055062.1, on the reverse strand, counting down.
AAATGTTTTAATAACAATAATTTCCTATGATAACATCCAGCAAAGACATGGGAAAGTGGCTGTTATTTTTATATCACTTAAATTCTTTTCAAAAGAATTCCTTCTTTTCATCTTCATAGTTAATAAGGAAAATATCACCATGCATCAACTTTTTCCTTTTTGAGCCCAAATACTAGTATTAAGTTGAAAAATAGAACTACTATATATCCTGAAAAAGAATATATGAATAAAACATATAATAGTTAACCTTATAACAAGGCTTTGCACCTTTGTGCTCATGAATACAATAGAGAGAGGAGGGGTGGGGGGGGGGTAGATGATGTGAAGGAACAAGCCATACCTCCTCCTTGTTGCCCCACTCGTCATAGTAAACATAGTACCCAATTGGAGTGAGAGCTTCAACAGTCGCATCATACCTAAACATTCAACTAATCAACATAAAGAAATGGTGAAGCAAGTGATAATCAGATGATGCTGCATACAATAAATAGATTTATTGAACATACCATTCCCCATCTTCACTCCACACAGCTTGGACTTTGGTCCCGACAGAGAACTTATGAGATTGGGAATGCTCGTCCGATTCCTACATGAGGGAACAAAAACCAAGTAAACATTGCTGCCCGCATTAAAACTCTAACTAAATGAACCAGCAAAACAATGATAGATAACATAAGTTGGATAATTAAAACCCAAGATTCTCATACCACTACATATTGAAAATTTCAAATTTTAATTACTTATGATGCTTAAGATTAGCCACATATACTTGGTTTTGGCTACATAAAATAAAATCTTCCATTTTTATTTGTATCTAATGCTCTTAGAAACAGAATCATGGTAAATATGGCGAAAGTTTTTAAACCGGAGCATTTGCTGCTAAATATAAATAATGAAAGATTAGAGCACAATCTAGTACAATATGGAGCCAAGCTAACCAAATTGGATTGAGAGGTTCCACCAAAATGAACATCTGAACCATGCTGCGTAGCCTCGGCTTGTTTTGCCGTAGCCAAAAGCTCCTCAGTCAATGCAATCACCTGCATTCTCATAAAGACACTAAATTCAGCCAAAAAGCAGTAAACCTACTTCTTTCATTTTCAAATCCTGCACTCAAATTTTCAAGTTTCCAAATTTCAAACTTTAAATAGCAGCCTGAACATCTGAAATGAGGGGTTTGCAAGTAGACAGGGCACCATGGGACACACAAAACCTGCAAAGAACCAAAAAGATAAAGGGTGATGGACATCTTCTGATAGTCACGGTTAAATATCATGATTGCCCATAGATCTCCATTAGCTGTAAGAGCCTTCTCACCTTTCTGAGGTATAAACTAAATTTAAAACCGCCATAATAAACCCTCGGCCACCGTGATGGCCGTGTCATGCTGCCTTCAGTGAATATGGCTCCTTGTAACAAAAGACAACACAAAGGGGAACCGATAGCAAAACGCCGGAAACATGTTCTCAGGAAAATAACTAGTATGACGCAAATGAATTTTCAGTTTAGCTTAACAATATCTTACCCAAATCATTCACATTTAATCACATTTCTTCATCTCAGGATATTGAGAAGATGAAGAAAGAAATAAGCACTCGAGATGCAAACTCGGCTTACCTCTTCGAGCTCCTTCTCCATATCAGCATATTCAGCATTCCCAGGCTCATCAGCCAAAAGCTTTTTGATCTGAATTACAGGAAGAAAACAGTCACTTTTAAAACCGCTGGCTTAAACTTCCAAAACTAATATACCAATTTTAAATGGCACATGCAGTGTGCCTTCTCTACAAATACGGGCAATCTAAATTACCAAATATTTTATATTAAATAAAACACTCTAAAACCAAACATTCAAACATGCATGCGCGCGCGCACAATACAAAGTCGTGTTTCATAGTACGAAACAAGTACCAAAGCATACATATAATAGTTGATAGTCGCTCGTCATTTTAAGATGAATTTGATGTAGCCTTCTTTACTCCTATTATGCTACTAAGTATATATCTGAATTGCTTACAACCAAGTAACAAAGCGAAAATATGATTAACTAGTAACTACACTTGAATAGGCAATGTAGCAGGAACCTCTCTGCAACTGGACCTTTCTCTCATCACTCTAGCTGTTTTAATATATCTTTTAAAACTCATTTGTTCATTAAACATACAATCACATCTCGGCTCTCGCATCCGATTATCGCTCCCACACCAACTAACACAGCTTCAAATCATTAAGAAACAGCAAAAAAAATAAGACAATAGCCTTTGTAATTGTAATAAGAATTGATGGTTCTCGATGAACAACTAGTGATTACATAAGAACACTTCAAATTTGGAACCCAAACAACAAGTAACTCCTACGCTTCTCTAAATCCTTTCAATCAGCTGTAAAAAAAGCTTTTTTTAAGACTAATAAACCACCAGATGAATTGAATATGCATGAATTTGTTAGAAAAATAAGAAAACCCTAGAAATTAAAGATACAGGGAGGAAAAGGGCTACCTTTATAGAACAAAAACAAACCCTAGCAACACCAAATAGCACCAACCACCTCAAAAGATGAGAAATTTCCACTTCTCCAGCAAAATTCTACCCAAAAAATTTAAAAAAAAATACGTAAAGAAATCGAAAGATTGGGGAAATCAGGTACCTCACGGAGCTGATCTTCGTAGGTGGAGAGATTCGAGGCGAGCTCATCGATGCTTAGATCCTGTCCCCCGCCCTGCATTTTGATGCCCTAATTTCCCCTTTTGATCGCCTTTTTCCCTCAATTTCGCACTCGATTTCAAAGTTATCGCGGGGATTTTACGCCCTTTCTCGAGGATTCTAATTTTAATTAATTATTGAGGTTATTATATATTATGATGAAGGGGCGACGATTAGAGGGTGACTTAAATGGGCCGATCTTAAATGGGCCGGTTTTAAATGGGCCGTACGGAATTGAGAAATCCCGACCCACACAGGGCCCACGAATTCGGGGTTTTTAAGGTAAGGCTTTGGATGACATTTATTCTTCATTTTAGTACTTTATGTTTAGATTTTTTGCAATTGAGCCCTTAATATTTTTCAAAAAATAAGGTAAAATTTTACACCCCTATATCCAATGACTTGTATTACATACTTGTCTTTTTTTAAAATATATATATATATATATATATATATATATATATATATATATATATATATATATATATATATATATATATATATATATATATATATATATATATATATTAAAATTTGAGAAGGATTGTTTAAATTTTTTGATTAAAGGGCGGAAGGTGTACACTCATATTTTGAGAGCATTTCTTATTTTTTATTAAAATTTTAAAAAAAATAATTAAAAAATAAATAAATTATATTAAAAAAATAAATTAAAATAAAAAGTTAGGAAAAGATTATGACATAATATCTTAGCTGTCCCTGTCTAACCCAATTACTATGAAAGGTAAAAAAAGTTGGCAAATTTGCACACATCTTGGAAAACTTGCTACCTTTTTTTCTTTTCTTTTTTGGTTTTTTTTTTTTTTTTTTTGTAGCAACAACATATATATTAAAACATTAAGAATGCAAAAACAAGTTTTAACATTTCTCAAATAGATTGAAGCTCTAAGGCAAGTAACATTTTGGTTTTCATAATTTAATTTGTTATAATATTTGATTTTTTTAATTATTTTATTTAAATTTTATAATTTTATTTAGTTGATAAGTTTTAATATATCACCTATATAAAAGTAATGGGTAAATATAAGTGTACACCCCATGAGTAATATAATCGAATTATTTATTTATCTATCTATATAAATATATAAATTCATAATTTTTAAGCTGATATGGTATTCATTTTTTATTATGAATTCGGCTATTATGCTATCGATAGGTGTTACTAAATTTTCTGCCGTTAGATTTATTATTTAAATTATGATTTCTACTAATTGTCCACTAAATTCTAAAAAACCAATGCCATCCTAACTACGGATTCTTTTATTCAAAAATCAAAAAATTTAATAGCAAAATGATTTGGTATTATTAATAGTATAGTAACATAGTTATAGGAGAGAGAGTCCGACTACTATACTATTGATAGTTTCAAATATTTGGTGCTATCAAGTTTTCTACCTTTAGATCAATCTCTTTGATTATTTTCACTCATTATATTTTACTATTTTTCCAACCGTCCATTAAACCCAAGAGGCCCACTATCATCTAAACTACGTACACATTTTTTAATTCAACGGTTAAAAATTTAATAGCATCAATAACTCGGTGTTATTAATAGAATTACAGCCTAACTCTCTCTTTCTCTCTATATAGTAGAGCTTATACTTTTTTAAAAGCACAAGGCCATTCATGCCTGTGAATATTTTACCATTAGATTTGTATTGAGATTTATACCTTTTACTTTATTTTTTGGCTAAATTACAGAAAACCCCCCTCTAATATCCCGCTTTTCCACTTTACCCCCCTGTCATTTAAAAGTCGACAATCTGCCCCCTCGTAATTTCAGAAATGTCTTTAGGGGGCAACACCGTTAACGGAGGGGGTAAAATGACCATTATGCCCTCCTCTTTTCTTTTTCCTTTTTTTTTTTCTTTTCTATTCCGAAGTTTTTTTTTTTTTTTTTTTTTTTTTTTTTTTCTTTTCTATTCCGAAGTTTTTTTTTTTTTTTTTTTTTTTTTTTTTTTTTTTTTTTTAAGGGATATTTTTCAAGGGTATTTTGGGTATATGAAATTATATTTTTAAAAAAACTGACGGTCAACTGACGGTCAACTGACGGCGGGGGGGTTATTGCACATTTCTGAAATTACGAGGGGGCAGATTGTCGACTTTTAAATGACAGGGGGGTAAAGTGGAAAAGCGGGATATTAGAGGGGGGTTTTCTGTAATTTAGCCTTATTTTTTTCTCTTTTTAGTTGACTTTACAAAAGCACAAATCCCAATACAAATCCAATAGTAAAAAATTCACAAGCATATATAAGCTTGTGCTTTTAAAAGCATATAAGCTCTACTCTATATATGTATATGCTGGCTACTGTGTTATTGATAGCACCAAGTATTTGGTACTATTAAGTTTTTTACCGTTAAATTTATCCTTTGATTATTTTTATCCCTTAGATCGTACTATTTCTATAACTACAAACTAAATTCTAGGGGCCCACCATTATCCTATTCACGCATCCCTTCATCGAAGGGTTAAAAACCTAAGGCCATGTTTGGTTGGGGGATAAAAGGAAAATAATCCTCTTTATCCCCCAATTCTTGCCAAACAAGAGAAAAAAAAAAATAGGGATAAAGATTTAAAATATTTCCAGCTTAACGGGTTATTTCAGAATAATCCGTTAATTTTTATTCCACCTCCCCCTCGAATAAAGTTTATACCTAGGGGAGCCCATGAATGGGATTTTTTTTTTTTTACTTTAGCTTATCTTATCTGAGACTATATTTACTAAAATATACTATTTACTAATTATGTTTACTAATTTTATTTAATAAAATATATTATAAAATATAAAAAATTATTTTATATTTTGTTTATTAATTATGTTTATTATTTTTGTTTACTAATTATTATTTACTAAAATATACTATAAAATATAAAAAATTATTTTATTTAGGTAAGATATAATTTATTAACAATTAAATTGTTATTTTAAATAATTTATAATAATTAAAATTAATTTATATATATATAAGGTAAGTACAAAATTAGTATTTTGATAAAAAAATTATCATCTCTTTCCACTATTCTCCATTATCCCATAATTTTAACCAAATACAATTTTTTTTATTCCAGAAAATACCAACTTTTGAACCAAACGCAATTTAACTTTTATACTTGATTATTCCGGAATAACAAGCTATTTCATGTATAAAAAAATTTATACCTTTTAAATTTATACCCGAACCAAACAGGGCCTAATAATATCAATGACTTGGTACTATTAATAACATTAAGATCGAGCGCGTGCTGTGGACGGAGAAGGAGATCGTGCACCATGTAAAATCAAAACACGATAACCTTTATACTTGGAAGGGTTTTTTTTATATTTTGTTTTATATTTTTTATATTTTTGTCAGATCTGAAATTTGAAATATTTATTTTTAAAATAATTTATGCTATTTAATTTATTGATTTAAATAACAAAATAAAAATCTCAATTTGTGTAGAGAAAAATTACAGATTTTAAATAATTATGAGAGAAAGTGGTTATACTATTTCAAGAAAAAATAATTTAATATGAGATTTTTAAATATTCTTTCTTTTTTTTTTTTAGCTTAAAGATGCAATTACATTTCAAGAATTTTGCATGATGTTATTAACCTTTTGGTTTTTAAAAAATTACATTAAACAAAAAAGAGGTTTTTTTATATTAATCTAATTATATAAAAAATTTTGAGTAAAAATATATTTCATACCAATTCATGTTAGAAAACTTTATAACCGTTCTTTAATAGTGTTTATCCACATAAATTATTACACTAACGATTGATAACACGACAATAATTAATTAATAATTCAAATTATTAAATTTAACTGTAATTAACAATAATGATCATATTAAATATTATAATAAATTAAAAGGTTATTTTATTTTCGCTCTTTATAAAAATATCTGAATAATATATATATTTCTATAAAATTCAACTTTTCATATTTATTCTTCAAAAGTATTAATTTGTTTATACCCCTCTAGCTATTTATTTTTTAACGAAATATAAATAAAATATTAATTTTATCTTTTTAAATATATTTTTAAAAAATTTTAACTATTAAAATAATGTAAAAATATCTTAAAAAGATAAAAAAGTAAATTTATCCTACTAACTAAGTATTTAATCTATTAATATATATGAATAAATTTACTCTACAAAATTTAACTTTTTATATTTCTTTTATTTATATATCATTCTGATTTATTAACGTTTGCTCATTAATTTTTTTTTAACAAAATATAAATAAAATATAAATTTTATCTTTTTTAAATATATAATATTTGGAAAAATAAAAGAATAAAATTATTTGATATGTTTAAATTAAAATGTAAGAATCAAAATATTACGCTCACCGTACACCAACTATTCACGCCCCACTGCCACGTGTCAGGTCTCGTCCTGGTACCCAATTTACTCTCCGTTTGATCCTTTCTTACAAAATTTAAAAATATATATATCAAATAAGGTTAATTTTATACCGTTTAATATAAACATATCAAATAACCAGATATAATTTAATTTTTTATAAAAAAATTAATTCGTTAATATATATTTTTCTGATTTATTATTTTTAATTTATTATTTATTTTTTAAAAGAATATATATAAAAAATATCAATTTTATTATTTCAAATATATTTCTCTAAAAATATTAATTATTAAAATAATATAAAAATAATTTAAAAATAAAAAAATAAATTTAATTTACTAACTAATCAAAATTAAGTATTTAACTTATGATTAACTATATTTTTCTAACGAATATTAACGATAAGAATATATATATATAAACAACTTAAAATTTTTGGAAAAATAAATATAAAAAATTAAATTTTGTAGAAATATATTGATTATTTGATATATTTACATAAAAATGTATAAAATTAACTCTAAATAATAAAACAGAAAAAAAAAAAAAAAAAAAAAAAAAAAAAAAAAAAAAAAAAAAAAAAAAAAAACCCTGCACTCGCTCAGTCACACTCACCACCAACTCGGAGCTCCCCTTCCCCACCCCACCCCACCCCATCCCACCCCTTTTACCAACCCTTCAAAAACCGCAAGAGGCGATTTTTAGGGCTCGATTCCTCTCCCAAAACCCTTCGATCTCCGCTTCCTCCCCTTCAAATCGAAGCAATTCACGAGATCTCGCAGTGAGTTCCCCCCCTTTTGTCTCAATCTACAAGTTTCGGTTCAATCTCCTGCATCAGATCCCTAGCTCGTGTCAAATTTCCTAGTTCCTGCGCTTTGATCTCAGTTTATTGAGTTTTTCCTGATTTAAAATGATTTGCCTTTGTTTGATCTGATCAAAAGATTCAAAACTGTAATTTTAGTGTCTTACCATGATGGGAACGAAATTGTGATGTGTAGTGCGTAAAGTTGAGGAGTTTGGGGAGTAGTTTGGTGATACATTTGCCCTCTTTTCTTTAATCTCTTTATTTAAACGAGGTTTGAGTGAATCTGATCCAATGTGGTGGATTTGTTCATGTATGAAGCCTCAATTAGTGTTATAGAATGAATTGATGAGTCGAAGTAAAAAAAAAAGAGAAAAAAACACGTTTGCGTTACCGATCTCAGTACCTGGTATACTAGAGTCTATACATTTTCTTTAGATTTATAATAAAGAATGACTATTTTGATTATAAGAAGCTTTTGATGAATGATGACCTTTTACTTTAATTATATCCAGGTTTATGTGTATCTTATGTGATGGAGATTGAAGATTCGGAGATGTAAACTCTGTTACAACAAATCAGAGCAAAGCTCGCCTATTTGCAACCAAATGGCCTATACTAGTTTGAGGCAAGGTGGGGTGGGAAGTTCCCGGGAGGCGAACAGTTTTAAGGGCTCATCGAGCTCGATCGAATCTCTCGGAAGAGAGATTCTGGAAATGAGATTAAAGGATGCCAAGCGAGAGCTGGATGAGGATAGAGTAAATTCTACTTTATGCTTCTTCTTATGTTGTTAGGAATCTGTTTATAGTTAAATGAATGCTTGTTATGCTGAAAACACTGAACTACAATAGCTTAAGCTTTTGGAGGATGCTTGTTGTTTCACATGCTACCAAAGCAGGAGGTCCTAAGTTCAAATCAGTTCAGACTCTTAGCCTCATTCAATTCTTTCCATTTGTTTCAAACCCACGTGTTTGGCTTGTTGTCAAAACCCGCCCATACGGGTTTAGAATTATGAAGTATTCAAAACGATGTTCACTAAATGCTTAAGCTTGTAAGATAAGTAAAAATACTATCGTATATTTTCGTACCATTTCCTTTAATATCAATATTCGTTTGCCCCTCCCAACGGGGTCGCCTTTTGGCTGAAAGTAAATAGCTGTTCCTTACTGGCATAATGTGGTCAAACTGTCTTAACCACGACAAACAATTAAAATGGTTTGGTCGTGTCGAACAAGGACCACAGTTTATTAGTAGGAAGGAGTAATTTTATTTGCTTAGAAGATGCCTTGAGCGGGCGCAATAGCAACAATTAAACTGGGTTCATCTGTATGGATATTCTTCCATTCAACTCTATTTTGGGCAAGGTTATTTTGTCAAACTATAGTTCATGTTTGCTTATTAATATTGTAGTAGTAATAAATGTTAGCACTTGAATTGAATGGAGGAATATGATCATATAAACTACCCAACTGATTTGGACTAAATCTGTGGTTGTTTTCATATGCAAATGTGATCATTTGATTATGTTTTCAAGGCATATTTCACTTTTACGGAAGGTTTTAATTATCGACCTGTTTAGCTAGTTTTACTGGTTTTTAAGTATTGAACTGTCTAGCTAGTTTTACTTATTTTCAATATAATGAAATAAGGTGCCTTTCTGCTATGCAGGATACTGAACCAGATATTATTAATGTGTCTGGTAATGAACCTGGTCATGTTATTGCCACTACCATTCATGGTCGAAATGGTCTACCCAAACAGGTCTTACCATCTAATCAAATTCTTTTTTTCTTCATTATTCCCTGAAGTGGTGTCTCTAACAAAGTTGCTGCCTACCAGAGAGTTACTTACATAGCTGAACATGTGGTCGGAACAGGTTCTTTTGGTGTTGTGTTTCAGGTACTATAAGTTATTTGGCTTTTTATATACATATCCCTGCAAAATGATCTGTTTGTTTATATAGACCCTTCTATAAATCCTAAATTTTCGTATATACCTACATACCATTTAAAAATTCAGTTTTCTGGTTAGTAGAAGGGCTTATTGGTAAAAACCATACCTGTTTGGCCTGGCTTCTACTTCTACTTTTAGCTACAGGCAAGAAGCTGTTGGGGGGTTCTATAGATAGCGCTTCTCTCAATACCCCACTACTCAAATAGCACTAAACCCAACAGTGCCCAAGTTCTTAAGGACGTATGAAAATTGAGACATTGCAAGGGCATGGATGTAATAATACTGTAGGGCTATATATGTAAACATCGCTAGCAGTTGTCCTCGGATCCAGAAGGTGAAAGCCCAGTAATCGGTTTTTTCTCTCTTTTTACAGGCCAAATGTAGAGAGACTGGAGAAATTGTTGCCATTAAGAAAGTCCTTCAAGATAAGCGTTATAAGAACAGGGAGCTGCAGATTATGCACATGCTAGACCATCCTAATATTGTTGCTCTCAAGCACTATTTCTTTTCGACCACGGAAAGGGAGGAGCTATATCTGAATCTTGTACTCGAGTTTGTCCCTGAGACTGTCGGCCGAATGGCAAGACAATACAACAGGACGAACCAACGTATGCCCCTTATATATGTGAAACTCTATACCTATCAGGTTTGCCCTTGCTCCTACTTTAATTTCTATCAGACTTCTAATGTTTTTTTTGTACCACTTTTCACTCGACTGCAATTGTGTATCTCCTAATGGTTCGACCGAACATTTCATACTGGTTATTCCATATGGCGCTTATGAAACCAGCTTTACTGCCCTTTCATAAATGAATAGCGTGTAAAATAAAAAAAGAAGTGAAAGATACACAAATAAAATATTTTGCATCAGAAACCACTTCAAATTAGGAGAAAGTAAAAAGACTAATGGAATAACTAATATAGTTCTGCTAAAACCAGAGTAAAGGTTGTTCTCTGTTTAATAAAGTAATAATTTTGTGTCTCTTCTTAATGTTTCCAGATTGCTATCATTTTTTTCTGCATGTTATTTGCTAAGCTTAAAAATCTTAGATAGTTGCAATTAATATTTTTTAGTTTGATTAATATCTTACCATGCAATAACTAGTTTAGATTTTAAACACGCACATGATCAAGTTTGCGAGATTTTTCATCTTGGTTATTTGGCTAATGCTGGCAGTCGAAGTAACATTTCATTTCAGAAAGAACACACAATTAGCACACTTGCCTTGCAATTAAATGCAGATGTCGAAAGTCTTTTGTATTAAATTGTTGGACTATTCCTATAACGCAGCTGTTTTGGTTGCAGATTTGCAGGGCACTTGCTTATATACATAACAGTGTCTGCATCTGTCATCGTGACATCAAACCACAAAACTTACTAGTAAGTTTTTTTTTTTCCCCAATTTTCTTTCTTTGTAGTTCTATTTGTCAATCGCACCATTAATTTGCGCTCCATCTGTAAGTTCTATCTGCTTGCATCCATCCTGCATGCACATTCATGCTGCAGGTTAAAGAGAATCACTTTCTGTAACAATGCACTCATGAGCGCGTGCACTTTTTTTTCCTATCTCAATAGTTTTGCCTTCTGATTGTACATTGTATGTGTTGTGCTAAAGTTTGTTAATAACTACCTTCTAGGCTTTAGACACTTCATTTCAGATTCAAAATTTTTCTTTTTCCACATGTTAAACTTCCAATTCCAGGTGAATCCACATACACACCAGCTCAAACTGTGCGACTTTGGCAGTGCGAAAGTTCTGGTAATTTCTGTTTAACTTCTTGTTCGAACAGTTGGCTGGCTACTGGTGTTAATTTTGTGCAATGATCTAGGTGAAAGGAGAACCTAATATCTCTTACATATGCTCAAGATATTATCGTGCTCCTGAGCTCATATTTGGCGCAACTGAGTATACAACTGCAATTGATATGTGGTCTACAGGCTGCGTGATGGCTGAGTTGCTCCTTGGGCAGGTTCTTTCATTTTTATTTAGAAAATATTTAATTAAGTTATAGTACTTATGTTTTGATTCATTTTTTATTTGGTCTCTTGATTGGACAATTCGTAAATTTTATTTGGATGTGTGTTCTTGTATTGTAGCCCTTGTTTCCTGGAGAAAGTGGAGTTGATCAGCTGGTTGAGATCATTAAGGTGATGACTTTAAAATTTAACTGTTTTAAAATTTTTCAGTCTGCAAATTATTCTGATTATCACAATTATGTATTTTTAATTCACTCAAAGGTTCTGGGAACACCCACGAGGGAAGAGATAAAGTGTATGAATCCAAATTACAATGAGTTCAAGTTTCCCCAAATAAAGGCTCATCCGTGGCATAAGGTAATTCCAAGATAATTTTTGCATTTTTAATGAATGTTCCTTCACAGACGCCTATGACCAAATAATCTAGAGCAGTGGTATGACCACAATGACATAACTTCGTTCCGCTTATTATTCGCATTGTCAGAACAACTTAAAGCAACAACTCATGAGATAAATCATATTGTCGTATTGTACTTTTCTCATCTTCTGAGCGAGTTCATATTTTCTAAACCTTCTTTTCCTATTTCATTTACCTTTCATTTCTTTCAAATGAAAAGAATGCAAGTGTTAGAGAAAATTTCAGTTCTTGTGTCAAGAGAGACTGTCTATTTTTATGATGAAAACTCGAGAAACCAAGAAGAATTAAAAGCGAATGAGTGAAGGGGAGAGAACTAAACCAGTGGGCATTGCCCTATAACAAAAGCAAAAGAAATTTCTGGAGTAGTATCTTATAATGCTTTTCTCCGTCAGGTTTTTCAAAAGCGGCTGCCTCCAGAAGCAGTGGACCTTGTCAGCAGGTTTCTTCAGTATTCACCAAATCTTCGCTGCACTGCCGTGAGTTGCACAAGATTTACATACTTATTTACGTAGCATTTGTGTGCTCTTTATCTTCTTAATTTCTAACTACGAGGAATTCGGACAGTTGGAAGCCTGCATGCATCCTTTCTTTGATGAGCTAAGAGACCCCAATACTCGGTTACCTAACGGTCGCCCTCTCCCTCCGCTCTTCAACTTCCGATCTCAAGGTAAGAGGCTTCTTTTGAGCACGAGTAATATCTCATTATCAGCACATACGTTGTTGAAGCGGCCATCAGTTTTATTTCTCAAGGGCCCCTTACTGTGTGTAAGTTTATTTACTGGATTCCTTTTTTATGGTCTTTGCAGAGGTGGTCGGCATTCCTCCGGACGTTCTTCACCGACTTATTCCGGAGCATGCAAGGAAGCAGAGCTCGTTCATGGCCTTGCGTGCCTAGTAGCTTAGTTGATGCTATAAATTTGTATAGTCTGCGGATCCTTTCTTTAAGTGTTATTTTCTCCCCGTTTCCCTCTTTTAACTTTCTGTTTCCATGCTGTGTGGAGTTTAAAAAAAAAAAAAAAAAAAGAAGGAAGAAGAAATGTTTGTAGAACCTTTTCTTGCTGTTGTTCGGTTTTTAAGCTGTGAAATCTAATCTTGAATTTGTGAGAGGTTTAAATCTTGCCTGTCAGAGTTTATATATTGGTATTGGCTTGTGCTGGTTGCTGCTTTGTGCAATGAAGTGGTTTGTGTTAGTAAAGAGAAATGGATGTGGTTTTGATTCTTTGCAGCAGTGGTATATTCTGAAGCTTTCTGTAGATGGGATGGCTAAAACTGCTGCAAGACTCCCCCCCTCATCTACAGACCATTTTGAAATGACTAATTTTATTTTATTTTTTTCCTAAATTTGGGTGGTAATTATCCTTGTTGATCAAAGTGAGGGTTCTCTCTTAAAATTAATGACTCTCTTTGTTATGTTCTGTTCTGTTCTGCTGTTAAGTTGCTCTCATCAGTAGATATATTCCCTCCAGTTACAATTATTCAACTTCAAGTAAATCAAGAACATTCTGCTTCACCAACTAAAACCATGATAAGTCAAAAAATGCTGCTTCACCAAATAAATCATGAACAGAAGATAACAAATCCAAAAAGACAAATCCAGAGAGCTGTTCTCTTTCTGAACTTTTCTTCATATCTCAAATGTTTCATTTGAAATTGTAATATGTTCGAACATTCTCGCTTACTGAACATATTGATCATAGAACTATTAATGTATAAAAAAAAGTGAAAAAACCATCAGAAATCACTCTGTTACAAATCTCAAAATTAAAGCAGTATACAAGAGAAGAAAAAAAAAGAGAGAAAAAGAAATCAACAATGGAAAATTTGCCAGAAATTAGCTGTGCGAAACTAATGTTAGAAGCAGCATCAGAAGGAATCAGGGCGTTTGATCATTAGAACACGTCGCTTTTTGCCGAAAAAGGTAATCCAGAAGGGGTCTTTCGATACCGCTTTGTAGCCTGCGTTCGCGTACAAACTCTGCGCTGCTGAATCGTCTTCGTACGCTCTCAGCGCAAGGTAGCCATAGCTCCACACAAGCGACACTGCATCGCAGGCTTTTAACAGCACAGTAGCTATTTTCTTTCTCCTACGCATGAATTTTGCATCAGTAATTGAGGATTTAGCAGAGGAAACTAAATTTAATATTAAATAAACAGGAGATTATACCTTTTTCTCTGACTGAAATGTGTCAGTTCATGATAAAGAAACAATTAATCAAGCAGAATTTTGTATGAGTTAAGATGATGGTTCTTCAAAATTTGTATTTTTGTTTCTGTTAGGAACTGACAGCAGGAAAATGCAACAGAAAATACCTAAATTTTTGCAGTACGGCGATTCCTGACACATAGATGTACTCTTCTGCGCCATCGAGATGCCTCAGAATGTCTTGATCTCGCTGGACAGTGACATCCACAACCCCCACAAGCCCTTGCGCTGTTTCTTGCGGCGAATCAGATTTATTTACAGATTCTGCAACTAAACAAGCATACCTGCAACGATCGAACATGTTCGATGAGTTCCAGAATTATGCATACCTTATCCATATTTTGAACCAAGCACAAAAAATGAAGTCCTCTTTCATAGCATGCCATGTCTGTGCCAATTTACGGAGAACATAAAAGAATTGCATTGAAATCATACACTTCACATCTTTAAGAAACAGAACAGATGGATTAAAGATGCCACAGAATAGATGAATTTCAGTTTTCTAGAATCATTATTTGTTAAATTCATTATATTCACTATAAATTTCTGTAATAATCTTCATGCCGGAGAGTCGTTGCTTTCCACATTCATAGTTCTCTGTATCTTCAGTTACACACTAACCTCGGAGCAACCGCTCTTGGTTTCCGCGAATGCGTAATTACAGAAACATAAAGTATGGACAAAATGGATGTTGCTATTACACCATGCAAGGGATAAAAGAAGCATTTCACGATAAATAACAATGAACACGTAAAAGATGAAGGGAGCAAGTATTAGGCTGTTAAGAATCTCACCTGTCAGGCGGTGAATTTCTAAGTTTATACATGAGAGCTGAAAGCACCTCAGCCTGCGCAGAGCCAGAACATGAAAGAAAGAAAATGTATGTATGAGAGATTATGTCATAGTTACCGAAACTCGCTTAGTGCAGATATAAATTATAAAGTAAGAAGAGATCATGCAGATAAAATTTAGCTGAGAAGTTCAAGATTGATACCAAATCAACCATCTCAAGTAAGGTGTATTTGCACTACTAATTTTTTTTTTTTTTTTTTTTTTGTGTGTGTGTGTGTGTGTGTGTGTGTCATAATTGTCCTAATGGGTTCACTTATTCACTAAATTCCAACATTTTGATTGCTCCACTAAGTTTATCCACAAAGATCATTTTATTTAGAGGCAAAGTGTCCTGTATTGTACAAACACATTGAAATTTGAGGAGTTTGAGGATAACAAAAATACTTTTTTTTTTTTTTGGGGGGTGAATGGAGTGAGAGTACAAAATGAAGTTTGGCATTCATCAGAAGAAATGAAAATGCAGAAGTTGTTGATACAAAACCAAGCAACACCCACCCCTGATTTTACTTTGAAAAATGCAAGTAGTTTCATCTTTTGATTAGAGATAACCAAGCAACAACACCAAATTCACACTAATAAGATGAAATTACTTTGAAGAACTCATAGAAGAGATCATTGAAAAAGGCAACTGGGGCATGGAAAGCTTCAGCTTGTACAGCAGCTACCCCCCACATCTCTTCTCCAGCCTCATCCAATCTCCTCACACCCCACCCAAACTCTCTCACCAAGTACCTATTGGAAACACACACACACACACACACAAAAAGAAGGGATTTTGATAGATTTAAGCAAACATTGAACATGAAGTGATAAAACAGGGATTATAAATTCAAATTGTCCACAAAAAGGGAAAGTATCAAGTACCCATCATGGTCTCCTCCCACTTCCTCTCCACACCTTCCAAGAACCCCACTCCATCTTTGGTTTCCACTAAAACTGGGAGAAACCACCCAGTTCCCAAAGCTCACAGATTTGGAAAAAGTCCTTGAATTTGGCCATAATTTTGTGGGTTTTGTGGGATTGAGTGGTGGTGGGGATTTGGAAATGTGAGTGCTCATTTGGATTCTTGGGTTTGCTCCCAAACTTGCCATGCTACCACTAATTTTAGTGTTGGGAGAGCTCAAAAATTCCCCATTTATGGGAAAAAATAAAAAAAAATCTTCCTTTCCTCTTTATTTATTTATTTATTTATTTTTTTTTATTTATTTATTTTTTTCTTTTTTTTTGGGTAAGATATTTCATATGTTTTATGTATATAGAATCCCCATGTTAACATTGACATCTTAATTTTTTTTTTTTATTAATTGAATTTTTTACTAAATTGAATGACTTAAAGTTTTATAAAATTATTTATAAATTTGATAAAATCTTCAAATCAACTAGAATTAATATTTGGCCTGTTTACATACCTGGGCTTTAGATGGGCTTTGTTGGGCCAAATGTTAGATTGGATTTAAAATTCAGTGAAATTATATTAAAAAATACCATAAAAAAATGGGTATATATAAGTATACCCCCTTTTAGGGGTGTATATCTTACCCCCCACTCCATTCTGGGATGGGATGAATTTCACTCTTCACTCGATATGACGAGTAGAATAATACCCACCCCAGGATGGGGTGGGGTGTAGAATGTACACCTCCAAAAGGGTGTATACCTAGCATCACTCTAAAAAAATATCTTACTAAGACAGTTACCTACTGATCGGATCCGTAGTTGTTATTTATAATATGTTTTAGTAAAAAATAAAAAAAAAAAATAAAAAATTATCAAAACATGACCACAAATGGTTTTTTTGTATATATGCATATGCTAAAATTTGTTACAACATAATTGTTGGGTTTTAATTAGTTTATGTGATTTAAAATTTGTGTTTTTGTTTTGGGCTTTTCTGGGCAGCCCAATATTAATGGGCTTTGCCTAGAAGCCAAACCCATTTTCGCTGTACATGTGATGTTTAGTCCCACATCGAAAATTCATCACATGTAGAGTGGGTTTATTTACTCCCTCTCTTGTGTATGTATTGGTTAGGAATTGGAAGCAAGGCTTTTCCAATACACACACGGGCTGGGCCAGGCGGGCTTGTGTGTTTTTGACTTGGTCCATTTGACTTTTGCATTTAAAGCCTACATTGGGAACTTGTTTCTCGGGCTACCCATTATGGGCTGCCCGAGAAAGGGACCCGTTGGAGCTTGTCTCCTGTGGGTTTTGGACTCTTTAAAAAGAGAGCATGAGAAGGCTTGTGGGCTAAGAAAATATACACACCATCTTCTCTTAAGTTTCAATTTTTCCTCTCTAATTTACACTGAGATTTAGTGATTTTTCTCTTTGAGTTTATATTTTTGCTGGATCTCTGAAAGCTGTTAGGTTCGCTACGCACCATTCCGGAGTCGTTGCCGACGGGGTGGACAGTGGCCGTTGTATCGCTAGGGATGATTGCCGGAGCCTCGCACGTGGAGGGACAATCTCGCTTCTAGGACAGTGCTCACGCACGCCTCGACATTCACAGACTTCATCTAAACTTTGTTTTATAATATTTTGAGTTTAAATTAAATTTAAATTATTTAAAAAAATTAATTTGAAAAGATAAATTTTCTCCAACAATAATAATAACAGTATCTAAGGATTACAATTTTAATTTTTTTTTAATACAAACAAAACAACCTGCTTCAAACAGCAACATGCCTTATACAGAGTCTCTTTGTACAGAACCAAAAAAAAAGAGTCCCATATCTTTCTACCGTTTTTTTAAAATTTTACAAAACAAAACAACAAAACACATATATCCTCTATATTTATATATTTTTAAAAGTAGGAATGCATTTATATTTATAAATTTTTTGCCATAAGATTTGTATTAAAATCTATATTATTGTAAAGATATTTAAGTAGAGAGAAAAATAAATTATAATTATACAAATCTAATACAAATTTTATGGTAAAAAATTTACAAGTCTGAATAAGTTTATACTTTTAAACGTATATTAGCTCTACTCTATACATATAAGCGTATTATTTTTTGATTAATTTTATACGATTCTGTAAACATATCAAATAGTAGATATATTCTTATAAAATTTAACTTTTTATATTTATTTCTTTAAAACTCTTAAGTTGTTCATATATGTCCCTATAGTCAATATTTGTTAGAAAAATATACTTAATAATAAATTAAGAAGTTAATTTTGATTAATTAGTGAGGTAAATTTATATTTTTAATCTTTTATACTTAAAGGAAATATATTTACAAGATTAAAATGAATATTTCATCTATATTTTATTAAAATATAAATAATTTAGAATATTTTAAAAAATTAAATACTATAAAAATATATTTACTATTTGATAGGTTTATAAAGAATCGTATAAAATTAATTTTTTTTTTTTATATTTTTTAGAATGATCAGGTTCATTGGATCTGTATGTCGTGAATATTACGATCTTATTCCCAGATAGTCATCTTCCGTGGCGGCGCAGCGGCTGCGAATGGTGAGCCGCTCCTCGGCGGCAGGTGGGCCCCGTCGTCCACGTGGTACCCGCGCGGCGCCGGCGGTGGGACCCACGCCACGCGGTAGCCGCAGCCGCAGCGGCACACGTCCCACCGCTGGGGCCCACCGGCAATCCGGCCCGGCCCGTAATGATGGTAAGGGTGGTGGTAGTACTGGTAGGGCCCAAAACCACCGTGGGCCCCGTGGGCCCCCTGGGCCTCGTGGGCTCCGTGGGCCTCGTGGGCCGAGCCGGGCTCTGAAGACCCACCGAGGTTGGGCGTGCTCCGCACGCGGTGCATCCCACGGCCCACGCCGGATCGGACGGCGGAGGAGGAGGGAGGCGAGTTCCCCGCGGAGGAAGGGGAGGACGCGGGCAGCATCGGACGGCCGTGATCGCCCGGCCCCACCGCCGCAGGCCCGTCCACGTGGCGGCTGGATGACGACGATGATGATGATGGGAGTGGGAAGAGGAAGAGGCGGAAGCGCGGGGACGCAGAGGAGGAGGAGGAGCAGCAGCGGTCGTACTCGTCGAGCATGTGTGCGAGGTCGTCGTCGCACGTGACCGACACGAGCAAGTCCAACTCCTCCGGCGCCAGCTGGTACTTCACCGCCACCTCCCTCGCTTCCAACATCGCTCCCAACCTCCCCTTCAACTCTGCAACCAATCAATACTCCAAATTTTATTTATTTATTTATTTATTTCAATTTTATTTTTTTTATATCTTCATTTATTATTTAAAAATATTTTTATATTTTTGCTTATTATTAAATAAGCAAATATATTTCTATAAAATTCAATTTTTTTTTTTTTTTATATTTATCACGTTCTAATTTATTTTTAACATTATATATATATATATATATATATATATATATATATATATATATATAACTTATATATATATAACTTATATACTTTCAAAAGTATCAAATATACTTGCGTATTTTTTATTCTTGAATTTACATTGAGATTTGTATTATTTATTTTTTTCTTTTTGAGCTACTCTTTTATATATATATATATATATATATATATATATATATATATATATATATATATATAATATAGAGTTGTGCTGGAATGCTATTAATAACACCAGTCCAATTTTACCATCTATTTTGTAGTTATTGAATCGCATCGAGATTCGTGAAGGTTTTTTAATAAAAAAGAAAAAAAAAATAAAAAAAAAGCTCTTCTTTTTAATTAAAGAACCTGTACGAATCTCAATGCGATCCAAAAACTACAAAATGGGTGGTAAAATTGGACTGGTGCTATCAATAGCATTCTACCACAACTATATATATATATATAATATCAGTTTTATTTTTTTATAATTAGTCATATTTTTCGAAAAAATATTATTGGCGGTAAGGATAAATATGAACAGCTTAAAATTTTTAAAGAAATAAATATGAGAAGTTAAACTTTGTAGAAATATATCTGCTATTCCATCTATATATTTATAGAAAGATGTATGAAATTAATAATCCAAAATTTTAATTGTTCTTTTATATTATTTTACATGGCACATATCGGAGTGAAAAGAGAGTGTTCAACATAAAATAGATAAAAATATATATAATTTATTTAAATTTGATTATTCAACTATTTAATTTATTTGATTTAAGCCAAATTATTTATTTTAATAAATTTATACTCGTAAGAATTATATAAAATATAGTAACTAAAATTGTAAAAAAAATAAATAGAGTATTTAAATTGTAAACTCAAAACATTATTAACCAACTCAAATTAAATAAATTAAAAATATGAATTGTTAAATCAAAATTTTATAAAGTCGAAAAGTCAAATTTATATGGTCCATGATTCAGATAAATTTCACATGTTTTTTGGCGGTAGAATATTTAAAATAATTTTTTGATAATTTAAGTTTTTGAAAATCACTATATTAAAAAACAAAAGTACTACAAAGGGTTTTTTTTTATATTTTTTTTTATTTTTTTTCACTTTTAGTATCAGAAGCACCAGAATTTTTATTTCTCATCTGCTATTGAAAAAGGCATGAATGATTAAAGAACTTTTTTTCTTACTAAATAAACATTCAATAATAAACTTTTGAAGAAAAACAGTTGTTTCACATCATTAGAATCGATTTCCGCAGAAAAACAGTTATTTCGCAGAATCAGAATTGATTTCTGAAGAAAAACCGTTATTTTGTAGAATCAAAATTAATATATGAAGAAAAACAGTTGTTTCGTGAAATCAGAATTGATCTCTGAAAAATAAACGGTTGTTTCGCAATCAGAATTGGTCTATGAAAAAAAATAGGTGTTTCGTAGAATCAGATTTGATCTATAAAGAAAAACGGTTGCTTCACAGAATCAGAATTGATTTTTGAAAAAATAAAATAATTGTTCCGTAAAATCAGAATTGATTTACGGAGAAAAACAGTTGTTTCTCGTAATCAGAATTGGTTTTCGACAAAAAAATATAATTGTTTCGCAGAATCAGAATTGTTCTATGGAGAAAAACAGTTGTTTCGTAGAATCAAAATTGGTGGAGAACCTGCGAAAGAGACTGAGCGAGGAACCGCGAGGATGCGGGTCTCGCCGCCGACGTATTTGAGCTGGCCGTCCGACGGGCGGGGGAGGATCTTGCCGCCGTAGCTGCAAAGCAGCTTCAGGCGGCCGGAATTCGGTGAGGGGGGGGCCTCCTCGTCGGCGTCCGCTGCAGCTGCCATCTCAGCCGTCCGATGACCGATCACCGGAATCCGATTCGGGCTCAAGCACCAGGTTCCAAAGTAGCAGGTTATGAACCAGAATTTGAACCTGCAACATTTATACATACATTGAAATAAAATAAACCAAAATTTGTGATTATAATATAATTATTAACTAACATTTCTGGAATTAATTTCCAATTACTGTTCATTTGCACCATAATTTCTTACCATTTATAGCACAGGAAATATCAAATTACTGCAAACGAGTACATGCAAAATTCAAAATTAGTGAGCTAAATTATTTGTAAATTGTATAAGCCATTTAATTTAAATTCTCTTTATTGGTTTAAAAATTTGCAGGGTTTTTTACATAGTGAAAATTCAAACGTGACACATATTATTACCTGATAAAAATATATACCAATCAAATATTTTTTAATAAGAACGATGGATCTCTAACATTTAAATTTAAACTTTGAGGACCAAAATGAGACTTGTTTGAAAGTTCGGGACCGAAACCGTAATTTGTCCATAAATTTGAATATTATTACTTGGAAAAATGCTTTTTCGATCAAAATATTCAAAAAAAAAAAGAAAAATTAAGAAAAAAAAAATAAAACAGATCAAAACAAAGCACACGATTTAACCGATAACCCCCCAAAAACTCCTTTCAAATAAAAAACCACAATTCCCGTAAAAACTCGATCAAATTAAAAAAACTAAGTCAAAAAATTACGAGAAAAAAAATAGAAATTAAAAAGAAAAACTCACCAAAATCGCTTATCGGAGAACACAAGGATTAGTAGGAGGAATAATAATAAGAAAAATAAAGGGGATAAATCCGATTTTGGAGGATAACCTGTAACTATTCTGGGGAGAATTAAAAAAGATTTGGGTATTCTCGGTCTCAGCCACGAATTGTAGCTCTTTTTTATTTTATTTATATGTGGGATTTTATAAGAGCAGGTAGGGAATATTTCTTGGTATAATTTTATCGAGCCCCCTCAACTATCCTGTATTTTGAAATAGGTGTTTCAGCTAATACCATTTTATGGGTTAATCCTAATTTGCTCCTCTTTTACTTTATAATCCTATAATTCGAATATAATATATTATTGGAATAATTTTATACCGTTATATGTAAATATATTGATTTTCATATTTAATTTTTTAAAAGTTCTAAATTTTTTTGTTGGAAAAATCTGATACTTGCTTCGGTACTAGATTCTGTAAATCCACAACCTGCTCCGGTATCGCAATCTACGTCGATATACCGTCTAAAGTTAGGATTCCGCAGCGAAAACGTTAAATTAGATTTTTACAAAAAATTCGTCCCCTCAATAATGCGGGAACCAATACAATCACAAAAAGAAGAAAAATCAAAACAAAAAATATGCGGATGAAATAAGATTCATTAACTAAGAAAATAATTATACCGACTGCTATTTTCTTCTGCAATAAAGTAGCTTCAATCCGAGCCCTCCTCTTGAATTTCTCTCTCGTCTTCTATAAATCTAGAAGACTTATCTCTTTTCGGTTGAGCCCTTCTCTTGAATCTTTCTTATTATTCTCTCGTCTTCTATAAATCTAAAAAACTTTTCTCTTTTACTTTTTTTTTTGTATCGTACGATTATCTTCAAGATCATATGTATATATATATATATAAATTTTGTCCAAAATAAATTCAAATCTACTTAAATTAAGATTATATTCTAATTAATATTTAAATTTAAATTAATTTATCTCTAATAGATTTAAATATTAATCCTAATCCAATTAAAATTTAATTACAAAACTAATCAAATCCTAACAATTTCAAATATATATTTTATAAGTGATCGTTAAAAAAAATATATTATAATTTCATTAAAATATCCTAATTTTAGTTTAAGACGAGTTAAATCAAAACTTTTTTACTTTTTTTTTTCATTATTATTTTTTTTAAAAGATGAGTGAAAAATTTAAAAACTTTTTTATTTTTTTTTTTATTTTTTTTTTTAAAATGACTTAAAAATTAAAATACTTTTTTACTTTTTCTTTTCATTGTTTTTTTTTAAATGATTAGATAGATAAAAAAAGAAAAAGAAAATAAGAGGTAGATTTTTTTTATAGAGGTAAAAAAAAAAAGTATTATTGAATTTTTTTTTTCGGTTAAAATTTTTGTACGATTCTAACAATATTTACTGGACTTTTGAATGGATAAAAATAAAAATTTAAATTTTATAAAAATATATTTATTATTTAATATATTTACCAAAAACTTATTATTATTATTATTATTATTATTATTATATAGTAAAAAAATAATATTTTAAAAAATCACAAATAATAAAATTTAGATTATATCATGGTCAAATATTATACTATAGATTTTTGACGTAAGAAATTATTTTTAAACGAAGAGAAAAATAATATTTTTTATATATTACGATATAAGAAAATATAAATTATAGGATCATTAGAAAAACAATATTATACGTTTTGTAAAATGTAAAATATTTGGGGTTTCGTACCAACTAATTAACCAACATCAGGTTTGATAGTTTTATTTAGCTCGGGTTGACTAAATGAAGAAAGGTACCTATTTCAAAATTACCTATAGTTGAGGGGGGTATGTGAACATTTTCACATTTGTGTTCGAATTCGAGTAGTAATAGGATTGAGTTGATTTGCTAAATCCGGTTCGGTTTGGCCGGGTTTGTTAAACCGAACCGGTTGGACCGCGACCCGAACCGGTTCGATAAAAACCCCTCCTCCCCGGTTCGGTTCATTCTCTCTCCTCTCGATCGCCCCCTCCGGAGAAGGTGCGTCTCTCTCTCTCTCTCTCTCTCTCTCTCTCTCTCTCTCTCTCTCTACACGGAGCTATGGTGATGCTTATGCTTGAACAATTAGGGTTTCTTGAGGATGCACATAAGGTGTTCGATGGATGGTCTCTTAGTGTTGTTTTGCTTGAACGCTGCTTAAATCTAATTATGATGTTTGGTGCTCGTTTTCCCAGTTCAAATAGTTGTTAAATGAATCAAATCTACGAGTTTTGAGATAATTTAATCCCAATTTCTTTCCAATTTCCCTTTATAAGCCTCCTTAATCGAAGATACGGTTGAAGGGCCTCGGCATGGCCTAGGAAGCGTTTGTATTGATGTAATTTGCGATTCGGCTTCTAAACAATGTGTTTAGGAGTAGAAACATTAGTTTTGTCGTCGATCATTACAATGCAATGATATTAGTTCTTATGTTAAATTTGAGGTTGTGGGCTAAATGTGCGCGATGGAAAAATATTTTGTTTGTTTATGTGAATATGCTGCGCAGATCGCGCCGGTTCGTTTAAGATATGATCTTTTACGGTCCACTGAAAAACGAAAAAGTATATTTTTACGTGATGCTAATGGTACTTATCTAACATTTGCGTCAAAATCATTGAGGCCTCATACATATACTCTTCGACTTCATCCTTGAAGAAGTAGAAATTGATTCGAGATTGTATGTTTTTTTTAATATTATATGCTTCCAGTAATGCTATCGTAAAATATATGTAGTTGGGTATTAAACAAAGATTTGTGCGAACTGCGTCATTGCAGGTTATACGTAATGGTTCAATTTAAGAACAGGTATATGGTGATGGAAGCTTTTGTGGATGCAAACAGGGAGCTGGGCGATAACGACCCGATAATTCTCAGCGCGTTTAATGTCTCGAAAGCGATAAAAGATAGCATTCAGCTAAACTTTGGGGAGTGTGGTCTTGCTGTATCTTTTGGATCTTTCCAAGGTTACATTGCCGACTTCTCCATATTAGTATTGAGCTTTTTTTGGAAAACTCATTAGTTTGATCTCTTGATTTGTAGTTAAATATGTAAACCCAACGACGAAGATATGCATAATAAGAACTTCGCGTGAGGATCACCAAAAAGTATGGTCTGCTATTACGATGGTTAGGAGTATTGGGAAGTGCCCCGTAACATTCAACTTACTGGACTTGAGTGGTGAGTCAAGTTTTTGATATCAGAATTAGTTTCATTCATGTTTTCATTACTTCGTTTCTAAAAAAGATATCTGCATACTGATTTTGTAGCATAGGTTATGAATTTAGACCTTTTATAGTTATGTGAATCATTTGTTTTCTTTTTGTCCCCCTTTGTTATTTAAGGTACATAGAAAGAATAACTTATTATTGACTCAATTTACGTAATTCTCTTTTTTTCTGTTATCTTATCAAGTATGATGATTCTTAAATATTCTGATATGCAATTCAGATTGTTAACATATAGAAAATTTAATTATAATATGGTAGCTTTATTATTATTATTATTATTTTTTATTTCTGTTGCCTTCTCAGTCATGCATTTGTCCCATTTTTTATGCCAGTCTCATCATGCTACAATAGAGAAATCATTGCCCTTTTAATAAACAAGTAAAATTATGCTGCAAAGTTTAGCCTCCCTGCTGTCAAAAGAAAAAACTAACCCACTGGAAAATTTTCCTTTATTTGGCAGTTAATATATGTTCTCATCTACCTTGCACATTTAGTTTTATTTGATGATTGCAGCTATTTGATGCCAATTGGCGCCTTTATTAATCCATTAAAATTCATCCGCAATTTCACTATGAAGTGCAGTAATTGTCAATTAGAATTTCCTTGAATGGTTAGGGCCTGTTCGGTTTGTATTGCGCTTTTGTGGAAATGCTGTTCGAAGGCGCACAACTTTTCTATCAAAATCTCCCAACGGCTTGCCTTTGCAGCAAAACCAGACCTTTGTGTTGAATTTTTTGTTTTTGTGGCCTAGAAACTCATTTCAGCTTTGCGCCATAGCAAGATCTTTAGACCTTTGGTTTGGTAAACACCTATCTGCTACTTTTTGCAGTAGAGAAGTTGCTCTGGACACTTGAAGCTAAACCGAATGGGCACTTACTGTGCTCAGATATCTACTGTCTTTTTGTACCCTCCTTTCTTCTTCCCTAATATCTCTCCCGGAGTTAGCTTTACTTGTATTCTGTGATGTTTCTTTTATCAGTTCGACTTGTTAACGAACTTCTATTTAAATTTTGACTCATTAGGAAGCATCAAAGCCTGTAAGAGAGCTGCATTAATGTGCGACGAAGCGAAGTTCGAGCAGCACAGGCTAGCAGCTGGTGATCATGTGACGCCGGAGATCACCGATTTGGTGAAAAGTTGTTTTGAGAAAATTAAAGCATTAGAGAAGTAAAAGGCGAGAGTTGATGGCTAGGAGAATGCACATGTTCAAAAAGGGGGGCAAATGTTTATAGTTTTATCCTGCGCGCATCGGAAATTACTGCTTCTCTTTTGCATTTTTCTTACAATTTGTGTTATTACAGCGCGAAGTTCTCACCTGGAAAATGAGAAAAGGAGAGTGTAGAAGTGATATGCTACTCACTGATATTACTTTTCCTCCCTTTTTTTTCTCCATCATACATGAAGTGCTGAGAATTGAAGCTGTAAAGCCAAAATGCTGTAATAGCAAGGAAGCTATTTTGTGAATTGTTTGTACAGGTGTTTCTACTTACTGTACAGTGGTGAAACTGCTAAAACACCTATTTTTTTCTGAATCCTCCTCAGAGTACTTGAATTTCTAGGACATTGAAATAAGTGACTCAAAATACATCCCAATGAGTGACTACTCTTGAATGACACATAAATGCAACTATGCTTTTTGTGTGATATACTGCTGTCCAATTTAAGCTGTTGGTTGGCTGAATTTGTATTCCTGCTTTGAGTAAGATAAAGTCTTATTAAGGATCAAGATCAGATAAAGTCTGAGATTTTCGTATGGTTAATTCTAAAAAAAAGAAAAGTGCTCATAATGGATAACTTTCTAAAGAGAGTGTGGAACGGAGTGGAAAGATGTGTGTTCTGTCGGGCTGAACCAGAGACTGTGGATCACCTTTTTATGAGGTGCCAAAACACCATAGCGATGTTGCAGGAGCTATTACCAAATATGATGTTGCTTCCCAATTGTAGGCTCTGAAAAATAAGAAGATTTAAAGGTGGTGCGATGGGAAAAAAAAATTAGCGACAATCGCCACCACTTGGTGAGTCATCTAGTTAGAGCGAAACAGAAGAATCTTTGATAACTTGAAAAGATTATCGAGGGGTTTGATATCTGAGATTCGATCCCTAAAGAATTAAAGCTCTTTTTGCCTATAACGTAGTTCATCCAGCTAATGAATAAAGCAGTAACACGCTATTTTGATCTTAAAAAAAAAAAAAAAAAAAACTTATTAAGAATCTTTTATGTCATATGCAACCAACATAAACATAATTATTGTAGTTTATGTGCTTACAACATTTTAAAAAAACTAGTGACAAATAATCCTTTCTTTCCAAAAAAAAAAAAAAAAAAAGAAAAAGAAAAAGAAAAAGAAAAATATTTAGATCTTATAAAATAGGAGGGGTAGTAATACTTCTGCATCTATAGGCCAATTTGAAATTATTTTAGTCAATTAAATTAGAAATTTTATCCATTTTTTATTAATTTTATATGATTTAATTAATTTATGATAACAAAGACAAAAAAAAAAAGAAAAAAAAAAGAAGAAAAAAAAGAGAGAGAGTTGAGGTCCCTCCTTCAAAAATGTCTATAGTTGAGGGGTCTCATCGTATTTTTTCCAACGATTTCTTGCGTAGTAAGCTGTGCATGCGACTCTCGCCCCCGCTCGAAACCAAACCCGTCGCCCCCAAAACCCTAAAACTCCCTTCATTTCGGCGGTCTCTCTCTCTATCTCTCTCTCTCTCTCTCTCTCTCGCTAGGGTTTGTAGGGTTTGGGGGCGAGGCAAGCGGGGGAGGAAGAAGAAGATGAACTTTAAGAACGTGAAGCCCCCGAAGGTCCCGGCGGCGGGGGCGGCGACGGCGGTGAAGGTGGTGCTCGTCGGCGGCGCCGCCGTGTACGCCGCCCTCAACAGCCTCTACAACGTCGAAGGCGGACACCGCGCCATCGTCTTCAACCGCATCCAGGGCATCAAGGACAAGGTCCCCCCTCACTCGATCCGATCTAATCTTTCTCTGTTTTTCGATTTCTTAATGTATATTTTAGCTTACTGATTTATTGCTTCGAGGAGTCTCTGATTGATGTGATTGATACTGGAACATCCTTAGTCGTTTATGTAGTTTGGAGCTATACCATTTTCGTTTCTCTTCAATCTCACATGATTTAATGCATGTTTACTTGTGCTTGTGCTTGTGCTTGTGCTTGTGCTGGTGAATAGGAAAGTTCAAAGCTTTTGCTGCAGCAGGAAGTTGAAATGATATTCTGGGCTGATTTTGATCTTTTTGCTCTTGTTGCAGAGTAAAGCTATTAGGGGGATTTGTAGTATAAGACAACTACTACATTTAGAAATGAAATGGGTTTTACGTGATGGTTTGATGTTTATTTGATGCTTCATTTTGGCAATTTTTGTTTTTTCTAGTTTGTATGGAAGCTGCTTCTTTGCCTTTTATCTGATGGAAACTTTTGCTAATCTAGGTTTACCCTGAAGGAACGCATTTGATGATTCCATGGTTTGAGAGGCCTATCATTTATGATGTCCGTGCTCGACCCCATCTCGTGGAGAGTACGTCGGGTAGCCGTGATCTTCAAATGGTACTTTTCTTTTGATTTGTGACATGTATTACTTCAATATGAATTTTAGTAGCACACACATAAGAATTTTGCTTTTTTAAAAAAATTTAATGCATATGTAATCGATTTCCTCTCTGATATATTTTAGTTGTAGAAAGTTGAAGATTCTCTAACTCAATTATGAAGTTTTTCATTAAAATATTTTGTGCAGCAACTTGAATTCTAGGAACTGCAAAGGAGCAAATTGCAAACCTCTATTTTAATCTTTTGCGCATAAATGAGAAACACTGTAGTAATTCTGATTTTGCATTTTGGTCCTGTGACTCCTACCTTATACAATAGTTCAAAGCAAGACAATTTGAGCTTGAAAAAGTTTTACATTAGAAAAATATCAGTGTGGGGTTCTTATAATTCACAGTTCCGAGAAAAATTTTTCACTGAAACTATGGGTTTGGCTAAGTTATTGAAGATTATATTAAATTAAGCTAGAAGTTACGATTATTTACCTTAATATGCCATCAAGACAAATTGCTTTCTTGAGTTCATGAAATTTTGTACTACCTATATCATCTTAATGGCTCAAACTTCATGCATCAAAAAATAACATTTTCTTTTGAATTTAATTCTTAGATAATAATAAAATTGCATTAGTGTTTTTTTCTTTCTTAGTTTTGTTAGTTGGCCTTTATATTTTCTATATTTCATTTTCTTTTTCACCTTCACTCTCATTTAGAAAGATCCATGAATTTTCATATTTGGTTGGGTATTAATATTCCTTTTTTCGTCACTTAGGTGAGAATCAGTCCAAGATATTTCATTCGCCATCATTGTGATGGTTACAGGCTCTGACTGCAGTAATAACTTTATCTTAATACCAATTATGGAGATACTGTAATCCAGTTCTATCACATGGAATCTGGAACTATTTGACTTCCTCTTTCATAAATTTCTTTACGTATTTAGGTTATTCTGTATCTAGACACCACTGTTTGTTGATTCCTTTCTATCTGGGCAGGTAAAAATTGGTCTTCGGGTTCTTACGCGGCCTCTGCCAGAAAAGTTGCCTACGATATACCGAACCCTTGGAGAGAACTACAATGAGAGAGTTCTCCCTTCAATTATTCATGAAACGTTGAAGGCTGTGGTCGCACAATACAATGCTAGCCAGCTGATTACACAAAGAGAGGTCTCTCCTTGCCAAGTCTTTTGAAGTATATGTTCATGTTTCCTACAAGGTTTAATTACAAATCTAATCCTTGGAGTTTGATTCTGTGTATGGTTATGCCCTAAGAGTTTTAATTTTAATTAAACCCTAAAGTTCGTTCCGCATAACAATTAAGTGCTTCTGCTAGTATACTGATGCTGTAACATTTTGAACGGGTGGACAGACTTATTATTCATAGCCAACTTTAGGGACTAAATGAGGATGGAATTAAAAGCGGAGTCAAACTTCAAGGATTAAATTTTAACCTATTTAATAGACAGATTTGATATCATAAAGTAGGTAATGGGATACATAATGCAGAATATCTGTTGAATAATCTCAATTTCTGTCCGTAGACTGTGAGCAGGGAGATACGGAAGATTCTGACGGAGAGAGCCCGCAACTTTAATCTTGCTCTGGATGATGTGTCCATCACAAGCCTCAGCTTCGGGAAGGAGTTCACTCATGCAATTGAAGCTAAACAGGTTGCCGCACAAGACGCTGAGCGTGCCAAGTTCATTGTCGAAAAGGCAGAGCAAGACAAGAAAAGTGCAATCATCAGAGCTCAGGTTTGTTAAAAAGAGAGGGCGGTGGGGGGTGATGCATGCTAGTTTGTTCTTTTCATTTCAATGTTTTTGTGAAATAATTGCCTTTGTGAGGTCTTAGAATTGCTTGATAATTGGGTAGTGTACTTCTATTAAGCTACTGAATGGATTCTGTGCTGAGAAGTCAAAACCAGTTATATTCCTAAAAAAATAATATTTGTTATGGGGCATTTTTGAAAAACTTGATAGCATCTTCAAATCCTGTTCTTCTTTCATTTTAACAGGGTGAGGCGAAGAGTGCGGAGCTTATTGGTCAAGCAATTGCAAGCAACCCTGCATTTCTCGCACTAAGGCAGATCGAAGCTGCGAGGGAAATAGCTCACACGATCGCAAACTCGGCAAACAAGGTGTTCTTGAACTCCGACGAGCTGTTGTTGAACCTTCAGCAGATTAATGTGTCGAACGCGGGCAAGCAGAAGAAGTGATGAGTTTTTTTTTAAAAAAAGTTAATGCGGAATTTGAAGGAAACTTTGCATTGCGATGTGCCTTTTCTTTTTATTTTATTTGGGTAGATTACAATCATTTCTCATTCTGCGGGAGGTCCCATATGCAAGTGAATTTTGTTTAATTCAAAAATTGAACACAAACTTGAAAACTATCATATTTTGGCTGCCTGCATGCCGAAATTTCTGCAATTATTTGATGTGTTTTTCTGGTGCAAGACACCTGTATTGCTTTTTATAAGATGCTCACTCTTTCTTTATCTTGCATTATTATTCTCTTGCTTTGTTAATTATCTTTGTGTGATATGAGTTTGTATCGAGGATTTAAGTGTCGTAGTCGAAAACTTGCCGGTACAGTATTATGAGGTACGTTCCAAAAGTGCTTGTCATAAATATATATATATATATATATATATATATATATATATATATATATATATATATATATATATATATATATATATATATATATATATATATGTGTGTGTGTGTGTGTGTGTGTGTGCGCGCGCGCGCGGACACGGGACTGTATTGTGTTAGTATTTTGTTGGCACATACAACATAGTGAATTCGATCCGTATCGATAGATACTTAAATTTATTTATTGGATGTTTCTAAGGTAGCCATATAACATGATGCTATCATTCACATTGCAGAGGTGGTTTTCAGTAAAATTGTTCAATACAGTGTAAGCAGAAACTTCAAATCTAAACCTTTGCCTTCATATCAAAAAATTTATTTTATTTTGGTTAACTCTGCAACAAAGTGCTCTGAATTTGTGATTTAGAAGGCTGGCACTGGAGGAGCCTGACTATTTCTGAGATATTAGCAGGTTATTGCTGCCACTGTTTTCTTTTTTGTACCATTGCAGTGTTGCAGAGAAAATCTGGTGGATGCTCTGAAAAGCTCTTATCACAAAAGTAGTGGCTCCTAAAGGAAGCACAAGTGTACTCTTTTATTAGGAAGAGAGTTAAAAGATTTTTCTGCAATTCTTCTGTGTAGAAAATTATTACACACTTATTGATTTCATCATATATTAAGATGTGTGGTTGAGATCAAACACCTTTTAGAGGAACGACGAGATAAGCAGTGTGCAAAAATTTTCTGTACACTAGACTGATAGAAATTTGCGGCACTAAGAAACTGGATAAAAATCATAACTGATGAGTGACACCACACACTGCATTTCAGTCCAAACTATTCTTTTGCATATTATGCACATGAAATCCTGAAAATTTTTATCCTATCCCCCCTTGTTTACATTGTTGGTACTTTCTGAAATAAAACTGCTGCAGTTTGCTTCTTGGTATATCTCCATGCAAGGGAAACTCTTCCACTCATCAAGCATTTTTCTCAATCAGGGAAAATGGATCTGTGGTATTCATATTTGACAGAGTAGTAGAAAACACCGTGCTCGCGATCGAAGAGTGTACTTGGAGGAGGATATTATGGAGGGTGAAAGGAGTGGTGATCATGTGGAGGCCAATGTACTCCTTCTCGCGGGCACGGAAGAGGCATGGGCTGCGCAAGACAAGTTGGATATCGCTGCCCCGGCATCAGGACTGAGAAGTTTGAAGGAAGTTTAGACTCCACCTGACATCAAAGGAAGTGCAGGAGTTAAATTTCCAATTTACTCCCAAAAGTTCCATCCTGATTTCAATTTCCAATTTAACAGTTTAGTCACTGAAATTCAGTTTCAGTTTCAGTTTCTGTTTCAAGAAATTTTACTTTTAACATTGCAAGCTCAATCGATTAGTGGGGTGAAATTCAAACATGGATCATTATAATTAACTGAGAATAAAATGCCATTGTTATGTGAGATTGAAATAGGAAATTTTTGTTTTCTGAAACTTACTGTCGGCGAATTCCGAATCTTCTGAATTGGCTGAGTCTGTGTATGCCCAATCTCAATAGATTCTAAGGCATCATTCTGGGGCCTAAAGAAAGAAGCCCTGGGCTTGATCAAGTGCTCAAAAATAGCCATGATGAGGAACATGGAGATCAATATCGCCGTCGCGGCGAACCCGAAGGAAATCGCATTCATCGACGTGCCAAAGTCCTTCCAAGAAGCATCCCTATCTGCTGGTTCTGATGCAGATGCAGTTGGGTCTCCACTCCATGGTTTTGATGATCTCTCTTCAAAACCATTCATGGTTCTTGATTCTCTAATGTTATGAACAATGGGCACATGCATGTTACTAGTTATTTGCCTAATTTACATGCTACATTCCAAAAACAGTACACAATTCTCACTTGTCCTTTTTAATCAACTCAGAAGCCTTCAAACTTGGCTAAGAACTTTGACAGTAAGTTACTAATCGAGATCTCGAATTCGAAATTTAATTACTTCACATTTCTAACTGAATTCAGTTCTAAAAAATAAAATAAAAGAAATGTATGTTGACACTCTCAGTGAAGTGAACTTGGCTAAGAACTTTGACAGTTAGTTACTAATCGAGATCTCGAATTCGAAATTTAATTACTTCACATTTCTAGCTAAATTCAGTTCTAAACAATAAAATAAAAGAAATGTATGTTGACACTCTCAGTGAAGTGATCAAGTACATGAAAAGAAGAAGAAGAAGATTGGAGTATTTGTACAATTCTCAATCAAAAATAGATAATTGCTGCAAAATATAAAGAGGGAAAGGGAAGTGTACCTGTTTTAAGGTTTCAGTTCCACTGTTTCTTTTATTACTGTGCTTCAGTAAACAGTGGAGAAATTATTGCTCCTTACTATTTTTGGTAACCAACAATTCACAATTTGGAATCAATTACTAAGCAAAAAAAGCTTGAGCAATTGCTTCACTCACATAAGAGAGAGAGAGAGAGAGAGAGACTCTATAGTGAGAGGAACAGAAAGAGAGAGAGAGAGATTGCAGGTTAATCACAAAGCATGAATGGAGTGATTGATTGGTTTCTAACAAAAGCTAAAAAAAGCCAATCTCTCAGTCCAAAAGATCACTTAAGCAGTGCCCATTTTGGAGGGAAAAGAAAGAGAGAGAGAGAGAGAGAGAGAGAACAAAAAGATGTGCAGTAGAATGTAGCATCCAACATATATAATTCCCACCACCACCACCTATGAAAAGGTAAAGCTGCAGCACAAGATGATAAACATTTCAATGCAGAAGAAAAGCTGCAGGTAAGGTACACAATACTGAATTCAAAATCAGATTTGAGGCCCAAAAAAGATTGGATTCCTCATGGAACTAAAAGAGGAGAGAAAGAGAGAGAGAGAGAGAGAGTGAGTGTGTGAGTGTGTGTAGGAGAGAGGATATGGGGCAAAGAGAGAGAGAGAGCTCAGAGATATGCAAATGTTAGATGTAGAATGATTCAACAGTGGAAAAGGAAAGCTGTTGCCTAAAAAGACTAGAGATGGTGTTGGGAAATTAAATGTGCAGGGAGTAGGCTCAATCAGCTGTGGCAGTGTCTCAAAATTTTTCACCTCCACAATGATGATGATGATGATGTGGCCCTATTGTGAAGGTGAAAATCATCTCCCATACTTGATGTGCCACATCACTTTTCCATCTCAATCACTGTCTTTCCCTTCATTTTTTAACTCATACTTTCAATATAATTATTAAAAAAATAAATTTTAAGAGCTTACATATTTGTCCTGTTCCATAATATAATGCAACTTGATACAGCATCCCACTTCCAAAATTATAAATCTCAAATATAGATGCTCTAATTTAATATTTTTATTCTTTTTATATAAAATATTATATATTATTTTAAATTATTACTCAAATAATATTTTTTTGAATAAAATTTCTTTTTATGCAGCAAAATAAACTTATTCAGCTTTGATCACTTTAGCGCACTGCACTGCAGCAAAAGAAGAAGCAAAAGAAAGATCAAACATAATTTAAATTATAAAAAATATGTAAAATTTTAACAATTGAAGTATAAAATGTGATCAAATATAGTTAATCAGATATTACATGATCAATAAAGTTTACCATGTGCTGGCAATAATTTATTCTGTTGTTAGGGCCTGCAGGAGTACTTTTGTCAGAAGCCAAGTAAAGTAAATGTACCAAATTATCCATTGGAAGTTGGAACTTCACATGGCTTGTAGCAAGAAAAAGGTAAAATTGGAGCAGGCAAAAAGAGGAGATTACCCACTCAGCACCCTTTGCTTCAAAGGAAAATATTTATGAGCAAATATCAAAAGAGATGCTATAATTATAATGGGCAATGTCATTTGTACACCTCATGTGAAGTGTACATTACACGCTTTACTTTATTTAAGGGTAAGGATTAATTTATCGGTCATTTCAAAATAATCAGTAAAATTTATTTTATTTTTGAATAGATAGAGTGTAAGATGTACATCCCATTTAGGAGTGTACAAAAAAATATTTCCCAATTATAATTATAATTATATTATGGTGTGTGTGTGTGTGTGGGGTGGTGAGGAGGTGGAGGACAAGGAGGCATGGGCTTTTGAGGATATAATGTGTTTAGGCTCCACCATCAACTTACCAATAACTATGTCTTAGTAGGTTGTGAAGGTCTATATAAGTATACACCCTTTTAGGGGTGTATATCTTACATCCTACTCCATCATGGGATGGAGTGAATTTTACTCGTCACTCGATATGACGAGTGAAATAATACCCATTCCAGAATAGAATGGGTGTAAGATGTACACCCTTAAAAGAGTGTACATCTAGCATCGCCCATTAATTAATTGGGGACAATTTTTTCTTTCTATAAATAATTGTAAGCTTGATAATTTTATCCAATTTTTGATATTGCATGCAAATTAAGTTATTACCTCCTTTCTTATATTCTGTTTGTTACGAACGAATGTACAAATAAAAATAAAAATAAAAATTATATAAAATAAATAAATTATAAATATACGATAGAAAATGAAGATTATAAAAATTTACGTGAAAAAAAATTACGAGTGATGTCGAGCGTATATCGTACAGAATCGCCTCTAGAGCACAAAGAAGAAAAAATATTTTTTAATAAATTTCTTCTTATCGGATTTTTTTTATTATTATTATTTTTTAAATTTTGTCGCTGCGAAGTCACCGGCGAACCTGGCACATAAAATCAAAAACGATTATCAAATTTCGAGATACATCTAACAAATTTTGATAAATTCTATTTTCATCTCTTTTTAAGCTCTACCAAATCTAATCTTGTAGTAATTTAAAAGATTTTGCATATTGCAATGAATTTAGTGGTGAGTTATGTAATCCAGTGAACTATGTAAGTACTTCAATTGATCTTTTATTCTTTCTGAATTTGGTAACAGAATAATATTTAAAGAAATATATTTTTTATTTTTAAAATAACTTGCTATTCTAGAATATAGAAGAATAAAACAAATTTTGTATTTGGTTTGATATTTTTTTATTTCTTAGGATAATCAAAATCTTGTTTGGTAATTTTATGAAGAATAATGAAGGATAGTATAAAAGATTGATTAAATTTTTTTAAAATATCAAAATTATTCTTATCTATATCTTTTATATATAAAATATTTAACATATGTACAATAATACATATAAAAATAATAGATTTTTTTTTAATATAAAATAATTAAAATATTATATCTAATGCTATTATAATCATATTATTATATAAAATATTTTAATATTAATATATAACATATTTCAATAATAATATATAAAAATACTTTAAAGTATTATATATAAATAAATAAAGAAAATATATTTTAGAATAACATATAATATAAATATTTAATATATAAATATTATATATTATATAATATATAAATATTATATAATGTAATATATAAATAATATATTATATAATATATAATAATATAATATATTATATAATAATTAAATATATAAATATTATATATAATAATATATTTATTACCTTATATAATATTTTATTTTATATTATATTGTATATTTTAGCATAACATATAATATAAATAAATTTATAAAAATAATAATAATAATAATAATAATAATAATAATAATAATAATTATTATTATTATTATTATTATTATTATTATTATTATAAAATTATTAATATTATTATTATTTTTATATTATAAGATATTTTATAATATAATAAAATTATATATATAATATAACCAAACTTTTATATTCCTTTAATTATTTTTAATAAACTAATCATTATTGAGAATAATTCTATTCCTCTAAAATATTAGAATAGTTGTTTTTGGATTATTTTAGAATTATCTAAAATAATTCGGTTTGACCGGAATAGCTATTCTTATTATTTTTTTATACTGTTTGGCAAAATAGCCGAAATAACTTTCGTTATTTTCGATTTATTCCGAAACCAAACGGAGCCGGCTAATACGAAAAATCATCTTGTGTC
The DNA here is from genome assembly GCA_029204045.2 of Tillandsia leiboldiana. Lineage (NCBI taxonomy): Eukaryota > Viridiplantae > Streptophyta > Magnoliopsida > Poales > Bromeliaceae > Tillandsia > Tillandsia leiboldiana. The sequence goes on along the minus strand of CM055062.1, from coordinate 53,786,166 downwards.
TTTTAAACAAAAATTATAAATTATATCAATTGAAAACAAAAGGTTTACTGGCATAATTTAGCAATTAATTGATCAATTAAAAATGAACTGAAATAAGCAATGAAATATAAACAGTGTTCAGTGAAAAATAAATAGAAAATCTCTCTTCTCTGTGCCTTAAATTGTGTGTTTATTAGGGTGTATAAATGAAGATTTTAACATGCTCATGTGTTTTCTTTTAAAAAGAAAAAAGAATAATAATAAAAAAAACATGCAACATGTTACATGCACCTCTATACAATTCCATAGTTTTAAAAGCTCCCAAAGGTAAAGCATATGTTTGGAGCTGTTGCTCAGCTTTTTCCTGCATGAGGACAACAAAACAAAAACCCTTAAAATAAATAATAATAATAATATATATATATATATATATATATATATATATATATATATATATATCCATCAAGTTCGGCTATTATACTATCAATAGTATCAAATATTTGACGTTATAAAATTTTTTGCCATTAAATTTATGTATTTGATCATTTTCATTTATTAAATTATATAATTTTACCAATCATTTACTAAATTTCAGAAAATCATTATCATCATAACAGCTATATATATATATATATATATATATATATATATATATATATATATATAGTAGGACTTATATATTTTCAAAAGCACAAACAAAAATATACTTGTAAAATTTTTAGTATTGAATTTGCATTGAGATTTATGCTATTTACTTTTTCTTTCTCTCTCTGCACAAATCTCAATGTAAATCCAATAATAAAAAATGGGTTAATTGCATACAGCTCCCTGCAAACCTATCGAATAGCAGATATATCCCTACAAAGTTCAACTTTTCATATTTATCTCTTCAAAAGTCCAACGTTATTCATATATATCCCTACCGTCTATCTCTGTTAGAAAAATTTAGTTAAACATAGGTTAAATACTTAATCTTGATTAGTTAGTGAGGTAAATTTATTTTTTTACCCTTTCAGATATTTCGGCATTATTTTTTGAAGAAATATTTTTGAAAGAGCAAAACTGTCACTTCACATATAATCTGTTAAAAAATAAACAGTGAACTAACGATAATAAACCAGAGGGATATATATGAATAACGTTGGACTTTTAAAGGGATAAATATGAAAAGTTGAACTTTGTAGGAATATATCTGTTATTCGATATGTTTACAGGGAGCCGTATGCAATTAACCCTATATATAAAGTATTAAGATCAAAAGCAAGTGCCCTTATTTAATTTTTATTATCATTAATTGAAAAAATAAAAAATAAAAAGGTAGGGTCTATAACTTATGAGGTCTAGAGATAGGCACCACAGAGCATCAAGCACCATGGAAAGCCCAAACAAGATAAAAGCCACAGAACATATTCAAGAATTTGAAGCTAAAAAGAAGTTATTAAAGTATTTAAAACTTTGACCCATGAATGAAATATATTTAGAGAGAGTTAATTTTCCCATAAATTTATAAACTAACAACAAATATCATGCAAGCCAAAAGACTCAACTTTAGGCCATTTTGGAATGGCCTCCTCAATATATATATTTATTTTTATTTACACTACCTTAAATTACTTTTTTTTTAAAAAAAAAATGTAGTTGCTTAAATTAAATTTTTTTATTAAATCTAATAGCTCTATTAGCTATTAGTTATCTATTATTTAAGTTTTATTAGTTAAAAGTGTTAAATAAAAAAAATAAAAATATTATATTTTTATTAGTTTAAGTTTTTGGAGTATAACAGTTATTTTATTTTATATAATATAATATTAGAATGAAAAATTCTGAATTCGAGTTCCGACAAATTTTTATTTTGACTATATTAAAAAAATATCGAATCCAGACGTAACAAGAGTACAATGATTGTTTAATATATTTTCGAAAAAGTGATTAAGCTATTAACAACTTATTTGAGGAGAGATAGAGAGAGAGAGAGAAAAGAATTGGATGCTTGTGAAATAATTGGAAAATGTTTTTTTTTTTTTTTTTTTTTTTGAGAACAAATTAGCATGCTACCGCTTCATTCATTTGAATAATAAATTTGGCTACAATATGAGACAGCTAGGTCTCATTCCGCTAATAAAAATAAAAATAAAAATAAAAATAAAAAGAAAAAGTAAATTTTTTTTTTTAATTGGAAAATGTTTATACAAAGTAATTAAGCTGCTGAGACCACATGCATGCATGTGGGGGGCTCACATGTCTCCCTCTTCCCACCCAAAATAATGGAAAAGGTGGGCACCATGTTGAAGCTACTATTTTAATTTTAGTGAAAAAGATAAGGCTGAAAAAGTTATCAAACAAAAAAAAAAAAGAAAAAAAAAAGAAAAAAAAAAGAAGTTGGAGTTTCTTCTATTTTCCTTTTTTTATCTTACACTTACTTTCTATTTTTCTTTTTTTTTATCTTACACTTACTTTGTTTTCAAAAGAAAAAAAAAAGAAGCTAATTAACTATTATTTTTCGAATAGCTTAATCTAGATAAATGGTGTTTCAAAATTCAGTATTTGTTAATTAAATGAGAGATATAAAGTTCAATTGAGAGGAAATTAATTAATAATGCGATTATAGCTAGGAGTTTAAATTATATATAAAAAAATAGTATTTTTACATTCTCACTCTCTTAGCATATTTTTACTTTGCTATATTATAATTTAAAAAAATTCTATTTTACCATGCACCCAATAAATCAATATACTATAATTTTTTTTAAAAAATAGAATAGTAAATTAATACATTTTACGAACCACTTATTTTTTTAATATTAATTTACTATCCAATTTTGCAGTATATCTTTTTGATAAATAAAAACAAATTTAAATAAATATTGAAGTAAATTGTTTTAAACAATAAAACTACAGGGATGCTATGCTAACTCACAAAAAAAAAAAAAAAAAAAAAAAAAAAAAAAAAAATCAATATATAAGTTGAACCGTAAACCAAGTCTACAAGTTGAGCCGTACACCGGTTCCGAGTCAAGCGAACCGGTCCGGCTCGACCGGACCGGTCGGGATCGAGTCGACCAAAAGAAAAAATAAAATAAAATAAAAATTGTTTCCCTCTTCGTTCTCTTTCTCCTTTACGATTCAACGACGAGGGTTTAGGGCTAGGGTTAGGGTTAGGGTTAGGGTTTGGGTTTCTTCTACTATACTTTGTGGTATTGTGTGGGTGCTCCTCCGATCGCCATGGCGCTCGTGGTGATCTGTGGCCAACCCTGCAGCGGGAAATCGACGGCGGCGGCGCTCCTCGCGGAGGCGATCCGCGCCGCCGATCCCAAACCGACGCTCAGGATCATCGACGAGTCCTCCTTCCACCTCGGCCGCAACCAAAGCTACGCAGGTGAGCGATCTCTCTCACCATATCGTTATCTTTCCGATTTGATTTGATTCCCATGTTATTCGCGTACTCATATGTTTCCGTAATTAAGAGCCAAATTTTGTTGAATTGGGGAGCGTTCGATTCGACAAGAGTAGTTTTACTAGTCTAAATGTGTGTTGGATATAAAGAGAAATTGATATTAAAGGTGCTTCCTTTACTACTCTGTTTCGTGTTTTAGAACAGTAGGTTGTGTTAATAATGGAAAAGTTCCAGATTTTGTGGAATTACGAAGCGTTTGAATTGAAATCAGTCGTTTTACTAATCTCATTAAGTATCGGAGATGTAATTACATGAAGTGCCCATGTAAATATAGAGAAATTAATGCTAAAGTTGCTTCCTTTGCCACTTGTTTCCATAATTAAAAACAATAGCTTGTATGTGTGATGGAAAAGAACCACCCAAATTTGAAGAACTGGGAACCAATTGAATCGAAACGAGTAGTTTTAGTAGTCTCACTATGTATTGTAAATACACAGAAACCGACTCTGAAGGTGCTTTGGAGAAATTAATGTTAAAGGTACTTCCTTTACTGGTTGTATAAGGAGAGAGTTTAGTGTAATATAGTACAGGAATTAGGTATAACCGCGGGAAAATTTTAAGATCCCACAAAAATGATCGATGATTACAACCGTGGGAAAAAGTTTACCGAGAAGTAAACTTTTTATAATACTGCAGTATTCTTCATGTCATATGTTTTAGACTCAAATTCCATTAAGTCTGCAGAAAAAATAAACTTCTTTTTTCTTTGGTACTTGTACTTCTAGATATGGTTGCGGAGAAAAATTTAAGGGGGGTTCTTAGATCAGAAGTTGATAGATCTGTATCAAAAGACAATATAATTATTGTGGACTCTCTGAACAGCATAAAGGTAAGAAACATTTTCGTCAGCTTCCATTTGGCCTCATTATTTATTTACATTTTATGGCACCAAAGTTTCGGGCTCTTACCTTTGGGAGTGAAATTCCCTTACATTTACTCGTTTATCTTGCTACCATTTCAGAGTTGGTTTTTAACGTTGTAGAAATGTCCTAATGTACATTGTGTTTTATGTCCGTAATGCAGGGATATAGATATGAGTTATGGTGCCTCGCACGAGCTGCTGGCATACGATACTGCGTGGTATTAATTTATAATTTGATCCATAATACTATTCTTTGTTCTTGATAATTTTTAAGTAGTCATTGTTTGTTTAAGTTCATGCAATGAAACGACCGTAGCATTAGCGATGCTTTTCTCTATGCTGTTGACTTTGGGCAGTATTTGTTTCTTTCATTGCATGGCCCGCTAAACATTATTTAATCATATGTTATTCTTGCATCTTCTCCTTTTATTACGAAGTTTAAGGCCAAAATGCATTTTTGTTCATATTTCTCTTCCTCTACACTTTACAGCATACGTATCGGCCATCTACAGTTTTCTTGGTGTCCTTTAATATTGTGGTGAAATGGCGCTATTTTATTTTCTGAATATAATTTAACTTAGTAAAGATCTAAGGAAAGAGCAATCTTCTGTGATAATTACTGCGTGTTCATGGTACTGGTAACAATATATTGTAGAAAATAACAGCATTTTTCTGTTCTCTAATTTTCAGCTTTTCTGTGACACCGAAGAAAGCTACTGTAGGGAATGGAATAACAAGCGTGGGGAGATGGGCGAATCCACATACGACACTAAGATGTAAGCGAGCCTTTCCCTTTCAAATCGCAACTCTGTTTGAAAGGTTGACGCCCCAAGTTCTTTTTTTTGAGAACAAGATAGCATGCTACCGCTTCATTCAATTGGTGGATGAACTTAGCAACAATATGAGACAGCTAGGTCTCGACCCTCCGAAAAAAAAAAAAAAAAAAAAAAAAAAGGTTTTCACGGTGCGTAAAAAGAGGTCCAGGTTGCCCTCAGGGACCTAATCTCCGACACCAGCTGCCGCCCCGACTGCTTTTTGTCTTCGAAAATTCTCCGGTTTCTTTCCAGCCACAAGACCCACCAACTGATCGCGACGGGACGCCCCAAGTTCTAATAGAGGAATACTTCAAGTTCTCTTCTTTTTCCTCCGCATGGCTTGGTTAATTTTACTTTCGACAAGTATGTGGTGACACTTTATGGGAAGTTTAATGAAGAAAAAAGAGAAATGCAATCCTTTTTTTTTTAATCTCCAGTGATATTAATCACACTCCAACTAGTGGCATAGAATGCCTCCAATTTCTTTTTGGGCGTGTTCTCTCTCTCTCTCGTATTATGATTTTGGCCTCAGTTCTTGACAACTAGTAACGCATATTTTATTTTGACCAGTTTTGAAGATTTGGTTCGGAGATTCGAGAGACCAGATAGAAGGAACCGTTGGGATTCTCCACTCTTTGAGTTGTTCCCATCTCAAGGTAGTCAAACACCTGCCAAAATTTTACGGAATTTTGAAGATTATATGTACTTAAATTGCATAACTATGAATTTCACTTCTCACAATTAGTTGTCCTCAGAGGATTCCCATTTGCCCGATATGGAACTTATTCTTGGGGAATAAAATCGATCGATCTCTCTATCCTTGTAATCCTTTTTTCTACAGCCGAAATAAACCAATCATCTCCCGTCATTGCTGATGCTGTCTCGTACCTGACCAAAAAGGTGGATACGAAAACGAGAGACGTTAGAATTCTTCAGCCTACAATAGCAACTCAGAGCGTAAGTGCTAACTTCAAATTTTCTGCTATAAGTGAATTATATTGTTTTGACAAGCTATACGACCACGGCTTTTTGATGAAGTAAATTCCTTCTTGTGAATTTGTGCGCATTCTCGTCGTTAAATTCATATCTGAAACTGTTTCAGGCACGGGCGGCAGAGGCTAATTCCCTCTATGAAATGGATAGAGCTACACAGGTATGTAGTCTTTAACTAATTATTTTTCTTTCGGCTGCAAGTGATCAGTTTTTCATTTCTTTTTCAGGAAGTGATCAACGCGATTGTTGAAGCACAATCTTCTGGGCTTGCCATGAATAAGATATCACTCGGGCAACATTTGCCAACCATATCCTTTTTTTACCGCAAAAAAGAATAGACAACTGCAGCATTCTTATCGACTATTAGTAATTAGAAAATTTTTAACTTGATTGATGTTAGTCTGATTCGCATTTTCGCTCTTTTTTTTTCCCTCTGTCGCATTAATTGCGTATCTTCATTGTCATGCCATATCTTCTATTATGGATTTAACAAGTCCATTACAACTTGGATTTTCCTCTTTCTATAGCTGGATTTCTCTAGAAAACCAATTATTTCTAGTTACATTTCATTGGTATCATCTCATATTTTGTTTTTCTATTTCAGAAAATAATTTTTGTTGTTACCTGATGTTAATCCTTGACTAGAAGTTCACATCAACATCCAAAGATCAGTTGGGCTCCCTGAGCTCCGGAGCCTGCGACGAACGTTTATAAAGCTGGCAGGGCAAACCAGCTTGAGTGGGCCTCCGCCGCCTACAGACGCGGATAGTGCGAAGAGAATGTTTGCCGACTACTTAAACCGAGAAATTGGAGCATCTTAGATTCCTATTTTTACCATCCAATACTCTGCAGGAAAATGTTCTACCATTTCTTGTTTTTTTTCGTTTTTTTTGCTGTTTTATTTAATAGATTATGCCCCAAAGGGAATATGGAGAACCAATATTTGATTGTATCAGTATCAAGATATATCTCAAACAGTATGTACTGATGTTTTTGTGTTTATTACTGCACTTAAAATTTTGTTGAATATGGTGTGGCAATCTCAAGTGTTTGATTTTATTCATTGCAATGTGGTTATCATGTACACCTTTTGATTTACTCTTTGTAGACTTTTTTATAGATATACTGAAGAAAATATTCATATAGCAAAAAGCCATATTAGCTAGCAACAGAAGAGGATCTTGTAATAACCAAAAAGAAGTGCTGCATCAACTGCAGTTTATGTCCACAAATAACATTCTTAGAACCTCAAAAAGGAAACAAAAGGCAAGATCTGATAAGCAAGCACAAAGTAGAGCACTAGATAGCCTAAAATAAATAAATAAAAAAAATAGAAAAAAGACATGATGAACTAAGAGCCTTGTTGCATACATATACAAATTGGAAAATTCCGACGCAGATTTCTCGCTCATCCTCTCGGATGAATTACTGTCTGCTTGATCAATCAAGCCTTGAGCCTTCCGTAGAACTTGGCCTTCTCCTCGGTGGTCTGGAAGCGGCCGTGGCCGAACTTGGACGAGGTGTCGATGAACTTGAGCTTGATCTCCTCCAAGGCCACGCGCGAGGTCTGCTTAAGCAGCGATTGACGCAGGGTGAGGACGCGCTTCTTCGGACCCATGCAACAACCCTTGATCATTATGTAGTCATCGTTCACGACTCCGTAGTGTGGGAATCCCCCCATCGGTGTTATATCCTTCTCCGTCCTACAATTTTCCGCATTGAAAAGGCAAAGGTAAGTGTTTAACAGTTCCTAGAAATCATGCTTTTTATTGTGGAAAGATGTAGACCTAGAGGATAAAAACTAGGGGAAAATGCATGAATGAACTTGTTCACTGATGATTTAGTTCCTTACGATTCGAGGAACTAAGTCGCAGTATCTCAATAGTAGAGAGATTAACAGTGCAAAGTTCTCTAACCTGTCGAATTCAGTGATGGCTCTGTGCGACTCGTCCCCGGCCTTTCCCATTTTATAAATCTTCTTATTCAACTCAGTGCGATGGTGGTAGCCGTTCTGCCCGGCCCTGGCCACCGTGTAAGAAACCCTAGCTGGATGCCACGCGCCAATGCAAGCAACCTTGCGGAGCCCTCGATGTGTCTTGCGCGGAAGACGAGTTACACCCCAGCGGGTCACAACACCTTCATACCCCTTTCCCTTGGTAACTCCTATGATGTCGATCATCTCATCCTTCTGGAAAACAGCATTCACAGGAATCTGCTTCTCGAAGAAGCCATAGGCATAGTCAACCTTCTCGGCGACAGTTCCCCCGTTCACTTGGATCTCCATTAGATGTGCCTTCTTCTGTTTCAAGCCCTTCATCTTCCGAATCTACATACAGAAACAGAAAGAGCATACTTGACTTCGCATTAGTGGCCAAATATAAGGGAAAAAAGTCTAGTATTCTACAAAGAGGTCCATAAATAAACATGTGCCAGCTTAAATAGATCCTGCCGTATGACCACTAAGGAGCACACAAAGTTATATGCTATCACATGTTTTCATTAAATATAAAAGTAGTTATGAACATGCTTAACATAAACTGTTCATGATTTTGCTACTCTGAAACAGTTGTATACCGAATTTGATTATTGATTATTTATTTTCTTACATAAAATCACTTGAAACTATGACATAATATAGTGCCAAAATGTCCTATAATATGCATATATCATACCAATTAAATACCTTGTTGTTCTTCGTGATTGCTTCATCTGTTTCCATTATATTCATTACAATTTTTCATGTTATACGAACTTACAACAACCTACCACATATGTTCTATGCATTAAAGGGAGAGAATATCTCGTTACCTGAGTGTGAGCCAAAACACGAACAACCGAAGCATACTTCTTCATCTTCTCTAACTGGACCTGAATTTCCTTCTTCCCATCCTCAGTTTCGTACTTCTTTGAATACTTCGTGAACGCCTTTTTCTTGGATTTGTACCAGTTCTTGTAAAACCTCCTCTTTACCTCCTCGCTTAGATGCTGAGCCCAAATGGTGTTCAAAGACCGCAGGCCCCGAGGGGTCTTCACGTAGCCCACGACACCGACAACAATCATCGGAGGCACTTCAATGACTGTTACTGCCTCACACGTCTCCTTCTTATGGAGCTCTGTATACAAAAGAAAAGAATTTTGAATGATAAGTCTTTGCATGCAAAGTTTTCAAAAGAAACAGAATCAGACAGCCTTGGCCTGTCAGAAAATTTTATAGCAGTGTTAATTCTTCCGACAAATCAAAAGATCGAGATGAGACGAATGGAAAACTTTCACAAGCTTGAAATAAGCTAAAAAGAAACTAACACCGAAGCTTCCGAAGATATGCAAAGAGAAATGCACAAATGTGACCGAGTTAGAAGGACCAAATTAGATGCCAACTTACTGGGCATTGATGCCACATTAATTATGATCAGGAAAGTGCTCTGCTCTCTCAACTCCATTTTACTAAATTCAAACTCCGAAAAGAGAGGTGTAAAAAAAAAAAAAAAAACTTACTCGACCCAGGTTTCTCGACTTCCCTCACTATGTGGGTCATCCCAGCTTTGTATCCTATAAAAGAAGTTAGTCCTGGTCGCTTGCTTGGATCATCGTTAGGGAAGGATTTCACTGCATTCAGAATTACAGACAAAAGACAACGGCATATATTCAAAACAGGAAACAAAAATACCTAGGTGTTGTATATTTGTAAGCCCCTCTCAGTGGTTCATTCCTATTGCCAGAGCGTGGGGTATATGTATAATATTTCTCTTCTTATGTCTATTGCAAATAATGCTTGTTCGGAAACAGTACACAATATTGGAAGAATCAGTAACAATTTAGGCGTGAGCAAAAACCTTTTCCTCTATGCCGTGAGGCTCTTTTCCTGGGAAGGAACCCAAGAGAGCCATGGCGCGGATGCTCAAACTTGCGATGCGACATCACTCTATATTCCCTTTCAGCTGCGGTCAAATAAACCGATAAATTTTAACAAAAAGAAAATTGGGAAAAAAATTGCATAGCTTTATGTCGATAAAAAATAGTAGAAAAGGCGAAACCGGCGCCCTTGATTTCGCCAATGAGTAGATAAAAAGACCAGGCCGTAAGGCATTAGAATGAAACTACCAAATCTGGCGAATAATGGCAGAAAAAGCCTCCACAACCAAAGGCCTATGGCATCAAATTTGCCAATTCTCAGACTCTCTTTGTATGCCTTCCACATCTTTGGTGAAAACAAAAGAAGAGCCTTTCCGAGACTCCAGCCTTGATTAACCGACAAATTGTTTTTCTTGGAGGTTGTCTTTCAGCCACTACCAAAAATGGAGTATTCATGTGCCTCAAACCATGGTCTTTTCTCTCTCATTATAAGCAAACCAAGGTTCTCAAAGAAGATAATAAAATAAGGTAAAATGATGTTGAAAATATAGCATAAAAATTTCATTACAACCTGATTAACAAAAACATATATCATTGATAACAAGTTAATAAACTAAATAATGTACAAAAAAGAACAAAAATAATCATAGTAGATACATTATCCATAAATGAAAAATATACTATACATTACAAGAAAAGTAACTAATAAATGATTGAAAACAAAGAGAAATGTAGATAATTGCAAATTAAAGTACTTATCATTATCAATCAATTGAAAACTACATAACAATTGATGAAAAAAAAAGCCTTAATGAATGAATCCCATAGAACAAACAAAAGTATCATATCAAATATACTTACAAAAAGATCAAAAAGAAAGATACCCATTACCAAACCATGAACACCTCCATGATAAAAATACAAGTATACACCATCTAGGCACTATAAATGAATTATAAGACTCACTGATTAAATTTTAACAGATCAAATCTGCAGCATAAGTCCAACATTCCAACTTCATATGACAAAATTACTAATGATATATAATACAAAGAAATTAAATGGTCCAAACTTTAAAACTATAACAATCTGTTTTTTTTTTTATCAAAAAAACTAAATATGAAATTAGAAACCATCTTGGCATCTTACAAAAACCTGGTTTTTTCCCCCAACCCAAGGAAACAAAAGTATTCTACCAAAAAAAAACAAAAAAAGCTTCAGAAATTATTAAAAATGTGAATTTTTTCATCAAATATACATCAATTGGGAGCTTAGCAGTAGGGTTTTACTACATCCAACTCACCTCCCGATCAAAAAATGCAAAGATATTACCTCGGATGGATTAGAGAGATCGATCGATGGCGAAAAATAAAATGGAATCGAGAGAGAGAGAGAGAGAGAGAGAGAGAGAGAGAGACGAACACCAAGTGGGAGGGGAATGGCACCCTAGGGCTTCATATTTAAAGGGAAATGAACGGTAGAGATGAGTTCTCTTGATTGCGAAACCCTAGGGCTTAAAACGAACGGCTAAGATATATCGCTCTCTTGTTATTGGTTTTGGGTTCGATTTGGAGAACCCGAATCGCGTAGAATCGGGTTAGAGGGTGAAATTAGTTGAGTTAATTTAAATGGTTAATTTTTTACAGCTCCATATAAATATATTAAATAATTAATATATTCTAACAAAATTTAATTTTTAAAAATTTTAAATTATTTATATATATTTCTATAATTTATTAATGTTAATTTACTATTTATTTAATATATTAGCAGCAATTTTGATGATATTAATAAAATATAAGATTATTTTTATCCTAATTTTTAATTTATTTTTCTAGTTGTAAATTAAGTAGATGTTAAGAGGTGGAACAATATGATATGATAATTTATTTTAATAAAATTTTATAAACAAATTTATTAAATTTAATTTTTTTAAATTTATATTAAAATAATGATAAATTGTAGGATGATAATTAACCGTAATTTTTAATATAAAAGTATAAATGAATCATAGGCTAAAATGCAAGGAGATTTATTATAATTTAGTCAAAAAATAATATTAATTATTGAGCAATGTTACGTATATATTTTAATTTGGGATGAATAATTTACTCTCCTGTGATATAGTATATTTTTACTTTATCATACTGTAAGTCAAAATTTTAAACTTAGCAATTCTATAATTTTATTTTTATTTTACTATAAGAATTTATTATTATTAAACACGATACCATTCTCTTAATTTTCAAAATTTTTACTTTATTAATCTATTTGATCATAGACCTTTTTATTAAAATAAAAATAAAAATACAAAATAATTAGGTGTCGTTTGGTGTTGAAATTATTTAGGCTGCGTTTGGTTCGGGTATAAACGAAAATTGGTTATTCCGGAGATAGATATAAGTTCAGATACAAGTAAGAATTATAGTAATTTTGTGTTTGGTTGAGTATAAAGGTTGTACGGGAATAAAAAAAAATATGTTTGGTAAGTTAAAGATGAATAAGAATAATAGAGGGAATTAAAATTTATAAAATAAAATAAAAAAATTTAAAATTTTATAAATTTAAATATCTTATAATTTAAAAAAAAATTAATTAAAAAAATAATAATAATAAGTAACAGGTGGAACAGCTGTTCCACTTGTGGGGTGGAACAACTATTCTACCCTTATACCGGAATAACCTGATATGAGAAGAACAGCTGTTCCCCATACTTAAATACTGTTTGGCACTGTTTGGTTCGGGTACAAAGGGGGTTATCCCCCCCTTTGTACCCAAACGCTTTGGAACAGGGGGGGAATTCGAATCCCCCCCTTTTCCCTTTTATCCCGGTACAAGAGGGTTCAAGTCCCCCCCCCCCGGAATAACACCTACTTCCTCTCTCCTCTATTATTACCAAGCCACCCTTCCTCTCTCCTCTCTTATTAACAGAAGTTAGAATTAATATTGTAATATAATGTTAGTTAGCTTGTTTAATAATTAATTTTGTTTATCTGCAATGTTAATTGTATTGTTAATTGGATTGTTTATCTGTAATGTTTAAAAATTAATTTTGTTTATATGTGATATTTTGTTATCTACGTTAGTATAGTAATGTATTGAGCAAGTTATTTGTAGAAAAAATTGTTATGAAATACCTTTATTTACTGTTTAATTTTATAAATGTTGTATTGAATTTTTTAAATAATATCTTTTTACAAATTGCTAACATTGCAATTAATGGAAAATATTACATATTTACCCGAATTTTAAATATTTTAGATGATGATGATGATTATGAAGATTATTGTGGGAAAAATTAGCATACAATATAATTCAAATTTTATATAGTATTTAATTTAATAATTTAGATATATTACAATGAATATTTAAATTACACTAATTAACACTAATTTTTTATTTTTAAAATTCTTATATGTTACCCGGAAAAATTATTCGTCGCCGCCGGCTTAAAAAATCTCTCCCCCGTACCGCATCCTCGTTCCCAATGCAAAATAAATAATTAATCAAAATTTTACAAGTAAAATTAATGAACACTAATTAAAACACTAATTAACAGTAAATATTGATTTTTACGAATTAAATATTTTATCAGAGAAATTAATTAAAATTTGGTTGCCATATTAATCATTTTTTACATATAAATAATTAACACTAATTTTATATATTATCTAATTAATTACATTATAAATACTACAATTATTATATTTAAAAAGTTATAATACAATATATAATTACCAATTTTTACCCACACATAAAAAGGTAAAAGGGCATTTTGGTCTTTTTACTCAAAAGTCAACTATTTATACCCTTTTATTCTTCAATCCCAACCAAACACTATTTTTCTTATACCTGAATTATCTTATATCCCAACCAAACACTTTTTTCATTTATCCTACCTTATACTCAACTTTATACTTATACCTGGTACTATTAATTCTCACTAATTCTCACTAATTCTCGAACCAAACGCAGCCTTTGGGTATAAACAGGGGATAACCTCCTTATCCCCTTTATATCGGTTGCCAAACGAGGCCTTAGGGAATAAGGGGATATCCTCCTATTCCTCCAAACACATTAGAAACTATAAAAATATTTTATTTCAATACAATTAGAATAAGTGGAATTATTATTCTCATTCTTTCCCACCTCTTTTTTACTTTTTTTTCTTGATACCGTCTCACGTCTTCCGAGTCACCATCCCTTACCTCATTATTACATAGTAAAGTTTGAGAGTAAAAATATTATTTAAATCAACTAATACTCTTTATTTTTTTTATTCTTTATTATCATACTAAATACAAAATCTCTTATTTCTGAAATCATACCAAACATTTTTTTACACTAGTTTCGTATTTTATATTTATTTCTGGAATAGCTAGTTATGTCTTATTACGTTACCAGAAACATTTAGAGTACAACTTTTTGAATCATGGCAAAGTAAGATCAAATTGAATTTTACCCCCCAAAAAAACAGAAAATGTTCAGCTTACAGTCTTGAAAGGAGTGGAGGCTTTCAGACTGCTCACGATATCAGCTACAGAACCAACACTGACTGCAACTGAGATCAACAAACACAGCATACTCAAGCTTTGTAACAAATTCCACTTCACCATTCCCCTGCTGATCCTCTCCTGCGCAATGTGCATACTGATCGGAAAATAAACCGTCAGCGGCCAGAAGCTGAGCGCGCCAAGCAGCCCTAAGATCGGGTTGAAGAACGGCACCGCCGTCGCAACTATTGTCGTTACGAAGACGATCGTCGACCGCAGGACCAGCTTCGATAGCGCCAAGCTCAACGGGTCGCATTCCACGAGCGGAATTCGTATCGTATAGACCCTGCTTGTGAACTTGGCTTCTGGCCACTGCACCGCGATTCGCCTCTCGACGGCACCAAAGATTGGTTGTGCATAGACCTGAACATGCATGTTGATATATATATGAGACTGGACTATAAAATTTTCTTATGAGAGCCAGAAACTTTTCAAAACTTAGAGTTGAAACCTGGTATGCTCCTACAAGATGGAGGGTGATGCATATGTTCGCGATATCTACGAGCCAAAACGGCTCGTAGAACCCGAAACCGGTGAGGATGTTTCCGGGAGCGTCGTCTCCGAACGCAGCGTAACCGGTGCAACCTAGAGAGAGGTAGAAGATTGTGGTGGCTCCGATGCCATACATCGCGGCCTTCCTCATTGTTTTGTTCTCCGGTGGTGGCGATTTTAGCGTATCCTGCAATCCGAATGAATCGAAACTGATTCAACATGTTGATCTTGATGCCTGTGATAACTAGTCAAAAAAAAAAGCTCTAGTTCTTTGAGACGTGTTAGATGTGATTCGAAATTGTTAGATGTGACTCAAAATCAGAATCGCTTCGATATTATAATTCAGGTTCGCCGACGGCTTCGCTGTGCGACGAGAAATTTTGAGAATATCTGTGGTGGAAGCGAAGGGCTCGCGCCGCTAAGAAAAAATCCTAATGAAAAACCCTAATTTCTTTTTTATTTGCCCTAGAGTGAGATCGAGCGATTGTATCAAGAAGAACTCTTGTATTCTCCCTTTTTCATATAGTGAAACCTCTTCTCTTTCGCCCGTGATTTTTTTCCTGCAAAGGATTTTCTACGTAAATCTATATGTTAATTCTCTGTCGCGCAATTTTGATTTTACTTTTCTATCGTGATCGCCAATTGATTTTATTTAGTTTGTGCGCTCGTTGCTAACAGAAATTGGATATCGTCTTGATTTCATGTTTCTGGCTGGCACTTTCGCGGTGCAATGACAAAATCTTGCAAAAAAAAAAATGGATGTCTGTGGTGGAAACAGAAATCCGTTAAGAATATTTGTTTTTTTTTTTATTTTTCTTTTTATATAGTGAAATTCTTCTTTTTTACTCGTAATTATTTTCTTGCAATTTTTTTTTACGTAAATTTATGTGTTTTTATTTTATCGTGCATTTGAGATTTACTTTTGTATGGTAATCATTTATTAAGAACATGAAAAGTTCCAAAAGAGTACCTGAATCTCAATTAAGACCTCAGCAAAAGTGTATGCAAAAGCAATGTTCCCCAAAGCCAAGAGGGAGTTCTCTACTTTCTTGGTGCTGGACAAGCTACTAGTACCTGCTAGGCTCCCTCTAAGATCTCCATGGGAAGCCCATTTCCCTACCGAAAGGCCGAGGCCGATGAACGAGTACGCGACCGACATCGCCGCCGCCGCCACCGACAGCCATGTTATCTTCTCCAGGCTCGGAAACTGCGAGAGCGCGACTTGAACCACCCCGAACACTGCCATGAGCATGGTTCCCGACGCGTCGCACCGCGCATTGTGCCCGTTGCGGTGGAAGCAGTCCGATCGCCTTATCGCGCTTTTGCAAGTCACGAATTAAAGAATCGAATTTTGCGGATTTAGTAACTTCAGCTTAAAGAAGAATAACTTCTCTACTCTGAGAATCAACAGTCAAGTATTCGACTAACAACAAGTCAGGAGCGAATAACTTCACTACAATAGCACTTCTGTAAAAATTCTACATGGATCAAACAAAATTCTGAATTTTCAATAAAATATCTAAAGTGACTTACATCATGCTTGTAGCAGCTGTTATTGTGTAGCTAACCATAGCTCCCCATAGATTCACATATTGAGCAACTCCACACATGAATACTTCTTTAGGACCTTAAAAAGATATATAGCAAAAATTTGCATGCTTTTTAGTACTAAAGCTCTATTGGAATTGCGAAAAAATTATGATAAAAAATATATTCAATTTATTTTCGATTGAGTTTAGATAGTAAAATTAAAATATTTTGAGAGAGTACATTTCAAAATGTACATAAATATTTTTTGTACAATGTTCACATATTTTTACCTAGGTATGATCTCACTGCATCCATGTAGGTTCGATTTCTTGCGCCGGTGATCGGGTCGGGCGACCGGTAGGAATCGGCGAGCAAGGTGGAGGTGTAGTAGGTGATGCCCGCGAAGCCCGCGAGTGCGAGGGGACCGGCGATCCAACCCAATTGGGCCACACTCCATGCTAGGGCTAGCACGCCGGAGCCGATCACCGCCGTGACAATGTGCGCCGCCGCGGTCCACACCGTGCCTGCATTTTTGCGAAAAACAGTTTTGTTTTATGCTCGATAGAAAAGTGGTTCGGCTCTACTGCATCTGCGTATATAAGAACCGTATACATTTTCACTCATGGAAGTAATGCTACTCATACATTTCAAAAAAGATGTATGATGCACACCATATCGATCTAAAAGTGGAGTGTCCTTTACTGATCACTTCGAAGTGATCAGTGAAACTTATCCCACTTCTGGATGGGTGGAATGTAAGATATATATTCTTTTTGAGATATACAAAAGATATTTTTTTTTTATCGACGATTCGAAATATCGATCAATTGCGCTAAACAGGGATGATAATTATAAAAATCTCCGAAGCAAATATTTATTAGAAAAAACTGATCCACAAAATAAAATGACAATCCACTTTAGCCTTTGGAGGAAGCACACAAATCTAAAATCCACATATTATCTCATATGTAAATATTTTTATATAAAATGACTAATAAAACAATAAAGAGTTGATTTATTAATTAACATGTCCAAATATAATATGTTTAAGCTTTTATATTGATATAGATTTTATTATATATATTACATAAATGTTATAGTAACAACAAGTGAACAAAACACAATATATATAGCTATAAGAAAGAAAACTTAAAAAACAATTCATGTACTGTTCCAAAAAAAAGAAAAGAAAAAGAAATCACTTATCATCATAATTAGAAAAAAAAAGAAAAAAAAGTTGGGTTATTTAGAATTTAGTTTCAAATCAAATTTTTAAAGAGATGGTGTTTTGGGCATGCATGTACCTTTTCTCTCATGATCACCCCTCTCAATATCTTCTGTTGTTCTCCTCTTCTCCATATATATGTATTGTGTTCTTCTTCTTCTTCTTCTTTTTCCTTTTTGCTTATGAGAGTGAGAGAAAGAGAGAGAGTTTGAGACATTATTGATAGAGAGAATGATGATGTATATATAATGGTTGTGAAATTATATGTTCCAATTGCTATATTTAGACACTAGACTTTTTAATTGATTTATATGATGTGAATTTAATTAAATGAGATAATATGAACTTAATTAAATAGAGAAAAATTAAATAATTCTTGGAGTCCCACAAAATTCAAATTTAAAATTTTCTATTCTGATGGCATATTAAATTATTATATACAATAACCGTTATGAAAAATACTACTGGTATATTTTATTTCGAATGTATATCTTATATTTTTATTTAGGAATATAATAAATTTTACTAGTCACTTCAAAGTGCTTAGTGAAAAATTTTTACTCTTGAATAGATGAAATGTACATCATACACTCTATTTGAAATATATGAATAGTATTACTTAATCAATATACTCAAAACATTTTAACTTAAAAAATAAATTAAATTACATAAAATTTTTCTGTAAATATCCGTTTTTTTATTTTCCTGATTTTTAATATTTCGTCAATTTTTTATAATTTATACCGAAAATACTTTTAAAATGACAGAAATATATTAAAAATTAATTATTTTTTTAATAGAACATGTAAGGATAATATGATCATTTTATTCTCTTTATTAACATAAAAAAAATAAAAAAATAAATATTTACAAACTTTTTTCTCTATATTTTAGCATTTAAAAAATAATATTTATATATTTTATATTCCATAAAGAAATGTGATTAGGACTATAAAAAAATATATTTTATAGTCCTCGTCACAACGCAAGTGAGAATGTTGTAGTGGACGCTTCTACTTGCTTTACTTTTTGATTAAATTATATTAAAATTATTCTTGTATTTTATCCTACCTCCCAATTACTCCTTTACTTTAAAAAATAATAAATTAAATTATACTACTTAGGTCCAGAAGAAACTACGGACCATCTCTTTGTATTATGTACCTCTGTAAAAATATTGCTGGAGGGCTTACTGCCTAACAAACTGGAGGTCCGCAGCGGTACAACCGTCGACAGACTCTGGGATGCGAACGGCCTCAAGAAGGCTGCATTGGGTAAAAGGGTGCTAACCACCATCGCGGCCATCTGGTGGAACATTTGGTTGGAAAGAAACAGAAGGTCTTTCGAGAACAAAAAACGTTGCCTCGGTGCTTTACTTGCGGAAATTCGGCTTTGTCGATCGAACTTTGGGCCCGGCTGCTCCACTGCAGAAACCGGCTGCCCAGTTGCTAAGTTCATTTTCGTCATAAATGAAGCGGCAGCATGCTGTCTTTCTCTCAAAAAATATATTAAATTATAAAATTTTACTAAAACAAATTGACATAGCACATTATTTCATATCTCAATATCTATTTAATTTTGAAAATTAAATTTTATATATATATATATATATATATATATATATATATATATATATATATATATATATATATATATATATATATATATATATATATATATATATATATTTCTATTTTGTTAATATATACTATCAAAATTGCTAATTTATTAAGTAATTTTGTTTAATTTATATAATTTTATCATAACTTTACTAAACTTGATTTTACAAAATTTTATAACTGAATTCGACTATCATTTTAAATAGTTGATATACCCAAAATATACCTTTCTAAATTCAATCTCATTAATATTAATAAATCCTAGAGGATAGGATATATTTGAAGGAATTTTTTAAAATTAATTAAAATATTTTGGCCATTTATAAATAAATAAGATATTTTTACAATTTTGAAGAATATATTAGGTATTATCCTACCTAATAAAAAAAAGTGCCAACCCATTGGAATTCCTATATTCCATTTGCACTATGAGATCATGCACCTTCATGAGAGAATATGTATGTGGTCACAATAATTTTACTTATTATAGATTTATAGTTTATGATTGATATTATTATTATTATTATTATTATTATTATTATTATTATTATTATTTTTGGTTAATTGGATATATATTATTAAAAACATATCGAATAGTAAATATATATCTTTACCGTCTGTTAGAAAAATTTAGTTAATCATAGATTAAATATTTAATTTTACTTAGATAAAAAAATAAGTTTATCTTTTTTATATTATAATATAAAAAGTAATAAATCAGAGGAATATATATATATATATATATATATATATATATATATATATATATATATATATATATATATATATATAAAACTTAGAATTTTTGAAAGAATAAATATAAAAAGTTAAATTTTATAAAGATATATTTACTATTCAATATATTTTTAAAAATTCAAATATAATTATTATTTTTTAATAAAAAAATAATATCGTATCCGCTGTATTTATTAAAAAAATAATTTACAGGTGAGGTAATTGGCCTAGATCAAAAATGAAAAAGAGAAAAAAATGAAACAAAGGGTCCGCGGTACCGAACGAATGATGACATGAGCCTAACTCGAATTTTCTCGGACCCAAAATATGAGGCTCGAATAGGTGGAGTCCGATCGGTCGGGTTAGATTTGTTCAAGTATATTCCTTCGCACATGCATTGTCGCTTGATCATGATCATGAGATGTGATTTTGCATAGGAACATCAATGGATACGAATATTCAAAATTTTATTCGAATTCGAATCCGAACGAAATAAATTTATCCGATGTTAAATAAATATAAATTCGAATATAATTATAAAAAATAAAAATTCGACGAATTTAAATTTGGATATGAATTTTGACCGTATCCGATCCGAATCCGAACCCGACTCGAATCCGAATTGATTTTAAGTTATATAATATATGTGTATATAAATATTTGATATTATATTTAAATTTATATTTTAAAAATTTAGATTTAATGTAATATATTTTGAAATATTGTAAAGAGAAAAAAAAAATTTATTTCGGATTCGGATTCGGATTCAGATTTTGAATTTTTAGTCGGATTCGGGTTTCGGGTATGTAGTCGGGTTTGGATTTTTGAAAATCCGTCTCAAATTGACATTCCTAATTGTGTACGCTGATCAAATATTTGATTTAATCAAACAGGTTAGGCGATATTGTACCGTATTGTATTGTATCAAATCATGATGTATTGGTTAATATCGTGTTGTATTGTATCGAATCATTATGTATTGGTTTTATCTGTTCTATCGTATCCTAATCCTCTCCCATTTCATTTTCAAAAAATTTCTAATCATTTGGGACTTATTCCGACATAATTGGATCGATTCTAATTATTTTTTATTTTCGCAAAATGAGTTCTATTTCGAATTGTTAAGGCAACTAACGACCCGATAAGCCGAAAAGAGTCAATTTGATTCAGAAACACAGATTGCGCTCGAAGATCTAAAGTTTGAATTCTAATTTATAATATTTAGGATAAAAAAATAATTTGTTTAATAACATTCTACAACATTTACAACATTGTATAAATTGTATGTCACTACACATGCATGTTTATAATGACCTTTAGGCACCGTTTGTTTCGGGACTAGAATAGAGAATAAGAGGTTTATCCTCTTTATTATACCAAACGCATCAAGAATTATTCGGTACAGTAGTTCTAGTACAAGCAGAATAAGCTAGAACAACAGTTCTTACCTATTATTTTATAATTTTTTTTTTTACCAAACTACCCCTCCTCCCTTCCTTTCTTTTTTCCCAATACACTCTCATCATCACAAATCTCTCTCTCTTCTTTTTTTTCCTTCCCAATACACTCTCATCATCACAAATCCCTCTCTCTCCTCTGTCTCTTTTTCTTCTCAATACATTCTCATCATCACAACCTCTTTATTCTTCTTATTCCTCATTCTCATACCAAACACAAAATCTCTTATCCCTGGAACCGAACCAAACGCTTTTTCGCTCTTGTTTCGTACTTTATACCTATCCCGAGAATAACTAGTTCTGGCTTATTCCGTTACAAAACGATACCTTGGCCCCGTTTGGTAACGGGGATAAGGGGGGAATAACCCCCTTATCCCCGTTTCCATACCCAAACGGGGATAAGAAAAGCAAGAATTGTAATTCTTGCTTTTCGGGAATAGCAGGTATGGGGGTGGGAATCCGAATTCCCACCCCCATATGGAATTCGCTGGAATTGGATTCTTTCCCATTCTTGCACGAGGATCGATGGAGCCTGCTCCACCTGCTCCACTGTGTCCTCTTCTCCGACGCACCCTGCTCCACTGTCTCTCTCCTCTTCTCGCCCCTCTCCATTCTTGCTTTTTCTTCTCCGATACCCTGCTCCACTATCTCCTCTTCTCCGAGGCACCCTGCTCCACTGTCTCTCTCCTCTTCTCCATTATCTCCATTCTTGCTTCTTCTTCTCCGATCTTCCTTCTCCCTCGCGGTACCCCTACGCCCGATCTACCTTGTCCGTCGCGTTCCCCCTGCGCCCGAGCTACTATCTCCGTCGCGGCCCCCCTGCGGCCCCTCTGCGGCCCCCCTGCGCCCGATCTACCATCTCCGTCGCGTCGCGGCCCCCCTGCGGCCCCCCTACGGCCCCCCTGCGCCCGATCTACCATCTCCGCGCGCCGCGGCCCCCCTGCGGCCCCTCTGCGGCCCCCCTGCGCCCGATCTACCATCTCCGTCGCGCCGCGGCCCCTCTGCGGCCACCGAGGCACCCCTCTCCGCGTCGCCACCCTCTCCGCGGCTACCCCCTCCGCGGCCCCTCTGCGGCTACCCCCTCTGCGGCTACCCCATCCGCGCCCCCTCTGCGGCACCCCCTCCGCGTCGCCACCCCCTCTGCGGCTACCCCCTCCGCGGCTACCCCCTCCGCGGCCCCTCTGCGGCTACCCCCTCTGCGGCTACCCCTCCGCGGCCCCTCTGCGGCACCCCCTCCGCGTCGCCACCCCCTCTGCGGCTACCCCCTCCGCGGCTACCCCCTACGCGGCCCCTCTGCGGCTACCCCCTCTGCGGCTACCCCCTCCGCGCCCCCTCTGCGGCACCCCCTCCGCGTCGCCACCCCCTCTGCGGCTACCCCCTCCGCGGCTACCCCCTCCGCGGCCCCTCTGCGGCTACCCCCTCCGCGACCCCTCTGCGGCACCCCCTCCGCGTCGCCACCCCCTCTGCGGCTACCCCCTCCGCGGCCCCTCTGCGGCTACCCCCTCCGCGGCCCCTCTGCGGCACCCCCTCCGCGTCGCCACCCCGTCTGCGGCTACCCCCTCCGCGGCTACCCCCTCCGCGGCCCCTCTGCGGCTACCCCCTCTGCGGCTACCCCCTCCGCGGCTACCCCCTCTGCTGCTACCCCCTCTGCGGCCCCTCTTGCTTCTTAACAGGTTCTGAATTTCCCTAAAAAGGTATGCCTCTGAGTGCCTTAATCTGTGCTTCGATTCATCCTGTTTACCTTTGAATGCCTTAATCTATGCTTCGATTCATCCTGTTTTCATGTTGATGGCATAATGTGTGCATGTCATTGCCATAATGTGTGCTGGTTCTCATACCATATTGTTGCCAATTTGTAGTTAGACTTGTTGGCATTGTGTTATACATGTTGTTGCTAAAATATGTGCTGGATCATCACCTTGTTCGCATCATGTTGCCCATTGATTGTGCTGGTTATTTTACTCTTGCCATCTTGTTGGCGTGCAGGTTGTAACCCTGTTGAGCATAATTGTGTGCTGATGCGTATCACCCTATTGCCATATTTAAGTGATGTTTGGGTGTTGGTTGTCACCTTGTTGCCAGCATATGTGATGTTTCTGTGTATGAGGCCTATTCCCTGTTGCCATTTTATGAGATGTGTGTGTATGCAGCCTATCCCCTGTAGCTTCAGATATGGTAAACATATGGACGATGATGACGATTGCCATAGGTATTTGATGGATTGGCATGTATTTAGAAATCACTGCACCCCCATACCAATTGGCAATCAATTGAGTCAAAATTTTTTTTATAAAAATTATAAACAATCGGGTGATAGGCATTATACACACGAACAACACATAATTGCAACAGGGTGACAACCAGCACACATTATGGCAACAACCTCGCAACAGGGTCTCCACCAGCACAAAAAGTGGGCATACATATCTTACCGGAAAATTGTCTTTGTTGGATAAATGCGAACATTATGGACGATGATGATGATTGCCATAAGTATCTGATGGACGGCTACTGGCATTAAAAATCCAATGCAACACCATACTATGTGGCAATCAATTGAGTCCAATACGTAATTACAATTTCCTTATATTTCTACTTTACTTATTGGTATCATTGTGCCTTCAAATACATCATATAACTCATATTACAGATGCGTCCCTTCAAGAAACACACCAAGCATCAAGCAAGAAAAAGTGTGGCTTTCGACCCACTATCTAATTTCGTAGGCTCTCAGGAGGGTCCTTCTGGGCAGCGTGCCCAACCGCTGGCCCGAACCCATAATTGGACTGAGAATATGGACGCGATATTCATGTCTTTGCTCACTGAAGAGCATACACTAGGAAACTACGTGAATGGGTCGTTCACTACTGTAGCGTGGGTTCGAATCATAGCGGCATTCAATGCTAGGACCAATTTACAACTCACCAAGGAGCAATTTAAAAATCGGCTAAAAGTTTTAAAACGGTCATTCAGTCTTTATAACTATTTAGCCAACAAGAGTGGATGGGGTTGGGATTGTATCCACAATATCCCGACTCCTGGTGATCCAACCGACTGGGATGCTGTCATAGCGGTATTGACCCTATCTTGTAAATCATAAACTTTGTTCAAAAGTCTAGCGTAATATATGAATAATTGACATTATACATTTCTTATTCCTATTAAACAGCAAAATCCGTCATATGCAAAATGTCGAGATAGGCCATTTCCGCCATATAAGGATCTGAAATTCTTGACAGAAAAAACCACGACCACTGGCCGATATGGATATGCATCCACTATGCCTGCAGCCCAAACTGTTGCAAGTTCATCCTCATCTTCCCCCGGTGAGGATGATACAAATCTTGAAGTAAGAATGTCGGCTTTTAATATCTCACAACATCCATTTGAACCAGGTTCTTCTGCAGCGCCTCAATATGCAAATATCAGGGCGCCGCGAACCCCCGAGTACCCATCTTCAACTCCTGACATCCCCAATGTCGGAGGTAGTGCTAGCGGTAGCGGGCATAGCTCTGGAAGTAAACGACCACGCTCTCCACAACCCACAAATCCTCAACCCAAACCTACCTCGTCCTCTGGGGGACGCCGGCGCAAAACTGATGCCGGGCTTAATGTAATATCTGAACTTGTTGATATAGGCAGGCAAAAGCTAGACCTGGCCCGTGAAATGTATCAGGACGAAAAGGCGAACAAAAGTAGTATTCCAACCATTTCCATTTGCATGACCCGAGTCTATGCGATGCCAGGCATTACTCCAGAAAAAGTACTTAGTGCAGCGGAAGCACTGAAAGATGTAAATAATCGTGAAGTGTTTATGACAATGACCGACGAATTGGCAATGATGTGGCTTGAGCGTCAAGTGGCAATCCAATCGCATATATATATGTCCTATTTTCCTTGAATGTAGGATTTGTTTTTAATGTGTATGCCTTTGTTTCTTTATTTTATTGCCCTCTCATGTAATATGCTCAGAAGACATTTCAATTTGTTTGAATGCTGTTAGATGTACTCTTTAAATATTGACTGTATTAACAAGCATGCTTGAATTAGTGTTGTATTACAACGGCATATGTTGCGATTGTCAATGTTGAATATATATTGTACTTACAGCATAAATGGGTGATTCGAATCATCGTCATGTGTTTTCCTCCAAAATCAATACCATAATAAGGGACCTTTTAGATGATGATGACGACTATTGGGGTGAGGTATTAGCGTTGTTGATTCAGCAAGGTTACTTGACATCTAGTCAAACTGTCGACAAGCAACCGTGTCGAACCCGTCCATTCACAGGGCACCAGGTTATATGTGATCTATTGAATGGCCATCCTGACCGTGGGTACGACCAGTTTCGAATGCGGACCACGACTTTCATCGCACTTCGCGATGAGCTAGTCCAAAAGGGATTGTTACAAAACACACGCCATATGACAATTGAGGAACAGTTGGGAATTTTTATGTTTTGTGTTGGACATGGGGTGGCTAATAGGGTAATTGCTGAAACATTTCAACATTCGGGTGAAACTATCAGTCGACATTTCAACAATGTGCTTCGGGCAATTGTGAGGTTGAAAGATGATTACATAACACTTCCGACGAATAATGTTTCGGTGCATGCCCGAATTAGAGATAATGCCAATTTTCAATCATTCAAGGTATATATGCTTTTATATTTTAAAGTTCACTTATTTATATGTCAGCAGTGTTCATATATTAATTGACTGCATGTTGTTTGATGTTTATTGGCAGAATGCAATTGGTGCAATTGATGGGACACATATTCCGGCGGTTGTCAGCAAGAGCAAGCAACCCAGATTTCGGAATCGCAAAGGATTTACTTCGCAAAACATGATGGCTGCAGTATCCTTCGACCATCACTTCCTATTTGTCTGCACTGGTTGGGAGGGATCAGCAGGTGACATGAGAGTACTCCGATGGTCATGCGAAAGTGGAGGATTCACTGTGCCTGAAGGTATATTGTACACATAAATGTATCTGTTACATTTCTTTAATAATGTTAGGGAATATAGAATTTAACATTGTACATGTTTCGTAAAATCTATAGGCAAATATTATTTGGTAGATTCTGGCTATGCAAATACAGACAGATTTCTTGCACCATATCGGGGGGAGCGTTACCATATTAGCCATTTTGAGGGAAACACACGAGGTCGCACTCATCGAAGTCCGCGCGACCTATATAATCATCGACATGCACAATTGAGAAATGTGGTTGAGAAAACATTCGGTATTTTAAAAAAACGGTTCAAGATCTTAACTGTTGCAACACCCTTTCCATATAAAGTCCAATGCCAGATTGCAATGGCATGTTGTGTTATACACAATTTTATTCGACGACACTCCGGTGCGGATGCCATATTTAACGATGTGTTAGAGGAAGAACCAAATGTAGAATTAGATGTCGAGGAAACGGTTCATAGTGTTGGTACTACTGAGTCACGCAGAGGCGACGCGTTGCGCACATTGATAACAGACCAGTTATGGAATAATCGCAGTTAGATATATATTTGATTGCAATGTAAGAAATGTGTAATATATGTGATTGTATGATTACAATGTGTTTGTAAAATTATGTATGAACTGGATTATGTAAAGGAATTTTCTTATAGGTGTATTGAACTGAAAAATGATTACAATGAGATTGTATGTAAAGGATTTTTTCTTATATGTGTATTGAACTGAATTATCATTACAATGGGATTGTATGTAATGGACTATTCTGATGTGTATTGAACTGAAATATGATTACATACCACATTGTATGTAAAGGACTTATTATTTTGTGATCTTTATGATCATAATGGACTGAATTGTATGTGATTGAATCTGCTAATTATTATGTTGGTCCTATAATTGGGGCAACTTTTTGTTAGTGTAACGTCATTATTGCACACATTTGTTTGGTTCATTAGTTACTTGAAATCTGGTCATGACATTCTGTTTTAATTTTATTTAACATCCAGATAGTTTTGTATTGGTATATTGACTTCTGTATAATTATTAGTGCCTGAATTTTATTAACTTTTTTTATTCACTATTTGACCCTTTATGATAAATTTAAAAAATTATAAAAATATGCTATTAATCAACCTTATAAAAAATTTAGATTATTATTACAAAAGTATAAAAATATTTAAAAGTATTTAAGAATGATAGAAAATTTTGGGTGGGAAAAATTAAAATTTGCTTATCTATTGAGTAATGGTTAAAAAATGATAAATGGTCAAAAATTTTAAATATTTTAATATATAATTTTCTATAATTTTTAAGTACTTTTAATTATTTATTATTTATTTTTAAATATTTTTTACTATTTTAAATATTATTTTAAATATATTATTAGGTTGATTAATATCAGAAATTATTTTATTTATAAATTATATCATAAAGGGCAAAATAGTCAATACACAAATTTATCACTTATCAATTCTTCTTATTCCTCTATACTCAACCAAACACAACTTTTTCCTATTCATCTTATTCTCCTTATTCCTATATAATTTACCAAACACAATTTTCTTTAAACCCGGTATAACTCATAAACGCAACCAAGCGCAAATTTATACTAATTCCTGCTAATACCATAATCTATACCTATCCCCGGTATAATAAAAGTTTTCGCATCCCCGAAACAGACGGAGCCTAAAAATTTGGATTGAATAACGATCCCGTAAATATTTCTGGGTCAAGAATTACTAATTCAATCAGTGAGTTAACTACTGATTGGACCAGTGATTCCAGCATAACTTCATAGATATTTAATTAGTATTTTTTAATGTTTTATATTGAAAAAAGTATATTATTGTCGTGGTATCATATTTTATTATAAAATATTAATTTTTAGATCACATTAAATTGATATAAAATTTTAAGTTTTACATTTTAGTGCGCCAATAAAAAATAAAATTAGTTAAGTTAATTTAGATCGTTGGATTTTAATATGACTTGATCAAAAATGTTAAATGAATTTGCATTGAGATTTATGCTATTGTAAAGTCAACTAAAGAGAGAGAGAAAAATAAATAAATAACACAACTCTCAATACAAATCTAATGGCAAAAAATTCACAAGTATATTTTGGCTTGTTCTTTTAAAAGTATATATAAGCCCTACTATATATATATATATATATATATATATATATATATATATATATATATATATATATATATATATATATATATATATATATATATATATATATAAAGTAGAGCTTGCATACTTTCAAAAGCACAAGCCCAACTATGTTTGTGATTTTTTTACCATTAGATTTGTATTGAGATTCGTGCTATTATACTTTCTCTTTCTCTCTCTTTAGTTGATTTTACAATAACACAGATCTCAATGTAAATTCAATAATAAAAAAATCACAAGCATAGTTGAGTTTGTGATTTTGAAAGTATATAAGCCCTTCTCTCTCTCTCTCTCTCTATATATATATATATATATATATATATATATATATATATATATATAACGTAGGACTACTATACTCTTATGAGTATAAATCCCTTTGTACTCATAACTTTTTCACCCTTGGATGAAGAAATGTGCGATTAGGATGATAGTGGTCCCCCTAGGGTTTGTTAGGTTGTTGCGAAAATAGTAAAAATCTTAGAAATTACTATAATCCTAACCGCACATTCTTTCATCCAAGGGATAAAAATTTATAAGTATAAAAATTTTTTACTCATAAGAGTATATTAGTCGGACCCTATATATATATATATATATATATATATATATATATATATATATATATATATATAAAATTTAGCTACTATCCTTTTAGGAGGACGGAGGCTTTCATCCTTCTAAGTCGTTTTAGATGATTCGAATTCTCAATAGATGATCGGAATTATTAAACTTGATCTAGAGTATTTAAAGCATTTAGAAACTAAATTTTATAAATTTTAAAAATCATTATCAAATCCATCGAAGAGTAGGAATGTCAACAGATCGGATTTGGAGCGAATTTTTAAAAACCCAAACCCAAACCCGATTGCCAAACTCGAAACCCGAATCCGAACCCGAATCCGACGAATTTTAAAACTCCATATCCAAATCCGAACACGACAAAAAAAATTAAAATCCGAATCCGAATCCGAAAATTCAAACCCGAAACAATCATTTCTCTTTTCCTCTTTACAATATTGCAAAACATATTGATCCATTTAACATCAGGTAAATTCATTCCGTTCAGATTCAGATTCGAATAAAATTTTGAATATCTATACCCATTAACATCCCTACGCGTTAGCCTCTTCCCGATCGTCAATTTCCTCATCTTATTGATCACTACCAAAGAGTCAGCGTCAGCCTTTCTAAAAATAAGACTGTTTCTGACAGTCCAGATGATGATCCACCGACAAGCTATCAGTTACTGTTGATATCGTTGAGTTGTGGAAGGTTTAAAAAGTAGGCAAAAAATAGTACTATTTTTGAAATTTTTTGCGAGCAATGAACAAAGCATATATTTCGAATGTAAAATCTCGTTCTTTCTCTCTAGAAAATTTGAATATTTATGCAGTTCATTTCGGCGAACAATTTAAAAAGCATAATGTGTTATCGGCTTTCATGTCATCGTGCTTTACTACTTTCTCGCTTCACGTTTTTATACGCTAACGTGTAGGGGTGACAATTCAGCTTGCTGTTCGCGAGCCAGTTCGTGTTCGGCTCGAAATGAGCTCGAGATCGAATCGCTCGTTTAGTAAACGAGCCGAATACGAGTCGATTTTTTCAGCTTGTTTGATAAACGAGCCGAACACAAGCTGGGGTCAGCTTGCTCGTGTTCGGCTCGTTAACCGCTCGAATATATATATATATATATATATATATATATATAGACTAGAATACTATCGATAGCACTAAGTCATTGGTGCTATCAAGTTTTTAGCTTTTGGATTAAAAAATGTGTGGTTAAGATGATAGTGGTTCTCTAGGGTTTACTAGGTGGTTAGTTGAATAGTAAAAATCTTAGGGGATCACTATAATCCCAACCACATATCTTTTCATCCAACGGCAGAAAACTTGATAGCACCAATTGCTTCGTGCCATCGATAGTATTCTAGTCGGACTCTATATATATATAAACTTTACTACTTAGATTTTAGGCTATTAATTTATATATATATAAATTTTACTATTTAGATTTTAGACTAACAATTTTTTGTGAATTTTAATTATTAGATTAAAATTTTAATTTTTTATTTTTTTTTCAACTTTACACCTAACGGTAGAAATAAAAATCAGACTTATTGTTCGCGAGTCAGCTCGTGTTCGGCTCGATACGAGTCGAATTTTTCAGCTCGATATTTAAACGAGGCTCGTTTATTAAACGAGCCGAACACAAGCCAACCCAGCTCGCTCGGCTCGTTGACACCCCTAGTGTACTTCTAAATTTACTGATATATTAATTTATTTACGCAAGTCAATTTATGCGTGACATATTAGTATACCAACATATTAGCAGAACTTAGAATGGAGATGTTGTTTTTTTTTTGATTAAACATGGATATACCCTATTTGAAAAGTACAGAAAAGGACTCAAAGAAACGACCCAATACTACACAAAATACAATAATTATAATGTTTCAAGAAGTGGGCCAGCGCCCGAACCGACAAAAGAGAACGAACCGTAAATATTAGGCGAGTGCACTCCCAATAAAACAAGCAACTACAAAAACTAAAACAATAGAGTAAAGCAGACAATGAAGCCTGATGGGGTAGACCAGCGCTTGCCGTCACTGGGAATAACCTCCAGACCCGAACCATAAGCCACAAGCAGTAAGCAGTAGGTGATAAACAGAGAAGCTCAACTCAAAGTCCTTCATATCCCTTGTTTCCCAGCTCAAAGTGATAAATGGAGAAGCACAGCTCAAACAGAAAAGCACAGCTTCAAGTCATTTATATGCCGCAAATAATTAACGAAGATTGACACCATTGATTTCCCTTGTTTCCCAATTTTCATTCAATGCCAGACAGCTAACAAGAAATCATCAAATCCACTTATACCATACCGAAGCAACGAGTCGACGAAGCCGTCTTGGTAGATGCCAGATTAAAAAACCAAACTACATTAGCCAGTTCAAGCGAGTAAACATAATTAGTGCCCAAGCTCAATAAGGACTGAAAGAAACAACACTGCATCTTGAACACTGCCAATTGGATCTCGAAAGCAAAATAGCGTGCCAACTCAGAGAACAAGCATCGGATTCAATTGTGGGGCATTGACTCTTCAGTTAGAATAAGCATGCAATTTTGCGATGAATCTTCGATGTTGTTTTAGCTATAGGAAAAAATTGTTACTTTTTAAAGTCATGCACAAATGGAATATGGATACTAATCTTTGGATAAATTTTTAAATCAAAAAGAAAGTCAAAAAGAAAATAATATTTATTAGGACCCTTTATGTGTGACACCCCCGGAATTTGGATTAGTCCTCTATATAAATGATATAATAGGACTAAAATCTCTAACCCGGCTATAGCATTTTGGATGGTAGCAAGATCCAAGAGGAATATGAGAGTTAAGCGTGCTAGAGCTAGAGTAGTTATAGGATGGGTGACCCCCTGGGAAGTGGGGCGTCACAGTTGGTATCAGAGACATTCACCAGCCGGAAATGTGAGATGAGTCTCGGCTGAGCCAGGGTTATATAGCGGGTAGAGCGAGGCTCCCCGGCTAATGACCGTTGTGAGTGGAGTGCAGCTCCTCACAAGGTCGGCTAAGGCTAGCGAGACGAGTCTCACATCGCCTGGTGCTTGTGAATGTGCTTGAGCCTGACGTGGACGTCAGGGCTTAAAAGGGGGGAAGAATGTGACACTCCCGGAATTTGGATTAGTCCTCTATATAAATGATATAATAGGACTAAAATCTCTAACCCGGTTATATCATTTTGGATGGTAGCAAGATCCAAGAGGAACATGAGAGTTAAGCGTGCTAGAGCTAGAGTAGTTCTAGGATGGGTGACCCCCTGGAAGTGGGGCGTCACATTATGAGCAATTATGTAGAGGTCAAAATAATTTATTCTTGAAAAATTCTTTATGAAGATACTTTTGCACATATGCCCTTCAAAGAGATGAAAATTACATGGGCTTATAAAGTTGGTAACGGCTCTGAACACCTTTTAGCTAGTTGAGCCATAAATTTTAACTAATTTCTTATTTAATTTAACCAAAAATTTCAAATCAAAATAATTAAAAAAGTAAAAGGTGTAAGTTAAAAGAAAACTCGGTTCCGGCCATGAAGGGTCCTTTTCCAACTGCCGTACACTTGAGAGGGGCTACTATACATTTTTTACATATTCATTTGTGTTTGTGCTTGCGGAGAGATTACTATACCTTTATTAAGAAGGTACGCTAAAAAAAAATAATTTATTTATTTCTGTATGTAATAATATTTTTTAAATATTATAATTAGTCAGTTATGAAATATATTTTTTATGGTCCCACTAGAAAATTGACAAGTATATTTTTATGTACTTTCATTTTCTCTCAGTGTTGTTTCTGTTTAAGTTTTCCGTAATAATCTATTCATAGTAAAATGCAAATCGAAGTGTTAAATTACGTGAGACAACCGTATTTCTAATATCTATATTCAACGCTCTGCCATACGTCAATGCAAGGAGCCCAGTAAGACTTGAAATCAAAACTTTCTGCATATTATATTTGTAGTCATGTGGTGTGTCTATATTGGCTGGTTCTAATTTGGCTCAATCCATATTTGATATGAATTAGGATTTATCCTTTTGTGTTAAGGATAAGATCGGATTTATCTTTATATGTTAAGAATAAGATTATGGGTTAAAGATAACGATATGTTTCTTATCAATTAAGAAACATATCTTAATCCATATCCTCACCGATATTCTTTTATCTCTACGTGAGAAAGAGAATATTCTAAGGAGTCCTAATAATCTATAAATAGAACCCCTATTCCTATACGGTATACAGAACGATACACGAGAAGAAAAAAGATTTTCTTTTTCCTCATTTTCTTTTTACGTTATCTTTGGTTTCCACCTTCGTTTCCGGGATTTTGGAGAGTGGACATAGAAGAGGACTTTGGTAGGCCTCTGCGCATCCGATCTGCACTGCAACCAGGAGATTCGTGGAATCCAAGAAGGCTAGTAAAACAAGCTACTCGATCCGGCAGGAGATTCGTGGAATCCAAGAAGGCTAGTAAAACAAGCTACTCGATCCGGCTTTTGATTTCTGGATACATTGGCTATCCAGTTTGTAAGTTTGCGCTGCCCTCTAATTCCAACAATGTTAAATTATGTGAAACAACTGTTCTCCTATAGAGAACGGTGTTTCTAGAAGAGCAATAAAGTATTAGAAATTTAAACTTGACCTGTAGAGTACCATTTGTGAAGTATCATCTGTAAGCATTTAAGCTTAACTTTCAACCTTTTGATCATCTGAATTACAATTCAATTTTGAGGAGACCAGAATGCTTGATATGGACTACGATATCCGCGACCGATCCGATAACAGCGAGAACCGAAACTAGCAGAGAGATCATGCTTACAAGTTGCAGCATTATCCACTTCTTCTGCCCCCTCTTGATCTTTGCTTGAGATTTGTACATGGCCACAGGGTAGTGCACTGTCAGTGGCCAAAAGACCATGGAGCCTAGCAGGCCGACGATCGCGTTGAAGAACGGAAAGATCATCGCAATTGCGGTCGTAAACGCCACGAAGATTGTTCGCAGAAAGATCTTGGCGAGCGTGAACTTTATCGCCTTCGTTTTGCAGAATGGAATCTTTATGGAGTATGTTTTGTTGAAGATGTCTGAGTTGGGCCACTTTGTCGCGAGCCACTGCTCGTAGAATGCGAAGATTGGCTGCGCAAATACCTGCAGAAATAGATAGCAGAAATAAGTCACATAAGTTTCTGGTTACTTACAATTGGAAACAGTAATGAAACATGGCATTACTTTTTTGCTTATCTTAATGCATGAGCAGGTGTGTTATTCATACCTGGTATGCTGCAACAAGATGTATGAGGAGAGTGAAGTTTGCGATGTCGACGAGCCAGAAGGGCTTTTTAAATCCTGTGAGGATGTTTCCAGGGGTGGCATCGCCAAAAGCCACGTATCCGACGCAACCGAGAGAAATGTAGAATATTGTCGTCGCGCCAATCCCGTATATGCTTGCTTTGTTCATTGTCTTATTTTCGGCAGGTGGGGACTTCAAAGTATCCTTCAGAAATGTTGAGTTCGATGTCTATGTGTTATGTTAGTTGTTTTACAACAGCAAACATGTTTAGTAGAAAATGAATTCGTCGACATTACCTGTATCTCTATCAGAAGCATTGAGTAAGAGTAAGCGAAAGCAATGTTCCCGAGGGCTTGAAAGAAATGCCAGATCTTTGTAGCTTGCGAGATACTGCGACTCGCTACCTTTACTCCATATAAAGATCCTCTGAACTTGGGGTGAGAAAGAAATTCCAGTGCGCATAAGTATAAACCGATTACGGAGTACACTAACGACATCGCTGCAGCTGTGTATGAAAGAGCTGCAATTTTCTCCAAGTTCGGAAACTGAGATAATACGACTTCCATCAGACCGTAGATTACAGCGTAGAAGAGTCCAGAAACCTTGCAAGGAGCATTTTGGCCTCTCTCGTGGAAACAATGTGACTGCTTGATGGCCCTTTAACAAAGTTTTAGTAACTCAAAAAATCATGAACAGATGAATGACTTATCAAGCGAAATTTGCGTATAGAGATCAACTTACATCATGCTCATAGCAGCAGTAATTGTATAACCCACCATAGTTCCCCAGAGTATTGCATATTGGATTATCCCACATAGAAATACTTCTTTGTCACCTGCGAGTAATAAGCAAAATTGAATCTGTAGTTATTGTTAAATGTATTATCTCGTCTTTCAATTGATTTTAGATCGATGTGCAGCGAAGAGCCATTCGCCAGATGATCGATCCAAGTAAGAACGGTACCTAGGCATGCTCTTATTGTTTCCATGTAAGTGTAGTTTCGCCTTCCGTGGATCGGGTCAGGTGATCTGTAACAGTTGCAGAGGAGAACTGCAGTGTAGTATGTGATGACCGCGAAGAGGACTAGAACCAATGGACCCAATATCCAGCCTAGTTGAGCAAAGCTCCACGGAATCGCCAATATGCCGGACCCGACGAGGGCCGTGATAACATGTGCTGTTGCACTCCACACAGTACCTACACAATCAATTGAGTTTTTAATTTTGCCGATCGCGAA
Organism: Tillandsia leiboldiana; assembly: GCA_029204045.2. NCBI lineage: Eukaryota > Viridiplantae > Streptophyta > Magnoliopsida > Poales > Bromeliaceae > Tillandsia > Tillandsia leiboldiana. The sequence continues at coordinate 53,750,345 of CM055062.1, read as the reverse complement.
CTAAAAATGCTGCTTCGATTTTTTCAGTGCAGTTCTTTCTCTCTTTTCTTTTTTTTTTTTCTGATGCAGCAGTTCTGCAGTAACAAGAAACCCCCTATATGAGAATTTTGTGGTTGTGATCTTTATTGTACAAACAGAACAATCTCTGAATCATGACTTGAATTTGCAGGAAAAATTTGCGACTAATCCGAATCTTAATTGTTTGTTCAAGGCTGTGTCTCAGTGCTAGGAACAGGTAGACAAATGAAATGAACATGACATGTTCTTCTTTGCAATTTGTATTTCAGGAAAAAACTAAAAAGAGTGATCAAAATCAACCACAATCATCAAACTTTTACCCTAATATGATCGCGAAGATACAGGTTTTACTATGAATCATCAAAGAAAATCAAACAGTGCAAATTTTGCTGCCCAAAAGTTGTTCCAATTTTCTTCTAATACTAGAGAAATTTAACAACAATATAAAATAAACAAAGTACACCAACTCAATCTACATTGCTAGGATCTATGGATTTTTCTGCTTTAAATCCTCAAAACATCACCTGTTCTAATGCGGCCATCATCCACAGCATGCTCCATTTCCATATGAGAGAGAGAGAGAGATGTGTTTTAAGAGTAAGAACATGCACCACCACCAGCCAGAATTTGCATTGTATGGAGATGTCAACTAAAAGGGACACTTGAGACACTTGTCACCCAAATCTTTTAGTGGGTGCTTGGTTTCCCCAAAAGATCTCCAAAAATAGTTTTTGGCTTAAAAATTTAATTTTCAGAAAAAGAGAGAGAGACCACCTGGTGGATGGTTTGGTTAGAAAGAAACAGAAGGATCTTCGAAAATAAGAATCGTAGCCTCGGTGCTATTCTCGTCGAAATCAGACTCTTCCGCTCGTATTGGACTAGGTTATGTGCCTAGCCTCAATCGGACTCCGCCCCCTTTTTATTTTTATTTTTTTTTATTTTTTTTTTGGGCCCGGCTGCTCTACTGCAGATACCGGCTGCCCTGTTGCTTAATTCATCTTCGCCTTGAATGAAGCGGCAGTATGCTGCCTTTCTCTCTCAAAAAAAGAAAAAGAGAGAGAGATTTGTGTTGATATTCTGCTTGTTTTGTTTAGGGAATAAAGCACAGAAAATGCTGAGCACAATTAAAGCTCTACACATAGTTTTGACTGTCTTTCCTATGGGCACAGCCTTAAAAACTTCATTTAATTTCTTGTTCCACCTCTAGTGTGATTCAAGAGCATTAAAAATGGTGATATTCACACTGAATACTAAGAATAATAGTAAATATATACACAGTTTTGAATTGTTGAACACAAATAACTCCAACTTATAAAGATGAAGCTCATCAATAACTGATATAACTACTCAGAACAAGTGACAGTACTGTGTACCCACTTTATACTGTGCACACTGCCATTCTTTAGTCATTGGATTGGCTTTTGGAATCATTTTTCTACTTGGAGAAGTAGCCGCTAGATGTTAGACAAATATAAAGTCTGAAGCTTTTCCTATCATGCAAAATCGAAACTAGTTTTATGATTTGAAATTAAGAGTGTTTCTTCAAACAGCTCTACTTAGACGCTTGAGAGAGAGAGACAATTCCATTCGTTGGAATGTAGTAGAGATCGTGGCTCGAGTACAACAAATGCAATTTCTTAGACCTCTACAACTCAGTCTTAAAGATTGTGACATGCTTGAGCCTTTGAGCAATACCCGCGACGGATCCGACCGCTGACAGGACTGAAACGACGAACGCGACGGCATTCAAGCCCTGCAGCGCAAACCACTTTCTTTCCCCGCGCTTGATCTTCGCCTGCGTCATGTATATCGTCACAGGGTAGTACACAGTTAGCGGCCAGAAGGCGATCGAGCCGAGCAATCCGAGAATGGCATTGAAGAAAGGGAGCATTAGAGATATCAGTGTAGTTATCACGACGAAGGCCGTGCGGAAGACGAGCTTGCACATTGTGAACCGGATGGCTCGGCCCTTCGAGAAAGGCAGCTTGAGCTTGTACTCATTGTGGAAAAAGGCCGAATCAGGCCACTTCTTCGCGAGCCATTCCTCGTACTTGGCAAAGATCGGTTGGCCGTAAACCTAACAACATGTAAACAAAAATAGCAAAACATTGAAAAAATCTTCGACCATATAGAACTTGAGGACAAAAATATGCACAAACACAAGCATAATTTTTCGTTCATGTCACGAAAATATGCATCAAGAACTCTAACAAGCGAAGGGCCAAGTGTAGAATGTGGTTATACCTGATACGCGCCGACTAAATGAATCAAGACGGCGATGTTGGCTACGTCGACAAGCCAAAAAGGCTCGTAGAACCCAGTGAGGACGTTCCCGGGCGCGTCGTTTCCAAAGGCTGCGTACCCGAGGCACCCGAGTGACACGTAGAAGATCGTCGTCACCCCAATTCCATACATGCTTGCTCTCTTCATTGTTTGGTTCTCTGGTGGAGGTGATTTGAGTGTATCCTTCACAAAAAAAAGAGCCAATTTGAACCTTATTACATAAAATTATCTCCCTCTAAACTTACCTATTTATGTATGCACTCCTGCAATGTTTAAATCTCTAATGCAAAACTGAAATTTTCTTATATGTTCAGCGAAAATTGGCCTTGTTCGGAATTCTTGGACTAAATTGGTTGAATTTTCCATTTAAGATGATATCAATTGAGTCATGTATGCTAAGTTGAATCTTTAGTAGTACAAAAACTATCAGAACTACCTGAATTTCGATTAAAAGCATGGCGTACGTGTACGCGAAGGCTATATTTCCGAGAGCTTGCAAAGAGTGCCACGTCTTGGTCGATGCAGAGACTCCGTCGACACCGATCTTAACTCCCAAGGGTGTCCCTCGGACCGAATGGTGCGAGGCAAACTTGGCTATGCTCAAGAACAATCCGATGAATGAGTAGGTAAACGACATCGCTGCAGCTATAACCGACAGCAGCGTGATCTTCTCCAAGTTCGGAAATTGCGACAGCACAATCTCCACTAGTCCAAACAGGACCATGTACAAAGTTCCCGACGCACCGCAGCTCGCGTCGCGGCCGTTGTAGTGGAAGCAGTTCGTGCGCACGACCGCCCTGAATTGCTCAGACCATTGCAGCATCAGTGAGTCCGAAAGTTTGAAAATTTTCGATAACTGTATGGAGAATGTAGATGCTGTAATCGAATTCGATAAAATCCTCACATGATGCTCGTCGCGGTGGTGATTGTATACCCAATCATGGTCCCCCACAACATTGCATACTGAGCAAGGCCGCATACAACCACATCTCTAGGCCCTAAAATCGAAAGAACATCGACAAAGTGGATCAAAATGGCGAAAAATGTACCGAAAAAATTTAGTAGACGACGATCAATATCAATCATATTAGTTACCGAGACAAGACCGCACGACATCCATGTAAGTGTAGTTCCTTCTGCCGTGAACGGGGTCAGGGGTTCGGTAGCAATCGGTTAGCAGAATGGCAGTGTAGTATGTAACGTAAGCGCAGGCGATGAGAGCTAACGGTCCGATGATCCAACCCATCTGAGCTACACTCCATGGAAGTGCAAGTACTCCAGATCCTATTACTGCAGTTATAGCATGTGTCGTCGCGGTCCATAGAGTTCCTACAAAGATCAAATGAGAGCTGGATCAATACTCAAAACTTGTTAGCTTAGTGCAGTGCAATAGATCATGTTTAAATCTCCATTTAGTCAATATTAATTAATGCTCAAAAATCATATGATTGCATTCAGTAATGAATTTTTCTCTACCCCACATACTTTAAAAAGCTTCCCACAAACAACAAACTTTAAGAGCACATTGGATGAAAAAAGTAGAGGGTGATGGATGTATCATCAAATTAAAGTTCAAAAGGAATTAATTGCTTTCTTATTCAATCAAAATTGATCAGAATTAAGCTCAGATATAGACCCAGTAAACTTTAATCCTACCAAATTGATGGACCATTTTAAATCAGGTAATGTTCATCAAAGCAAAAGTAATTGCTTTGAATTAATGAAGTGGCCCACAAAAAAAAGAGCATGATGTTTACTTTAGTCACCATAATAATGTAGTGTTCCTTTTTTTTTTTTTTGGGAATGCCTTTGAAGATTGAAATAACTAAATATGGTGTCATGTTTGAGATGCTCCATTTATCAAAATCATTGAAATTGGAGGCATCTGAGTAAAAATTTGGAGTTCGAACGCATCTCTAGCATCACTTTGGCTTGTTTGGTCTGGCTGAAGCTTCTGCAAAAGTACTATTCGAAGAGACAGATCATTCTGTGATTCTATGTGATCCTACGTATGTACATAGCATCTCAAATAAATGATGCTGCTAGAGTGAAATGAGATTCCAAACCTCAAAAGAAGAAGCTAATTTTCTTTTGCCTAAAAATGCAATTGGAGATATATTAATATAGTTGCTTCTTGTTAGGATTTCATTAGATTTGTAGTTGAATCCCAATTACGATTTAAGTATTAATTAAATTAAATATAAATCTATTTAGACTAACATTTGGATAGCTTTTGATGTAAGTTATAAATACAACATAGGTGTCATTATTTTGGTGGTGGTGGTGGTAGGCTTAACCACAATCATATTGTTGGCTATTTAATTATGGGTTAAAATAGGTCTAACTTTCTGCCCCGTGACAATAGGCCTAGGAGACTAATACGTTGAGTTTGGTGAGCCCAATAAGTTGAGTGGGGCTGCGGCCCACAATAAATCTAACGACAAGAGGCCCAACAATAGACCTAATGTCCATGTGGGTTGAGTCCGGTCGAGATCCGTGGGCGCTGTGTCTGTACGCTTTAAGTGAATTGGTTGCGTATTTCTAACAGTTCGAGTTTTTGGGATTAATGGTTAGCGCCAACGATCCGACAAGTGATATCAGAACTAGTGGCACGGATTCAATTTCTACACGGTGAAGGTGCTGGGAGGGGGGATTGCAGGTGTTGGGAAGGGGGGTTGTTGGCTATTTAATTATGGGTTAAAATAGATCCAACTTCCTACTCCGTAACAATAGGCCCAGAAGACTAATAAGTTGAGTTGGGTGGGCCCAATAAGTTGAGTGGGGCTGCGGTCCACAATAAATCTAACGGCAAGAGGCCCAACAATAGACCTAACGTCCAGGTGGGTTGAGTCCGATCGAGATCCGTAGGCGCTGTGTTTGTACGCTTTAAGTGAATTGGTTGCGTATTTCTAACAGCTCGAGCTTTTGGGATTAATGGTTAGCGCCAACGATCCGACAAGATCCCGGTGAGGACGTTCATGATTTTGGATGCACCTAGTGCATAGGTATGTTAAAAAAAAAAGTCTTCTAAATTTATAGAAGACGAGAGAAAGGTAAGAGAAATTCAGGAAGAGGACTCAAATTGAAGCTACTCTGTGTAGAAGAGGAGTCATGTCTAATTTTTCTCTTGGTTAATGACTCTTATTCCATCCGTATTTTCTGTTTTGATTTTTTCTGCTTTTTGCGGTTGTATCAGTTTCAGTTATTACTGAGAAGACGGGTTTATAATAAAAATCCGATTTGAAGTTTTCGTTGCGAAATCCCAACAATCGGTACTAGAGCGGGTTGTGGATTCACAAAATCTAGTATCGAGATGAGTACCGGATTCCCAACACTTCTTCTAATCGCACTACTAAGACAACACCTTATCAAACAATACTTACTGCATCCTAAGCTCGGATTGTAGTTTAGGGCCCTACAAGAATAAATAAACAATCTTAAGTGATTAATAAAGATATGATGATACTTCAAACCATTGATGGATAGTGGGTTTCTTCTTTTTGAAAGAAATGGTGAGTGTATTCCAACTCATCTAACATTTTGTTGATTGTAGGGTAGGAGCATGGGCAATGACATAAAACAAAAGCAAGGAGTTTCCAAGCCCCCACAGTTTCCTACATTTTCCAATCCCTTTTGAGTTGATCATGGAATGTATGATTCATCCTTTTGTCATAATCAACAATAGTAAACTACATAAAAATATTGTACATAGATATTAGTTTGCATGAACAAAAGAGGGAAAAATTCTCTTGTTTTCTTCTTTGTTTTCTTGAAAGAACAATCTCACATGAAGTGATGAAACAGGCCTAGGAATAGTCTTAAATATTAGGTGAGTCATGCCATCAAACAAGGGAAAATGCTAGATGTACACCCCAATTGGGGTGTACATCTTACACCCACCCCATTCTGGGGTGGGGTGAATTCCACTCGTCCCATCGATGGGACGAGTGGAGGAATACCCACCCCAGGATGGGGTGGGTGTAGGATGTACACCCCATTTGGGGTGTACAGGTAACAAGACATAGTAGAAGAGCCAAAAAAACACCCCTCCAAAAAAGTTAATTATATGATATATATAGTGCTGCCAAATTTTTCCTTGCTAGATTTACACCATTTTTATCTCTTAGATATATCATACTATTGCACCAACCATTCACGAAATTCTAGATGATCACTATCATGTCGGATCGTCAGCGCTAATTATTAATCTCAAAAGCTCTAAGTTATTAGAAATACACAACCAATTCGCTTAGAGCGTACAGTCACAACGCCCATAGCTAGGTTTCGATCGGATTCAACTTACCTGAACGTTGGGTCTATTGTTGAGCCCTTACTGTTAGGTCTATTATGAACCGCAGCTCCACTAAATTTATTGGGCTCACCCAACTTAATTTATTAGTTTCCCAGGCCTATTGTTATAGGGTAGAAAGCTAGCCCTATTTTTAACCTGTAAATAAATAGCCAACATATTATCCTAACCGCAAATCTTTTCGTCCGAGAGCCAAAAATTTAATAACACCAATGACTTGGTGTTATTAATAATATAGTAACCTAGTTCAATCTCTATACATAGGTCATTGAGCTTAATATCTTTTGGAACTGAGGAAACTTTGAACCAACTCTAATACCATATTATTACTAAAAAGATCAATCTTATCAAATTAAAAACATAATTTCCTAGCAGCTCAAACTTAAGAAAAACAGTTGCTTCATTAATCTAACATGATATTAGGTCGCATGTGGTCATCTTATCAAAAAGTCTCGAATCTAAACAGAAGAAAAACTACTGGTTATAAAATATTAAAAACATCGTTATCTGATAGCCTACGCTTTTAGAGAAGAACGATTAATTATGCCACATAAGTTTAACAAAGACTTGTCTTAAACACTCACATCCATGCAGTTTTTAAAATGAAAGTAAGAAAATAATAATTAATAATTATTATTGTGATCAGAGAGTAGCTGATCTTACAGCACACATCCATGGTTATGATCCTTATAACATACCATGAATGAAATGTATAAATACATTAGAAAAAAAAAAAAAAAAACTTCAAAATACCCAATAAATTTAATTAAAGAGAGAGGATATAAAGATATTTTAGCATCTGGGTATACATGAAGGTAATAAAAAGGTATCTTTCATAGATATATGAGATTGAATAGGAGTACTCCATAGTATAATATTTTCCTTTCATATATATATATATATATATATATATATATATATATATATATATATATATATATATATATATATATAGTTTCCTTATAAATTTTAACAACAAGAATTATATATTATGTGAAGTATGTGCACACATACCTGTTCTTATGTGCCCATCATCCTCCACCATCTCCATCTTCTCTACTCTTTCCATCTCTCTCTCTCTCTCTCTCCTCTTTCTCTCTCTTGTTGCGTAGTGGTAACTACAAAAGGTATTAGTCTTACAAGTTGCTAGTAGTTTCTCTCTCTAGCTCTCTCTCTCTCTCGCTCTCTCTCTCTCTCTCTCTCTCTCTCTCTATATATATATATATATATATATATATATATATATATATATATTTTGTAACCGTTAGATGTGGCTCCAAATTTAGTTATTGCTTTCGATTTTATACTTCTAATTTATTGGCAATTTTGTATTGCTATAAATTTTAGAAATAATTTGTAAAAAAAAAAAAAAAGATGTTTATGATAGAATTTTTTTCTTTTCGTCCATGATTACAAATTGTTAGTAGTCTTTCTCTCTTTCTCTCTCTAATTTTTATCTATAATTTTGTGTTGCAATAAATTTTAGAAACGATTTGTGGAAGAAAAAATAAATTAATGTCCGTGATAGAATTTTTTTTTTATAATTTCTTTTTCACATAAATTCTTATATTCAAATTTTTTTTTATGTAGTTTGTGATTTGTCTATTTTATGATTGCTGATTTTTTATTTTATTTGTGCGCTCGTCGAGACAGTATTAATTTTGAACCTGACCACCTTTTGATAGCAAGTTCATTGATCAGGGTGTGTTTGCTTTTTCAGAAAACAATTTTTTGATTGTTTTAAAAATGTTAACTATTCATTTGATTTATAGGAAAAGTATTTTTTTTCAGACAAGTTTTTTCTAAATTTTACAAAAAAAAATAGTGTATTTGTTTTCAGATTTTTTTTATCTGAAAAACAAAAAAATAATAAAAAATATTTTTCTAAAAAATAGTTTTTTTTTTTTTAGTATATTTTTGAAAATGTAGACATGCATAAAGTAAAGAACCAAAGTGGAAATAAAAACAGTAAAAAATATAGATAAATATAATTTGTCTCGTCTCCTCTCGATCCGTGAAGTAAAATAAAGGAGGAGGCAGAAGACTCTTTTTTCGATTTATCAAAAATTTATCAAAAATTCGCTTATGAATAGTAATTCATCAAAATTTTGTCAGAACTTCCATTCTATACCTATCAACCATGAATAAAGTGGTAAGTGGCCAAGTGGGACTAAAAATAGCATAAAAATTAGGTTAAATTACAGAAAAACTTCTTATAATATACAGCTTTTTTACTTTGCCTTTCTATCTATAAAAAATTTATATTTTACTCCATCGTAATTATGCAATTATTTTTAGGGGGCAACGGGATTAACGGAATAGGTAAAATGACGATAATGCCCTTCTTATCCATGTGCTTTATAATGACGACAGAGAAGCAGCGCCGCAGAGCCCTTGCGTTGCTCCCCTCCGACTCCACCGCCACCCCCGCCCCTATCTCCGCCGAGAAGCTCTCCTCCTCCTCCTCCCCACCCTCTTGTCGTCGTCGTCGTCGTCTCCTCCGCCGTCAGAGAGGTCGGGGGTGCCCAGGGAGCCGCGTCCCCGCGCGGCGCATGAAGCCTATCGGGGCCCGCCACGTGGCGGCCCCCCTCACCCAGCGCTGACCTGCGCCAGCACGCGCGCGCGCTTCCCTGCGCGCACGTGCTGGGCGCAGTGGTGCGGCGAGTGGGGCGTCGCCACGTGGCGCCCCACCAGCCTCGGGCCGCACCTGGCCTAGAGCGTTGTCGCCGTGGAGGGCCCGGGCGGCAACTGCGCCGACGATCGCCGAGGGCTCCCGACAACGGCGGCGGCGGGATCCCTCACGGAGCGACGGAGCTCGGCCTCGGAGCGATCGGAAGAAGAAGATGTTGAAGGGTATTTTCGGAAGTTGAAGGCTCACTAACGAAATATTGACGGCGGAGGTGTAAATGCACAATTCTATAATTACGAGCGAACAAAATATAATGTTTTTAAAAATAGGAATAAAATAAAAAAATGATATATTATGAATTTTTTTTTTGTAATTTAACCTAAAAATTAATTGGTCTCGAATCCGATCAGAACCAAACAAAAAATAGAGCGGGAGATGGACCATCCCTTCCCTGAGATCCACCTCATCTGCATCTCTATGCACACGTGTTACTGAGATGCACCAGCAGGTGTAGTTTGCTGTACATCTTTCCACCATAAAATTTAATGAGAAAGTTTTTGAATAAAAATTTAGTGTGATAAATATAAAAAGTAATATCTCACAGGTTTATATGTAAAACTTAGAAATTCTATTATCTATGCATGAAGTATTTTCAAAAATGATTATTTAATTTATAAAACAAAAAAAATCATTATTTAATTTATAAGAAATTAATAATTGTTAAACATCACATCCAATAAGATAAATTTTGATTTTGAAATTCTTATAGTTGAGTTTCAACGTTTACAGATCATTAGATATAATTTTAAAATTTATTATTTTACTAATTATATTGAGCAATGCTACATGTACATCCCGAAGGGGTGTACATCATACACCTCCACCATTTTAATGGTGGCGATACTTTTTACAGGTCACATCAAGTGACCCATCATCACACCCCCACCCTTAGATGGGTGGGGTGTATGATGTACACCCCGAAGGGGGTGTACATATAGCATTTTCCAATTATATTACATACATAATAATTTTGATGACTATTTAATTATTCACTGATAAACTTTTAAAATTTTATTATTTTTTAATGTGTAAACATAAAAGGCAATGAACAAAATAATTAGTTTGGTAAAAATGTATTGGCAATTTTGAAATAAACCCCTCAGCATTTTTTTTTATTAAGACCTACTCATCCTTTTTCTTTTTAGATTTCGTTAGTAACGAGCGGACAAACTAAATACGAAATCAACAGACGACCACCACACAAAAGTAAATCTAAAAAAAATACGACTAAATAGAACACATAGATTTATGTAGAAAATTCATTGTAGAAAAAAAAACCACCGATGAAAGAGGAGAGTTTTACTATATCGAAAAAGAGAATACAAAATGTTCTGATAATCATCGTATAATCGCTCGATCTCTCTCTAGGGCAAAAAGGAAAGGATAATAAAATTCTTAACAGGTTTGTATTATCAGATCCGATCCGTACCGCGGGGGGCCTAGCAGCTCGAGCCCTCCGCTTCCACCAAAGACATTCATTTTTTTTTTCTCAAAATTTTATCAAATTTTATTGTCGCTCCGGAAAACCGTCGGCGAACTGAAAATTCAAAATCTAAGCGATTTTTGATTTCGGAGTCACATCTAACCGATTTAATCAAATTTAATGGCTTATTAACCATTAATTGACCCATTAATTATTAACCATTAATTTAAATCTCCATATATTTTTAACAATTGATTTTAAAGAATATGTATTGACAGAGTCAAATCAAATTGATTAAAATCCCAGTGGAGTTGTAGGGAAACCCCCTCAACTATAGGAAATTTTGAAATAGTGCTTCAACTTTACCTTTTGCTTTTATTTTGACCTTCTTAATTTTGAATTTTTTTAATTAAATAAATTTTCACTTTATTAAATAGGAAATTTTATCATTGAATTTTTTTTAAATTAAATAAACTTTCACTTGATTAAATTAAAAATTTTATCATTAATCCCAAAAACTCGAACAGTTAAAAGTATACCACTAATACAGCGCCCATAAATTTCGATTGTAACTCGACCTAATTAATAACCAGCCCCGCTATTTCGAATATGATTCGGCTATTGGAATAAAAATTAAAATTTCTAAAACCCTCAATAATAATTTTATGTTATTATTAATTCTTATTTACTAATTAATTTACACTCTTTTAATTAATTTTCTAATTGATTCTTATTTAATGTATATTAACGTTGGGGTTGGGGTTGGAACCCAACGTTAATATTCTTTAACGTTGGGTACGTTACTGTTTAGGTGAATTAACGTTGGGGTTGGAACCCAACGTTAATATTCTTTTCCATGCCCCTATATATATATATATATATATATATATATATAGGGTGTGGGCTACTTTTAGTCTGAGAAAAAAGGAAAAAAAAGGTGTCAGATAGAATGAAAGAAAAAGAGAGAAAGAAAAAGAAAAAAAAGAATTATTTTAAGTTTTATTTTAAATTTTATGTGGTTAATTTTGTTTATCGGTCGTGCTCGTAGGAAGGGGAGTTCCGGTCGTACCTTGGGGTGGTATCTCCGATTAATCCGCACGAAGGACGGAAATACGCCTTAGGACAGTGCCTCGCACACTTTCGGATTAATTTTATTTCGGTTTATTTTTATCTACAATTTCTAAAATTTCATAGCGATTAAAGGTAACTTCTGTTATTCAAATTTAAACATAAACTAGTTAGATAATTTAATCACAAACAGATTTAGTGCGATTATTTTTCCCAACATCGGCCAATTCAACCTCCGGCAATTTTAAACATGATTCGAGTGCTGTCTCATTTAAGCCAACATGTTAGACTAGGGTTTCAACAAATTTGCTGTTTTAAACCTCAAAAATGTCAAATAAGTATGAGAAATCAAAGATAATGGCAATTTTGATAGAAGTTTTATTTGAACAAAAACATATTGACATCTAACAGAAGAACAAGTATAATGCATTGAATCTGCATTGCTTTCGCCATTAGCCGCGAACTTTGCATACAAACATCACTCATTGCTGGGATGATTTATAGGATTCACAGTTTAAGCTACAGTATGATTATGATGATGATGATGATGATGATGATGATGATGATGATATTACAAGCAAAACTCTCACATTAGAATCATCTGTTATCTGCAACTCCATAAGTGCATGTCCTTAACAAAACCATACATCACAAGGCCAAAAATACTTACAGGTAACACCACTCAAACTCTATCTACTATTTATATGGAAGTGTATCTTCCCTCTCTTCAATCGCTTCGTCGCATAATGCAGAGCTGTCAACCTGAAAAGAGATCATGCAGCATCACCATCATAAGATTTCATAACCAAAATACATATTCATGTGCTTTTCAGTTCAATTTTACACATTCATGTACATACACCAATGTAAGAAGTGAAAACCAAATTGCTTACCGCATTTACGTACTTTGGGATCGAGTGTGATGTATAGCCTCTTCACTGAAGTGATGAACAACCTGCAGAAAACTTTTTGCGTTAAATTTTGTTCGAAATAGAGCTACGTAATCTCTTTTATGGATTTTTATGGAAACTATAGCAAGGTTTTGAAATGCATACTCCCAAGGAACGTCGCCCACAAGCATTCGATCTCCTTCGTTGTCTTCGTAGAGGAGAATATAGTTAGGAGGAATTGTCTCAACCTTTTCATCTTGTTTCGAGTTATTCACACAATCAGCTGAATAAGTGCAAAAGAGAGATCACTTTTGTTAGCTCACATGCAGTAACAAGGCACGAAAACATCGCAAAATACAATCTTTATATATTCGATATGGTTCTTGACGACTTACGGGACAAGAAGTTATGGAACATTTTCTGGAGAGCACACGAAAGAGAGTTGTAGCTGTCGTACGCCTTCAAGTTTATCTTTCTTCCGACCGCATACCCTTCCATATTCACCTTTACAAACATCGTCGACTTCGTCTCGGGTTTCTGGCCAATGCTCTCTCCGTCAGTAGCCTTTGCCCCTTCTTCGTCCCTTTCTGCGCTTGTGGGCTTTGAAAGGTTAGAAGATCCCAAGTTCTTTCGGAAAGAGCCGACCGGAGGCCAACCGACAACTGGAGGAGGCGGATGCATTGTCCTAATGATGTTTAAGAGGTGTACTTAGAAAGGTAATATACGGCGAAAAGAAACATTCACAGAAATAACACGAAATGAAAGAAAGAGTATATATCTACTTCTAACTTCACTTTCGTAAAGTTCGGTCGGAGTGTTAATCGAGTTGCTTATTTCGAATCACTAGGTTGATTGGAGTAATTAACACGTAAGCCATATCGAGCATTTCATTAGAAACAACTACTTCTCCACGAACAAAATCGATCCAAACCGCAATTATTCGATGAAATCCCAAGGAAAGGAATTTACTCATTTAGCAAAATTGGTCATAAAACTAATTCAGTCAGGGTGTGCCATCCCCAGTTAAGGGAAAATTTTAACTTCAAGAGCCCAGAATATATACATAAACTATTAAATTTTAACATGAAAAGGAATTAAGAGTCATCATACATAAACATCCTTTCTATAAACCCCCACTGTTTTTACAATTGCAACAGTTCAGAGGTATCTCATTTTCATCTATTCAGCCTTTTTGTTCTTCTTATCTTCATCATGTAAACCTTTTTTTCTAGAAGTCAGTCTTTAGAGCCTTAATTTTAGAATTTAAGCAAAAACCCAAAATTCTAAAATTAAGGCTCTAAAGACTGACTTTTTTTTTTTTTTTTTTTTTTTTTTTTTTAAGGGGCCTGGTTGCTCTCTTTATGTAGCTAAGTTTATGCCGATATGAATGAAGCGGCAGCATGCTGCCTTTCTCTCAAATTTTTTTTTAGAATTTAACACTCCTATCCATTTGTTAATCGTTTATGTACTGTAAGGTGTTTTTTTTTTAATTGTGTTTACTGTATATTTAAAGTAAACCTTAGAAGGGGCCTTTACAGCTTACCCAATTTTCATGGTATTAGAGCAGGAGGTTCTGAATTCGAGTCTCATCAGATTCCTAGCGTTATTTAATTTCCTCCCTTTAATTCAAGTTCACGTCTTGGACCTATTAAAAATCTCAAATCCAGACACGAGGGTAAGTGTTGAATATAAAATATTAAAAACACCGCTTTTTAAAAAAAAGTTTTTAAGTTTTTGGAGAATAATTGTTGTTTGATATAATTTAGCACCGATATTTCAATTTACCATGGAACCACTTTTTCTTGTATTACAAGCACAAATATCTCTTTCTAAATTAAAAGCGACATAAAGATAATATCACATCACAAGAACAAAAAACCTCAGCCTTAAAATTTGGAGGGGAGAATTTTTCCTATCCTAGGGCCCGCACAACACTAACTATACTCCTTTAAAATGACCATAATTTCTACCACTATCATACAAATACTGTGACACCCCAATAGTCCCACATTAAGCGAAAGTATGCATGAAAATATAAAGACCAAAGACTTTTGTAATAATAACTTGGCTTGAGCTTGAGCATTTTGAGTCGGCTTTGAGCTTGAAGAGTTATTATTGCCAGTTGGCCGAGTCGTTATACATACATTTTTTAGAATTCTATACATGCCACACCCTAACTATTCCTTGATGCAAAATGAACCAAAAGCCAATTTCAGACAAAATCCACTTTGTTCAAGTATTAGTCAAAAAGAAAAGAAAAGGACTGGACAAGTAGAAAGTACTTTCAAGCATTGAAAATTCTTGAGCTATTTGTGGAAATATCTCATTGTGGTTTCTAAACTTCATGGCAAATGAAGAAGTACCATGTTTCTGAAATAGCAATAAACTACACACACAATAAAGAAAAAAAAGAAAAAAGAAAAAAGAGTCATGCTCAAGATCTCTATTATCTAACTTAGGGTTTGTTAGTAAAGCTGCTTGAGGAGGAGCCAAGCAACTTTTTTTTTAATAAACTCTCCTAAACAAGATCTTGTTACAGCAGAAATAGAAGCTTCAAATTTGGAGCGTATATTTTTCGAGCCTAAAAAATCATTTTAACTTTCAGATACCACTAAATTTTTTTTTAAAAAAATTTATTTGTCAAACATCTGCTCTTTAAAGCTCAACAACTTTCTAAAGTAAAGAAATTATATTTAGGAGTGGAGCCAAACAAACAAGTATTTTGTGTTGGTTTAAAGAGACCAGCATGTCCTGTGACGGAAAGCCAAGTTGGGCTGAGTCACGCTCTAAATGGCGTGAGGCCGGGTTGGATAGAGTCATATTCGAAGTTGCGTGAGACTAACCAAGTTACAATCGAGATTCTATGTCTATATACTTTAAATGAATTGGTTGTATATTTCTAAAAGCTCAAATTTTTGAAATTAATGATTAGCGCCAATGATCCAACAAATGGTATCAGAACCAGAGGTCACGGATGCGACTCCCGCATGCTGTAAATTTGTGCATGTATTGGATGGGAGATTGTTGGCTTAAAGGAGCAAGGATGCGTCCTTATGGCGGGAGGCCAGGTTGGGCCGAGTCAAAGTGGTGTGAGATTGGTCGGACCAAATCACAATTGAGACTCGTGAATGTTGTGTTTGCATGCTTAAATAAATTAGTTATATATTTTTAATATCTTGAATTTTTAAGATTAATGATTAGTGTCAAATATCAGACATTTGTACTTACATAACAAACCAGAATATTGTAGTAACCAAACCTTGGGATGTGAGAACTGCTGCTGGGGCTTCTCTGGGCATTTTCCAGAGCAGCTTTCTGCTGCCTGGCAGCCAGACTCCAAGGGTGCACAAACCCACTCCCAGTCTGGGATAAGCACCTCTTAGCCCCTCCATGGCCCAGCCCATTACTGACAGCCCTCTGCTGGGCCAAACCCACATCCTGGTGGCCCATGAATCTTGTTAATTCACCACCACCACCACCACCACCACACTCAGTCCCATCTGAAGAGATGCCAAGCCTCAGCTCCAGGTGCTTCTGTTTCTTCTCTGCCAACCCATCTGCTTCTTCTTTCAGGGGGAGATGTAGAGAAGCACTTTTGATCATGGTGGTTGCTTGTTCTTGCTCAAGAGGAGCTTTTGAGGTGGGGTGGATGTGGGGAATGGAGGATAGAGAGGAGGGGATGATTAAGTGGGTAGAAGACTCCTTTGAAGAGTGGGGAGGTATATAGTAGAGTGGTCATCATGGGGGTGAAGAAAAAAAATATATGTAGGGGGAATAAAGGGAGGGTAGATGAAAAGGAGAGGAGCTTTTGTGGGGACTGTAGTGGCTATTGAGAAAACCCTTTTTTCTTTTTTTCTTTTTTTTGGGGGGTGGGGGATGGTAGAGGAGCAAGTCAGGTGCAAAAGCAGGCTTTGCTCTGTGGGGACAGTGAGAGAAAGAGAGAGAGAGAGACTTTGTTTTTTCCAACTTTCTTTTTCTTTTTCTTTTTCTTTTTCTTTTTTTTCTTATCCAAATCCTGTTTTCTGAGTTAAGGTTAGCCTTGATTGGTGTTTTTCCACTTTGGATAAGAAACACTAAATTACAAATTTTTATTTTCACTATTTTTTTAAAAAAAAATTAATTGTTCGAAAAGTTAGACCAAACAGATACTAAGGGACGTGATTTTGAGTTTGATTGTCAAGCATGAATTCCACTCGGTTCAGTATGAAAAGTATTCAAGAGAAACTTCACCGTAATCCAAAAGTAAAACCAAACAGACCCTTAAGTCATGAACTAAGATTGTGCTATTTCCTACAAACACTTTTGGGGAGCTTCATGCCCTGAATTTATAGATTAGAGTTGCTCTAGAGTTGAATCATTTTGTTTTTTTTTCGTTTTTTTTTTTTTTTTTTGAAAAAAGGTAGCTTGCTACCGCTTCATTCAAAGAACCTTGAACTAAATATCCGTGAGAGGCAACTGGGTCTAATAAAGAAAAAAAAAAAAAAAAAAAAAAAAAAGACATACTAGATACACCACTCGACCCAAGAACAAAAAAGAACCCGCGCCCTCTCCCGCAATCATCTCGAGTTGTCTCTTCTATTATCGAAGATTCTACTATTTCTTTCCAATCAGATTGTCCACCAAGATGCAACTACGCCTGCGCATTCCAATCCTCCTCTGCACCCCCCCTATACAACTAATGTGCTCCCACAGTAACAACACTGAATTGCTTTGCATTCCAATCATTTTGCTTTCTTACATGGGAACTATATATGTTTAACATCTTGCTTTGTCAAAATACTATCTAAATATCCACTCAAGAAGCTAGTTCAAAGGCTCATTTGCCTCCTTTCTGATTAACAAAACTTGCTTACTTTATAAGCAAATATTATCAATAATAATTAATCCGACAAGTTGGACTAATCCATGCTTACTCTTTGGCTTTACAAAGGAAGGCACAATCAAAGCACATGATCAAATGATGCCCACATATATTCCTAACAAGTTATTATATGCACTCTATGATTAGATGTGCTCCAAGTGATCTGTACTTTGTTATCTTAATCTCCTCTCACCTAAAGATATCCAGATATCATGGACCACTAATAATTTAATTTTGCAGCTGATGGTGGCAATTGCTGTCATCATTATTAATGTAGCTTAATTCATAAAGTTGCAGTATTTTATATTTGAAAGGAACATCCTTGTAATGTGTAGAATATCTGCTTTATGCAGAAGCTGTTTACAATAAAAAGAAGTTCATCTTTTTACTGCTCATGACACTAGAATTTGTTTGCTGAGATATCTCTTTATTCTGACATCAATTATGGGCAGATAATTTAACTATATATGCTATTGGATTTATACCTGCAATCCTAATCTAAAATCTAATTTTTTGCACACCACTCATAGGAAATGAAAAAAGAGAAAAAAAAAATCTCTATGTAGCATTAGTGGATAAAGCAAAAAAGTCACTAATGAATCCCTCATTGAATGGCTGCTAGGATTTGCCAGAGACATTCCAAAAGGCTAAGTGGAAGCTATCATGTAGTAGCCTTACAATATGGGCCAATGTCAAACAAGGTATGATTGGCATTGTTTCTGCTAACACTGTCTGTAAATCATTTCCTGTCAGTATAATATTACAGTTAGTTTTTGGTCTCTCAGTTCTAAAATATTCTGATTTTAATTTTTTATATTCTGAGTTTATAGTATAATTTATCTGATCTTCATCATACATGCAATCAGACGTGCTAAGACTATAAAAACTGTTTTTTACTCGATCAATCTTCATTAATAGTTTCTAACCACTTTCGAATGCTTTATGTAGATTGTTTTTTTTTTTTTTTTCTGATTAAATTCCAGAAACGGAGTGTGACACCCCAGGATTTAGATTAGTCATATATATGAGATATAATACGACTAAACCTCATAACCCGGCTATAACATTTTGAACGACGGTTAGGACCTCCTAAAAAGTTGGGACTAGAATAGTTGGTATCAGAGCCAAGCATCTTAAGAGAGTTAAGTATGCTAGGATTAGAGTAGTCTTAAAATAGGCGACCCCCTGAAAAGTTAGGGCGTCTCAGTTGGTATCAGAGTCAATCATCAGCCGGAAGTGTGAGATGAATTTCGGCTGAGCTAGGGTTATGTAGTGGATAGAGCGTGGCTTTCCAGCTAATGACCGTTGTGTGTGGAGTGCAGCTCTTCATAAGGTCGATTAATGCTAGTAAGAAGAGTCTCACATTACTTAATACTTGTGAGTGTGCTTGAACATGATGAGAACATTAAGACTTAAAGGGGAGGAAAATATGACATCACATGATTTGAAATAGTCCTATATATAAGATCTAATAGGGCTAAACCTCTAAACCGTACTATAACATTTTGGACGATGATTAGACCTAAGAGATTAAAAAAGTTAAGCGTACTAGGGCTAAAGTAGTCCTAAGATAGGTAACCCCTAGAAAGTTAGGGCGTCTCACAAAGAAGACTACAAAAGTCATCTCAAATTAAAAGAAACCCTCATTGAGTGGGTGATAAAGGTGATAAGATATCACTATGATGCTCAAATTAAAATGCAAAGGTGAGTCATGACCACACATGGGTGGGGTTCAATGTACAACCACCATACAACAATCATGGTAGGCAAAGTATTTTGATCCTCATCAGGGCTCAGAGATTCAGCCTGCTTTTGTTTCTTAACAGCCAGACTCCAAAGATGCATTCTTTTGCTGTATACAAAGGACTAACACTTCCCTACTTCTTTTCCACTCTCATTTTTTCTTTCATTTTATGATAGAAATAGCAGAAAAATATATATAACTGCTAGCATAATTGATAGAGACATTGAATCATTTGGCGGAGATCATTGGGGTTGAATGTCTTTAATAACCTGTGTCTATTTTGGACAGTGGATGATCATTTATAAAGTTGTTGACTAGTCTAAAAATCTAATTGAAAATTTTAAATTGGTTGATTCCACCATGCGTGCTACATCTTATGTGTGCAATAATAGAAAACAATTTTGGTGGTTGATATTCGTGATCCGAGTTCAAAGCTTAGTTGCTTCACATTAAAATAAACGAAGCGGATAGCATGTTATATTTCTCTCCAAAAAAAAAAAAAATGTTAGTTGTTGTAGTAGTTGCAAATTAACTTTCAGATGAGGTTATTATTTTTTTTTAAAAAAAAAAATCAAATCTAGTAACTATTTATTTAATTTTCTCACTAATTTCAAGCTTTTTTTTAAAAAAAAGAAAACATGTGTGACATGGTGCATGTCACACACTAATAAATTTATTTATTTTGATCCATCCAAGTGTATGGTTAAATCATTATCATCCAAGTAGTGTCTTTTAATTAAATCACAACCATTAGATATGTACTTCAAGTAAAGAAAAGAAAAAGACAAATCCACAGAATGAACCATCTTGGATTGATGTCATGGAAAAATGAGTGAAGTGAATTGCACAACTTCAAATCCCTCCTATCATAGGAAGGGCATATATCAACTACCATTTTGTCTAATTTGCATGTCAATCAGTACGAATACCCGTAAATTTCGATATGAGTATATAAAAAATAAAGATTCAATTGGTTCGGATTAGGTTACAGCTTCAAACCAAAACTCAATAGTCTATGGCTAAATTACAGAAATTTTTTTTTGTAAATTCTCGCTTTTTCACATTTTTTTTTAACTTTTAAAAACCTACGCTTTGCACCTTCCTAATTACGGAATTATGCAATTACCTCCCTGCTGTCATCATTCCGTAAATAATTGAATGATTGATGCTGTTGATAAGTCTCAGCTCCAATGACTGTAGCGATGATGTTGCATGCAACACATCAAATATGGTCATATATAGGATCATAGGATCACTTACAGAACGATGACGGTAGGAAATAAATGTATAATTTCGTAATTAGCAGTGGACAAAGTATAAATTTTTAAAAGTCAGAAAAAAAAAATAAAAAAAAACAAAATTTTACTGAAATTTTTTTGTAATTTAGCCAAAGTCTATTATATATATATATATATATATATATATATATATATATATATATATATATATATATATATATATATATAGTCCGGTTACTATAATTTTATGAGTATAAATCTCTTCGTACTCATAAGTTTTCAGTCCTTGGATAAAGGAATGTGCGGTTAGGATTATATGAGATGTTTGCTAGTTTAACGGTGTAAAAGAATCGAAATACTTAAATTTTTTGATAAAAAATTTTATTCGCTATCTAGATAAATATCAATAACTCTAAATTAAAGAATCTGATCCTCTATATTTAGAAAGTTGTTCAATTTTAACTATTTATTTTATGCCTACTTGATAGATTTTATTATAATATAAAAAATGTACAAAATTTGTTTTTTTAGAAGCTTCAAATACTCTAAATCATGTTTGATGGTATACATCATCGATTCAAAAATAATATCATGATCGCACTCACAATAATATAATGGCTTGACTCTATTATATATATTATGTTATATTATATTTATATTACATAATATAATAAATTATATTAGATATTTATTTAAATAACTAATAAATATATGATTTAATTTGATATTTATATGAAGTAAATTGAAATGGCCGGGTTTGATTTTTTGTTTTTGAGTACGGAGTTTTGGTTCGACTTCGAATTTTACGAAAACCACCTTGAAACCGACCCGTTAACATTCCTAATTATAATGCAAAGGTAAAATGAGTTAAAAGCGTACTAGGCTATTTTCTATCAAATCAATCTTTCACATAACATATATAATATCTAAACTAATCCTAACTATGCGTCATTTTGTGAATTTCTTTTTGGGCCATTTACTATCAGAATAATTTTTTGAATAATACTAAAGTACTTATACTTAGGGTCAGGTTGGTATTGAAGTTTATCTAATAATATATAATGATATATTTCTATATTTTTCGATGACGCCGTAGAAAAAATATCATAATCGACTCATTGCGATATACAGAACACACGCAGTATTACGTAACGCAATATTATGTACAAAAATAAACATAATATTCCGCACGTAATGTAATTTTTCTGTAATTACAAACTAGAGTTAATGTAACGCCGCACTTCCCAGGAGGGTCACTTATCCTATAACTACTCTAGCTCTAGCACGCTTAACTCTCATAACCTTTTGGATCTTGCTACCATCCAAAATACTATAGCCAGGTTAAGAGATTTAGTCCTATTATATTATTTGTATATAGGACTAATCCAAATTCCGGGGGTGTCACATTCTTCCCCCTGACGTCTACGTCAGGCTCAACCACACTCACAAGCACCAGGCGATGTGAGACTCGTCTCGCTAGCCTTAGTCGACCTTGTGAGGAGCTGCACTCCACTCACAATGGTCATTAGCCGGGGAGCCTCGCTCTACCTGCTATATAACCCTAGCTCAGCCGAGACTCATCTCACATTTCCGGCTGGTGAATGTCTCTGATACCAACTTTGACGCCCCACTTCCCGGGAGGTCATCCATCCTAGAACTACTCTAGCTCTAGCACGCTTAACTCTCATAACCTCTTGAATCTTACTATCATTCAAAATGCTATAACCGGGTTAAGAGATTTAGTCATATTATATTTCATTTATATATATATATATATATATATATGACTAATCCAAATTTCGGAGATGTCACATTTAAAAAAAGAAAAATATCTTAAAAAAAAAGAAAAAGAAAAAAAAAAAAGAAGGGGGGGGAAAAGGGGAGGAGGTATCATCTCAATCTACAAGCCAAAAGAAACAAAGGGTGGGGATAAGCACTTTTGGCTCGTGCTAAGGTCCTTATCAAAAGCACTGTTTGGGACAACATGATGGGCATTTCCTGTCTATCCTTGACTTGGTAGGGGCTCCCTCATCTGTCTTTTGCCAACTTTTTCTGCCCTCTTCTCTCCATGTCTCTTCTCAGTGCAAGCTTCTTTCTCAGCACCAATCATAGCTTTGCCATAAAATGCAAACCTTTTTTTTTTTTTTTTCCTTTTTTTTTGTTTTTTCAAATTGCAAAGATCTTTGTTTGCATAAACTTAACAAAAGCAAAAACAAAAATAAAAACAAAAACAAACTCTCTTAGTGTAATGCATCTTAATTTGCATTGGTGAATCACTCATAATAATACCATACTCTACCGGCGTAAGATTTTGAAGAACAATTGTTATTTTATATAATTTAATATAATACCAGATTAAAAAATTCTGAGTTTATTGATAGTGGTTGTTTTATACATTTTAACAAATCGGTCTTGGATTGGATTTGGGTCCAAGTTCGAGTAGAGACCCATTAAGTAGAATACGAGCTTAGATTTAGGTTATCGGAATCATTCGAGAAAGATTATGAGAATAAAATTCACAGATATATGAGAATGGACTCTAAAAATAGTTTAAATAACAGATTTTATGCAGGTTTGTATGAGTCAAAGGGAAAAGGAAATAGAATTGAAAATTTGACTAATAGGCTTAAATATTGGTACCATGAACATTGACTTGTTAGGAGCACTGCCACTATGAAGGTTTCTCAATCCAATACCTCTACTGACTTTAAAAAGTCTACTCCACAACTTGGAGAGAATGTAGTGACATGCAATGTGGAAACCTTTCTAGTTGCAAATGATCATGCACAACTAGTGAGAATTTCCTATGTTGCACTTATTCTTGAGAGAGAGAGAGATTTTGTTGCAATAAGAAAACAAAAATGAGATTTTGAATTTTAAAAAACGGAGGCTCAATTTAGTGTTTTCAATTCTGATGTAGAGAAAAACTATTACAGAGATTCGAATTTAATGCTTATTCTAATAGCACTGATCAAATAACACATTATCAAATAACACTATATTTTACGGTAAGATCAAACAGACTTACGTGTTAATCAACTTCGCCTTCTAGCCTCAAAGAACACCCTACTATAAAAAATAAGATGCAAGCTTCAAAACATTAGTTTCATTCTTTCATGAGAAGTAAGAAATTAAGAATAGATTTGTTTGAAAAACAATTATAAATAAAAAAAAGCAACAATGAGGTCAATTATAAACAGCCAAAGTATACATAAAAAAAAAACAAGGCACACATATGCAAATATCTAGAATATCTTGTCTTAAGCATCCTTTATCCCCTTTTTGAAAAAGTGTAGTTTTGGATATTGGGAAAGAGTAAAAAATTCACAGGTTTTGAGTTTCAAAAGTATAATCAAACACTTAATGATTAGTAGTTGGTTTCATTTAGTGGTGTGAATCACATTATGAGGCATTGTAAGTGAGAGCCTGCATAAAGTTTCATCAGCTAAAAGCTACCTTAGTTTAAGATTTGACTAAACCAAAATTATCCTTCATTCTAATAGCTGTTGATAAATTCTCAGAAATAGTAAGGGTTAGATACTATTGGTGTTTTATGCATAATGACTTTTGCTGTAAAATTACAGCATGTTTTAAGGATCAAAATGAATAATTTCCTGGAAGGTCAGCAACACAGAATTCAGCAAATGATTTAACAAACATAATATCTTGTGATTGACAAATAACATAGAAGTTTTCTTCAGAGATTTCGAAAAACTGAAAAATGAATTGAGCCATATAAATGAATAGATTGTATTATTAATTAGTATGTTTGGCGAATTTCGTGTCAGTAATTCATGAAATGACAAATAATTTGGGTAAACTAAACCAATGGTAATTTCACAAGAGAATGCCAAATGTTGTTACAAAATATTATAAAGTGCCGAAATAATTGCTGTCATATGTTTTGACAAACAAAAACAATTCCAGTGACACTGTAATGTTACCAACCGCAGAATCGAGAGCATGGCTGCTTGCTTCAAATGGTATAAAGATCTGGAAGTTTGGTTCAGGAAATATTTCGCTTTTCCAAGGCTTCTGCAAAAATGCTATTTGACTAGCGTTATCCCAAGCTGCACTAATAACATTTCCCATCAGAATCTCGGCAGCGGCTTTTTGCTGCAGCAGAAACACAGGCTTCAAATTGATGTTTCCGAAGCTAGGCGCTCGATCATACTGCTACTCAATGTAGAGAAGTTATTTCAAAACCTCAAGAAAAAAGAGAGCAATGCTGAAAGAAAATAATAAAAAAATGGCAATAGAATAACAATATCAACTCCTTTTCTTTTTTTCTTTTTTAATTATTTGATCCTTTTATACTTCGATACCATCCTATCGCTTTCTTTTCTTTGACGACCTAGTAGCATAGGCCCTTAATCTCCTCAGTATCTTCCTCTCGCTCACCCGCAGCACCAATGAGTGATACAGTTTCCTCTCACCAATGCAGCAACATTTGCTCAACTTCTTTAAATCATCCTCTAGAGAATTAGATCCATAGAGACTCTCTCTTAAGTCAGCAAGTGCTAAAAGCGCACAACAAACACTCTCTGTGAGCAATAGCTTCTTCAAGTCCTGTGGCTCTTTGTGCCCATTGATGATCTTCAAATCTTTGCAGCTATTGCTTCTGGTGATCTTAATCAACTCAACGACACTACTAAAGCAGTCATATGTGCTTTCCAATGTATCCATCACCATTTTAAGCTTCTCAAAAGTACTTTCTACCAAAGTGATTATGTAGAGAAGGACAAGAAGCTCAAGTTGTGGCTCTCCGTTGTATGAAATCTCAAAGTACTCGGAATCCTGACTGTTGCAGCCTGAATAGTTTAACTTTCTCCATGTTGAAAGCGTTGATCGAGTGCGTCGATTGGAAAATTTGGATGAGGACCATTTGGTTACTAGGGCTAGATCGATGTTAATGATGTCAAATGGATTGTCAAGTTCGGTAAATCCATATCTATGAAGCAGAGCAGCATTTCCCATCAGGCCATAAGTATTAAATACCTAATTATTCAAAAAAAAGAAAAGAAAAATAGAGTTATTTAAGTGAAACGGTCAATTGGATTTCTTGATGTTCGAAATAAAAAGATCTAGTACAGAGTTTCTTGAGCTCGATTAGTTTAGGCACCGTTTGGTTCGGGTACAAGGGGGGTTATCCCCCCCTTTGTACCCAAACGCTTTGGAACAGGGGGGGGATTCGAATCCCCACCTTTTCCCTTTTGTCCTGGTACAAGAGGGTACAAGTCCCCCCCCCCGGAATAACACCTACTTCCTCTCTCCTCTATTATTACCAAGCCACCCTTCCTCTCTCCTCTCTTATTAACAGAAGTTAGAATTAATATTGTAATATAATGTTAGTTAGCTTGTTTAATAATTAATTTTGTTTATCTGTAATGTTAATTGTATTGTTAATTGGATTGTTTATCTGTAATGTTTAAAAGTTAATTTTGTTTATATGTGATATTTTGTTATCTACGTTAGTATAGTAATGTATTGAGCAAGTTATTTGTAGAAAAAATTGTTATGAAATACCTTTATTTACTGTTTAATTTTATAAATGTTGTATTGAATTTTTTAAATAATATCTTTTTACAAATTGCTAATATTGCAATTAATGGAAAATATTACATATTTACCCGAATTTTAAATATTTTAGATGATGATGATGATTATGAAGATTATTGTGGGAAAAATTAGCATACAATATAATTCAAATTTTATATAGTATTTAATTTAATAATTTAGATATATTACAATGAATATTTAAATTACACTAATTAACACTAATTTTTCATTTTTAAAATTCTTATACGTTACCCGGAAAAATTATTCGTCGCCGCCGGCTTAAAAAATCTCTCCCCCGTATCGCATCCTCGTTCCCAACGCAAAATAAATAATTAATCAAAATTTTACAAGTAAAATTAATGAACACTAATTAAAACACTAATTAACAGTAAATATTGATTTTTACGAATTAAATATTTTATCAGAGAAATTAATTAAAATTTGGTTGCCATATTAATCATTTTTTACATATAAATAATTAACACTAATTTTATATATTATCTAATTAATTACATTATAAATACTACAATTATTATATTTAAAAAGTTATAATACAATATATAATTACCAATTTTTACCCACACATAAAAAGGTAAAAGGGCATTTTGGTCTTTTTACTCAAAAGTCAACTATTTATACCCTTTTATTCTTCAATCCCAACCAAACACTATTTTTCTTATACCTGAATTATCTTATATCCCAACCAAACACTTTTTTCATTTATCCTACCTTATACTCAACTTTATACTTATACCTGGTACTACTAATTCTCACTAATTCTCACTAATTCTCGAACCAAACGCAGCCTTAATGAACACAACTGACGAAAATTGCACGAGATTAGTGAAGAAAAGGATAGTGTTGAGGAATATAACCATAAAGTATTTCAGTTCTTAATGACTTTAAAACTATCAATCTCACGCTATGTAAATATCGAAGTTAGTAGGCTTTATTTTGCTAGTGCAAATCATAAACATTGTCATAAATTTTGTGCAAAGACAATAATAAGATTGAAACTTCTAAAATGGCTCCAGTTTCCACACAAGATGGTTACCTGGCAAGTAACATATTTTGGAGAACAACCGTGAAACAAAAGGTCATTCCGTAGAAAGGAATAAACAATTCAAACTAGAATGATGGTGGACATTACATAGAGTCTCTTTGTATTAATTGGTTCACACCATCTTTTCAATTTGATCTCATTTGAAAGATATCTATAAATTCTCACTGGATAAAGCCAACAACAGTGATATATATATATATATATATATATATATATATATATATATATATATATATATATATATATATATATATATATATATATATATATATATATATATATATATATATATATATATTAGGACGACTCATGTGCTATTTGGAGCTTGGAGGCCTCCGTGCTCCTAAGCCATTTTCGATGATTAAACTTCCGAATCGACAATCAGCTCTATTAGACTTGATCTAGTGTATTTAAAGTATGTAAAAAATAAAAAAAATTCGATATCATTTACTTAATAATTAAAAGGATTCAAAATCAAAAAATTTTAATAGTTGATGTGTGCCGTTTGTAAGTTTAATGATATAGAAGCATTCAAATCAAATAAAATGTTGATAGAAAATTTTTTATACTATGTGCAACAACATCAATATCTCTGATCGAAAATTTTAGTGCTATATCATAACTTTTTGTGAGATTTTTATTTTCAGCCGTTGATTTTGAGTTCTTTCAATCACTAGATAAATAATATTGAAAAGTCACAAAATTTACTTTCTAGATACTTCAAATACGGTAGATCAAGTTTAACGGAGTCGATTGTCGATTCGAAAGTTCCATCATCAAAAACGACTTAGGAGCATGGAGACCTCCGAGCTCCTAATAGCACACAGGTCTTACTCTCTATATATATATAATTGAGCTCCTATGCTTTTAAAAGCACAAAGTCATTGGTGCTTGTGGGTTTTCGGCCATTGGATGAAGATTTATAGGGTTAGGATAATAGTGGTCCCCTAGGATTTATTGAGTAGTTGGTGAAATAGCTTAATCTAAGGGGTGAAATTGATAAAGAAATAAATCTAACGGTAGAAAAATTATAAGCACCAAGTGCTTGGTGCTTATAAAAGCACCATAGTCGGATTATATATATATATATATATATATATATATATATATATATATATATATATATATATATATATATATATATATATATATATATATATATATATATATATGCGCTATGGAAAGAACTTTGAGTCCTTTAAATAATCTATTCATAATATATTTACAAAGGTAGAAAGAAAGCTTAGACCTGTAAGACTCACTGTGGTCAAATGAAAGGATAAACTATCTTGGAATTGAACTTCAGGAAAAACTAGAGCAATATCAGCAGGCCTAGCACTCACTAATCCAAACATGTTACATTTGTTCAGAAGATAAAATAGCAAACCACTATGATTTGATCAAATATACAAACAATAAATTGGAACATTTAGTCTGTCCAAATATATAGTTGTCACCGAATACTGACCTCTGCCCCTGCATCAACTTCTCTTACAATGATCATTTCTAAGGCCTCATCATTGCCACCTGCATTAAAGAAATAAAACATGCTTCTCCGTAAATTCGATTCATCTAACTTTGACAAAGCCCACTTATAGTACCTACTTGGCCTGGCTTATAAAACAACTTATCTATTTCGAGTAGAAGCAACTAGGTTGTATAAGGAAAAAAGAAAAAAAAAGTACACAACTTTTGCTATGGCAAAAATCTAAAATGAGCTTTTGGGATGACAATGATTCTTTGAAAAGCTATACTCTACGGCCAAGCCAAAGAGAACCTCAATAGGGACGAAGATGATTTACACAATAACCTGGAGAGTCAGAATTGACTTCCATGGAAGAACTGCCGCCACTAGATTCATCACTAATGTCAACAGCGCCTTCACTATCCGAGTCAGAGGGCGATGCGGAAGACGTAAAGTGAACATTTTCAGCACCTGTTTTGTGATTGAAGCTGTAATATATTGCAAAATAACAAGCAAAAAGACATCGTAAAGGTTAGAAGAAGAAGAAGAAAAATAGAGCACTAGATAATTAATAGAAGTTGAAGAGGCAGCACTAAATTTACAGTAACTGTTAGAGTGTTAGGTTATACAATGTGTGTTTCACTTTGATAGTCTTTCATCAATAAACTATATGGAAAAAAAACTCCATATTTACACGGAAGGTCAGGTGATTTTGTGCATGTACAACAACTGGATGTGTCAAATAATTCGTAATATTCATCATAAAACAATAGTTACTTACAGGTCAGCTAAAGGCACCATTCCAGAGCCATGGTAACTATCAATTTGGAAGGATCTTGACGAAATAAGAGTCTTGGCTGAGAAGTATTGCTCAAGGCCAAAATAGTGTGGGTCAAGTTTCAAAGGTCCTGAGTGAATAAGGGGCTCTATGGATTCTTTCCAATCCTCAAAGAGACATACCTTGTCTTGCTTCAGTGTCTGCCTAAATATTTACCAGCAAAAATAAAAACAGAAACTAGGATTGGCGTCAGAAAGACTACAGAGCGGAAACATGAGATAAGATGGCGAAACTATTAGACAAGCACAGAAACTAAAATTTGTAAATTGAAACTTTTAAGGGAAATGCTTAGAGTGCCCATTAAGGGTACCCACTATTGCCCGCTCATGTCTTGATCAACTCTGCGCAAGTCAATCCGCGCATGACACAGCAGCAGAGCAGTACATCAACAGCCTATAGGAGCAGCATTTTTTGAAAAAACCCAATAGTTTCGGTCCAAATTCTACTCCAATCTACTCTTGAAGAACATAGCAAAATTCTTCTCCCAATATTTTCATTTAATGATCGAACTAGTTCAAAATGCAAAATTGGCGATATGTCCTTCTGTAAAACTAGGATAGAAACCACGGGCCCAAAATGCCAAACTTTGAACTGCAGGATAGTAAAGTATACGCGCACTATACCAGGAAACTTTATGAAGTAGCAACTCCGTTAGTATCCTTGTATATCTCCAATCATCACGATAAAATCAGCAGTATAATAAAAAAAGGAACCATTTTTCCACCCACTCTTATCATATTTCGCCCAACATTATCATTTAATGCATCGAATTGGTTCAAAATGGGAAATTGGTAATCAAAAATAAAACTCTTCACCATGTCGAGCTCCGTCCCGGCGAGGAGCTCCTCGACCTCGCTTGCACTCCACACGAGGGGCACGCACTCGCGCTCGGGGAGGAGGCGGAGGTACCCGTACCAGGGGGAACGGGGGCCGAGGCTACGCTCGTACATGAGGGCGACGGCGACGGCGAGGGACCCGCCGAGCTCGGCGCCCTCGATCAGGGGGCGCGCCCCCGAGGTGCGGGTCGTGAGGCACGCGCTCTTGGGTATGGTGGCGACGAGGTCACCCTCCTTGAGGCCACACAGGGCGGCGACGAAGACGCCGCGCCCCGGGTCTTCTTCGTCGATCTCTAGGGCTTCGGAGCACTCGATCCCGTGCGAGCGCATCCACCGCTTGAAGCATCGCAAGCGCCTGCAGAGGAGATAGGGTTAGAGAGAGAGAGAGAGAGAGAGAGAGAGAGAGAGAGAGAGAGAGAGAGAGAGAGAGAGAGTACCGCGCCATGGGTGGAACAGAAGCGCCGAGGAAGGAGACGAGTATGGCAGCGTTATAAGGGGAAGGGGAAACACGAAGATTCAAACAGTGTAGGGTTTTGTATTCAGGTTTTTCGCGTAGACCTGGTCCATGGAGTCATCTGTGAACCAGCTTGGTTACCACATTTGGAAAATAAAAAATCTACATGATAATTTTGATTTAAATTAACAATTTTTTAAAAATGAGATTTTTTATAAAAATAATAAATCAAATTCAGGATTTTAATGCAATTTACCAAACATTAAAAAAAAAAAAAAAAAAAAAGGAAATTGCAATTGATAAGAAACTGCAAAAGTTGCAATGCTTTTTGTAAATCAGTTTCTTTATATTAATTTCTACATGAACTGTTAACACTCACGTACAAATTGATACATAATTGCACCTTAATCCGATAATATCGAAAAATTATAGATAAAACATAGCTACTCAACCAAATCAATATCATATACATGGAGAGTAAGAAATGGCTGATGCATTTTTATTTGCTGGGGTTCACTTCCTATACAACTGCACCTTCTCTTCGCCGATGATCCATCTCGTCAACCGGGTTGGGTCCTCGGCGAGAGCCTTGCGCGAGGGGATGATCCCGAGGTCCGATCCGATGATCTCGTATTCCTTGAGGGCGGCCTCCATCTCCGCCTCCACGCGCGCATCGTAATCTGCACTATCCAGCCCCACGTATAGCGCTTCTGCGTAGTGCTTCTCTTTCTCGGAGTCGTGCTCAAACGGATCCATGACAGGGCCCTGCATTTAGAAATTTAGCACGGAGATATTTTTATGATTCTACGCGAAAATTGTTGAGAATTCTTACTTCATAAAAAGTTTGATAATTTGGACAAATTCCAATTCTTAAACAGTAATGACTAATGATTACCTGACAAAGTTCGGCGTAATGCTTGTAGACTTCACTGTTTTCATCTTGATCATAAATCAATGTTCCGCCATACCAATCGTCGGATTCATCGAGAGATGCAGTTGCAAGACACCTGGGAACACAAATGTGTGAGGCAAGTAAATATATTCCTCTTTTTTATTCTGATTTGTTGGATCCACACAAAACCTAGAAGAGATTTTAGATTGAAAATACAATGTACGAAGGCTTTTTCCTTGGTCTAATATTCTCTGTAATTGTATTATAAGCTACAGATATTCGTCAAAATAAGGATATTCTAAAATTAGCCGCCGATCATAGTAACACCATTACCATATAGTATAGTACATGGAAGATGTAGTGAACAACCTACAAATAAGATTGCCCCAACTTCAGACGGTTTTTTATGATTACCTTCTAAAAATATCCTCCTCACTTGAATCACCAGCATATGAAAGCCAGTTCAAATCACCGTAGCCAGAGGCACTTGACTCTCTGTTGAGTCCCCGATTTACATTTTCGAGCAATGGAACTTTTGTGGCAGGAGCACTTTCTTCATACTTTCTATGACCAAACAACCAATTAGGGCTTCTAAGCTGAATTTCACTGCAGCAAAATTAATAAAAATGAGCCCTCGCACAGGAAAAATGTTTCTGAATTGTTGAATGGGACTTTTAGAACCAGTTTAGTGGGCATCATACGTAATAAAAGCTTTAACAAAAGCTATATGATATTCAAAGACAGATTTCAAATAAATACTTTGTAAAAAGAACCTAACATACAGCAAAATTAAAAGAAGACAGTATTCAGTTTGAAAGATTCCTTCAATATGACATTAAAGTTCATAGGCATTCCTTCGATCATGATGCAAACGCCAGTAAGTAAATAGATGTTTGCCATTTGTCATTATCCATAGATAAAAGTAATTGCAGAGATAAGGAAAAATTACGCTGCATCTGGTGCCATTCCAGGATTTCTAATGCCGCCGCTCAATCTGGCATCAGACTCGCTGTAAATCCTCACTCTCTTTATTAGACTACATGTCCTCTCGATTAGTTTATCAAATGATGTGAATTTCATCCTTGAGAAGTCCTCTTTACAAGAAGGAATTGGTGCAAGAGTAATCCCAGGAACTTCATTGGGTTGTGTGCCAAGTGATGAACTGTCAACGATACCAAGTAATCACAAAAAGAAAATCTTTAAAAAAAAAAGTAAGTTCTATGTTCCACTAACACATTAGAATGTATATATAATCTGAGTTAACAGGAAAAGATATAGCTCACTGTAACTGTGGACTGACCTTTTGTCATTGCTGTTATCAAGAGCCATCTCATCACCAACACCATTAACATGAAGATAATAATCTGTGTCCAATTCCCAAAGAGCTGGTTTTCCGTCTTGTGGTTGGAAATAACCCAAAAATCTAGAAAGATCGCCATAACAAATAAACAGAAAGGAAGCCAAAACAACAGTCGAAAGTAATACTCAAGCCAAATATCAAACTCCATCATAAGGATAGAAGAAAGTTTTATGAGAAAAGTTACAAGTTTATTGCATCTTGTTTTTCACCATCTGTGTAGGCATTGCTGTAATATCGCTTGATGGATTTCAGAAATTCACGAGATTGAGTAGTAGCCTTCCATTTTCCTTGCCTCTCAAGGAAAACCTAGAGACCCAACAACATTTATTTGTCAACTGAATAAAAAAAAAAAAAAGAACAAAGAAAGCCTATTTGACCAAGAGTACTCATAATGCTATTTTATGGTATATCATATGTTGATATGTTTGGTTTCAATTTTTAGACTTTATTAAAACATAAATAACGAGTACAGTTGTAATAAGGAAATGTTGAATTTGCCAATTATCAGAGCATATCTTATACAGTGCATCATAGGTATATGGAATTGCAGAAAATCAGTACCGTATTATGTGCAGCAGAGCCTCCATATTGCTGAGCGAGTGCATCCCCCATGCTCTGATACATTTCCATGAGAGCTTCTGCAATGCTGCTGTTCGAATCCACTTTGGGCACATCTGACATCCCCATTGCATGGAGTTGGCGACCTAAGGCGGCAAGGCCGTAAGCATACTGGGCGACATTTGTACGGTCCAAGCAGTCAATGCAGTTTGTGCGGAGAACCCCGCTTTGGAAACGAGGCTCATTTTCCACTGAATGCTGTTGATTCAACTCCTTTTGTCTTTCCTGCGCAGATGTGAGCTTTAAAGTTTCTATGTTACTAGACATCCTGGATAGATCCCCAGAACTAGCTTCCCTGCAGAAGAAAAGTAGATAGGATGTTTAGTAACAAATGGTAGCTGTGATTTCGATGAAGAATCAGCAATAAGGATCATTAACCACTCAACATAATGTCACCATAGAACTACAGAATTGATTAACCAGTTTCAGGATTTTATATCATGCAAATTAAGAGACATCAGGAAGCATTCAGCAAGGCAATATCTTACAAAGTGAAAAAATCAAGGCTTTAGGGGGTTGGCGGTGGTACTGAGATGAACATACCCATTTTGTATAAATTACATGAGCAATGCAACAGAAAATGCAAAGTTTATTGACCTACATTCAATACATACAGTACGGTACCTTCCGGTGCTTGTTCGACTAAGCTGATTTGATCTGTTTTTCTCATTTTTGGGTTTTCCACTGCAATAGAAACCAGTCAAGTCAAGCGCTTCACTTGCCACTGCTCCTAAAACAGCCAGTACATTGGCCGACTTGCTATAATAGGAAAAAAGTCCAGTGGTCAGTAGAGGAGAGTGAATTCATCAAAGTAAGAAAATATACACGAAAAAAGAAAAACCTTTTAGCAAATTTATGGAAATCCCAGTGAATGAACTTCAATTGTTTTTCTTCTGGGAGAATCTGATTAAGATATCCGACAGCATCAGCAAATTCACGGCGCAGCATCATTTCTCGTGGCCTTTTCTCAACAGTCTGCATGGATTATGCACAGATGCAAAGTTGAACAAATTGCACACTGCCTTGTAGAATAAAATGGACACGAAAGGTGTTATAATTGTTATCGCAGGCTATCATGCCGGCCCTCCTTTTCCATTGATTTGGGTGTGAAGATGGTATTTGTGTGATAAACGAGAAAAGAGTACAATCTCTATAAATTACTTCTGAATAACTTACAAAACAAAATGTAGAAACCTGTTAATGCCTTGTGACTTATTGGTAGATCAACTCGAGAGGTTATCTTATATCTCTACCTACTATTCTGCAGGTTCTCCATGACTTTGAAACTTTGTTTGGTCTTTGTATCAGTCTTTTAAGAGTAGGCATAGTTTCATCATGTGTGCATGCACGAATTTGCTTTGTAATGCAAAAGCATCATAAATCAAGTTAAGTTGTGGACCTTGATTAGATTAAGTACAATGATTGGATTTCCATATCTCTGAACCAGGTCTTCAAAATGCACCTTCGTTGCTTGGTAGGTAGGATCATTTCTCTGTACTGCAATAAATTTTCAGAAAAGTAAAAATAGGGACAAAATTATCCAATTCTAGGCTCCTACCATAATGGCATAATGAATCAAAAAAATGAACAAAGAACATGGCCATGTTCCATCTCTAGGAAATATTGTGATCTTTTTCTTGTTTGCTTCACTTGCTAGAATACCCTTATTTAGACTTCTTCGATGCTTCACTTGCTAGAATGCTCTATTTAGACTGCATTCTATTTTTTGACAAGAAAAATGCCATTCAAAGTCTTATAGCAGAAGTGCACCATCTTTCATTGTATTACAGCATTCAAGATTGATTAAAAAGTAAGCGACGAACTTACTGATGATATCAGGTTTAGGACTAAATCTAGAAGCCTCCTGGGACCAAAAAAGGGGAATTGAACCTCGCATTTGCACGACTGAACTCATTCTACCCCTTCTTGGCCCAGTTTCATCAACAAAGATTAGTTGCTCAGTTTCGACATCATTTGCAACTCTGCCTAGATCGTTTACTCCTCTTTTCAAGTACCTACAGTATAATGTAAAAAAGGTAACAGCCAACGAAAATCACAGAAGAGCAACAGCTATAGAGGAAGAACTAGGAAATACAAATGATAAAAAGAATCAAATAAGATTCATTCTTGTTTCGTGGGTCCAACTTACAGGCAATTCCTCCCATACCATTCATTTGCCCATTACACCCAAAATAACATTCAATTCCAACCACAATATATTGCATGAAAGTTCTGTCGAGTAGACAATGTTCAACCTTAGCATAGCATATTGACTGTAAACTTCGTGATGGAAAGCAATACGCCGACAAGAATAAGTACCAACAGGACAACTTAGACACCCCAAAAGATAAAAATTATTTACATGGTTTCAAAGCTATTCAGTCAAGACCACCAAGTCAAGTTGTGACAACAAGCAGTTCAGCTAATGCCTAATAGAAATATTGAATTTTCTCAGCAGAAACCACATTTATCATGACCACAACTAGAAGAAACAACACAATCATGATATACTTAGGATATAATTGAAGTCAACATTTATCATTATCAATTATGCTATACTGCAAGTTTTATTTCAAGGAGAACAATGAGTCTACATTAATTAGAAAATATTAAGCAAGAGTGCCACTTCATATACAAAGACAAACTCACAAAGAAGATACTACATGACCAGAAAACAAAATGCTTCTGAAATTGATGACTAAGGGAGGAAATAAGCCGAAAACTAAAATTGATTGTGTATTGTCGCCTTCTGGATGCTTGAATAAATTAGAATCACCATTCAATTAATCAAGTAAATTGCACATATGATGCCTGTAGAATGCATGAAATGTACCGTGTCCCAGCAAAATGACGAGACCGTCTGGAAATTAGGGCAACAGTAAATTCTCGCCAAAATATTGATAACTTAACCTGAAATTTGAAATGAGAAAGAAGAGGACAATATTAGATGTTACCTCAACTGAATGCAATAAAAGTGCCAGATCCAGAGTCCGAACATATAAGGCTTAGGACGTGCAGAAGACATGAAAGTGTGAAAAAAACGTGGAAAGAATTTGCTCACACAAGTGTATATATGACTAGAAGTGCTGCTTTCAACTTCATAGCTATGGACTAGATGCCAGAGATCTACTAACTAAGACAATATATATTAAGGTACTAAACCCCAATCCAATAGAGCTTCAATAATTTTTCTTAATTGTCAGCAGCACAAGGTGGGCAAAAGAAATATTTTAACCTTCTTATACACAGAACATTCAGTTTTGGCTGACAAATGCTGATATTGGTGTTGCGTAAGTACAAATGTTATCTTAGCAGCTGTTAAGTTAAAAGGAAACGCCTGAAAGTTGTAGCATCCAGCTTGTTTCTTGCAAAAACAAGTTAGCAGTTGAACGAAACAGGAGACTATTGTTAACATTGAAAGTTAAGGTAGACAAAATTGGATGTCATCAATATCATGGTGATCTCCACAACAAGGACAAAGAGGTATATATTTGGATCGATAACAAACAGGAAGTACCTGCTTGAAGTGTCCATGAACCAAAGGAATAGTCCAAAGCGTATTACTGCACCTTGACCGTATCGGCCGTGTGAGAAACTCGTTCCAAACAAATATGTTATCGTAAGGCATCTTCTCCTTTCCTGATGAAAGGACATTTTTTTGTAAGCTTTGCATGATTGGATACGTGTAACTGTAGAAGAAGTCCTTTGTGAGATCAACACTAGACAAGAGCTTCTTGTACCTGTTATTGAGGCAAGTGTTCCCAGATAGGATTTAAAAAAAAAGATGATGCATGGAATATCAGTGAGAAAATCAAGTTCGCTATTATATGAACAAACTCCGATGCTTGAAGGAAACTTAACTATAGAGTGAATGGTTCACACTAAAATTAGGCAAGTTAGATGCATATAATATACCCAAACATCGTTTTTTTAGTTATTTGCAGTGAAAATCTCTCAAATGCAAAATCCAATTTCGGCCCCATATATTTCAATCTTCAACAAAAACAAAATATTGGATACACAGCAATCTAATTGGATGCCATGAGAGTGACCAAAAAAGGTTTCATTTACAACGAATTCTTAAATTTTCATACCGAGATGCTTCAACAAGTTCTATCCATTACCAAATTAACCAGGACACTGCTAAACAACTAGAAAAAGAACAATACCTAATCTCCGACTTAGAATGCGCAACATCAGATTGTATGGACGAATGGGGGACAGTGATCATCTGGCTCTCGTCAATGCAATAGATCGCGTGCCCACAAATGGCCCCAATTTGCCTTCGCTTTGTAACAAGGATCAAATAGTACGACTCCAAGAACTTAATGCACCCTTAAAAAACCATAACTTGGATCAATATACATCAAATTCATCAAAAAAAGAAAAAAAACAAGGGAAGAAGCATAATTTGGATCGTCAAATTTATCCACAAAAAGGGGGGACCTGCGATGCCGTAGACCTTGGCGACGAAGTTGAGCCCTCCGGTCGCGCGATTGCCCTCGCTGATGCGCTGGAGGAGGTTGTTCGCTTCCTGGGGAGTGTACACGACGGGATCCTCGCTGAGGTTGAGTTCAGAGGGCTCGCATCGGTCGATCTTGAGCACGCGGAAGAAGCGCTTCTCCCGATCGCTCCCTACCAGGTAAAACCTCTGCGCAATCGAAGAAGAAGCATCAGGATCGAGCTCTAAGATCGAAGAAGAAGGGGAAGGGGGAGAGGGGTCTTACGGCGCGGGTCTCGTACAGGCGAAACTTCTCGAGCGAGCACTCGGCGGGGTCAAGGTCAGGGTCGGGGGGAAGGGGCTTCGCCACCACCGCGGCGAGGGGCCTCGAGTTCTCGGACTTCGCCATGGGAGGAGGTGGTCGAGTTCGCGAGGAGGATGGAGACGATGAAGCCCAAATGGGAAATCGAGGTTTTATATGTTTGTTATTCGGGAAACGGGAAAAAAGAATTTACAACGGAAAAATTACATAGACGCCCTCAACTATTGATTATTTTTAAAATAGCCACTTCAAAAAAAAATTTAAATTAACATCCCCTAAAATTTTTAATTTTAAAAAATTTAAAAAATTTGGGACTTGTATGCCAAAACTCTGTAGTCTCGAATGCCCCTAGGTATCGTTTGGTAACGGGATAAGTCAGAACTAGCTATTCTGGGGATAGGTATAAAGTATGGAACAAGAGCGAAAAAGCGTTTGGTTCGGTTCCAGGAATAAGAGATTTTGTGTTTGGTATGAGAATGAGGAATAAGAAGAATAAAGAGGTTCTGATGATGATAGTGTATTGAAAAGAAAAAGAGAGAGAGGAGAGAGAGGAATTTGTGATGATGAGAGTGTATTGGGAAGGAAAAGAGAGAGAGGAGAGAGAGAGATTTGTGATGATGAGAGTGTATTGGGAAGGAAAAGAGAGAGAGGAGAGAGAGGGATTTGTGATGATGAGAGTGTATTGGGAAGGAAAAAAGAGAAAGAAGAGAGAGAGATTTGTGATGATGAGAGTGTATTGGAAAGAGAAAAAGGAAGGGAGGAGGAACAGTTTGGTAAAAAAAAAAAATTATAAAATAATAGGTAAGAACTGTTGTTCCAGCTTATTCTGCTTGTACTAGAAGTACTATACCGAATAATTCTTGGTGCGTTTGGTACAATAAGAAGGATAAACCTCTTATTCCCTGTTCTAGTATATATTCTTGTTTGGCTGGTACTAAAAATTTACAACTTACTAACTTTTTCTAAAAAAAAAAAAAAAAAAAAAAAAAAAACAAAAACAAAAACAAAAACTTTATCATTAATTCTATCCAATTAATGGCTTTAATTACTCTTTAATAACTAACAAAATAATTAAAATTAATATAACATCAATCTTCTTTTTTTTTTGGATGAATCAACTAACTAAAAAATTAAAAAAATATCAATAACAAATAAATTGTCTTTTATCTTTGAGACAGGACAAAAAAAAGTGTTGCAAATTAACACCATTAAACATTCATCAAGGAAATTATAAAATAGCCTTAAATAGTAACACAAAACATGAATGAACATTGAACATTATGTAACCTTATTATATGTACACAAATATCATCAACATTGTGTAAACATTATATGATTTAGTGACAACAGTGTCGTAAATTTCGTCGCCGGAACGATTTCCTCTTTAATCCGATTGCAGGTATCGAAAACCTGCAGGGAATAACAGAGTGTAAGACTCGTGAAATTTAAATGCAAAAGAAACCTAAGTGGTTGTGCACCGATCTGCAAATTACACAGTTTTCGAGACACAGTTCTCCGACTTACAGATCCGAATCTGATTTCGATAATCTAAAATCACCAGTGCGACCATCTCGTCGAATTGATTAAAAATGATGAAAACCGATTTTCGATCTGACGGTCGAATCGTCTCGAAATCAGCGAAGAGAGAAGTAGGGCCCACAACTTAAGTTGTGAATAGTAACCTTGATTTAAATCTCCGGCCGGCCAACGTCGGCCGATCGACCGTCCGGGGTCCGAATCTAACGGTCCAGCTAGTCGATTTTAATCGCGTCATCGATCTGAGCGTAGTGGCGCCGACAAAATTTGTGTTTAACGAACCTAAAGCATCGTAAAGCCTGCCAAACTGTATAAACTATAATATTTTATGGATTTTAAAATTATAGGGGATCGAATGCGACAAACCAAAATCACTACTTTATAGATTTCGTCGAGCCGGACATCGTGGTTGTGTTTGTTTTTCAGTTTAACGACCCGGTTGCCTCGAAAAGCGTGATGAACTGTAAATATCGTAGTATTTTATGGATCTGCGATTTGTTTAGATTTTTAGTCGACGAACAAAAATCGGAGCATAAAAGAAAAAAATGTATAAATATATATCAGCAAACCCAAAAATAATGCAGCAGTTTTCTGAGAAAATTAAGAAGTTCATTAATGAGAATGCAAATTGTAGTTTACTGTTAAATGCATCAGTGTAAATAATTTCTTTTGATTCCGATCCTCAAATTCGATTCTTCTTGTGTACTGGAAATCAGATCTTTTTCTTTTTATTTAATAACAGCAATGAAGTTGATTCCCCATTAACCAAAAATTAAATTAGTTACAGATAAAAATTGACTTGAAAAACTGGTATTAGGCTCGAAACTAAGAATCTATTAAAGATAAGATGAACTGTTCAATATATCGAAAACCAACCTATGTTTCCAGTAAGAGAAGCAAAGAACACTCACCTCAACAATATGTTCCGCATCTTCGATGAAACAAGCGAGCTAATATTTGAAAAGGCGCGAGTTAAGGGCTGTTTCCAGGGTGCCATTTTATGCT
Organism: Tillandsia leiboldiana; assembly: GCA_029204045.2. Taxonomy (NCBI): domain Eukaryota; kingdom Viridiplantae; phylum Streptophyta; class Magnoliopsida; order Poales; family Bromeliaceae; genus Tillandsia; species Tillandsia leiboldiana. The sequence goes on along the minus strand of CM055062.1, from coordinate 53,709,433 downwards.
GCAACCAACACTAAAACACGGAGGAGAAAAGCCGCAGAATAAGAAGCCAAAGTAACCCGACCGCAAAAGATTGAACAAGATACAAAAAAGTTCACCTGGGTTTCTGCGTGGAGTTCAATTTTTGACCGCTGAGGATGCAATCTATCGCGCGGCTCAGATCTCTACAGTGATCAAAGCAGATAAAAAGGATAGAAATTAAGCGGTACAAAGCTTTTCATCTGCAGCTTAGAGTATAGGGAATTACCTTCCAGTAACTGGGATGTTGCTACTCGGTCGAGAGTCATCAAACTGACCATGGTAAAATAGCTCAAACGGTCTTCGCCCATCCTATTAATCGAAAAAGTGAAGCACTTAGGTTTCAAAAATGAAGAGAAATGTATAGAAACTGAGAAAATATCGCCTTAATCGGGTGCACCAAGCACAGGCCAATGAGATCCATCCATCCCATGTCATACTTCAAGTACCGTCGCCGAGTGATTAGCGACCTATTCTTGATTTAAGCAATGATTTATATAAAAATGAATTGGAACATTTAGGGGGGTGTTTGGATTGACGTAATTATAAGTCATTTGAAAATCAAGTTTGGTGAGAGTAAAGATATTGTTTGAATTGATCCGAAGTCTTGCTGAGGTTTTTCTATAAAAGATGACTTCGGATCAATTCAAAGGGAATTTGTTTTCGAAAATTTAAGCCTACAGCCCCACCTGGAGTATCTTTCTGGTGTCTTTAAGACGAATGGCAAGGCTAATATTTATACTCTTAGGCTGCGTTTGGAATCGGGTTAAGGTAGAATTAGCTAAATCGGGGATAAGTATAAAATACGGAACTAGAGCGAAAAAACGTTTGGAATGGTTCCAGGGATAAGAGATTTTGTGTTTGGTTTAATAATGAGGAATAGGAGGAATAAAGAGGATAAGTTGAATAAATTACCTTTTTGCCCTCAAGAGTTAATATGTGATAAAGAGAGAGAGAGAGGAGAGAGGGATTTGTGATGATGAGAGTGTATTGGGAATAAGGAAAAGAGAGAGAGGAGAGAGAGGAATTTGTGATGATGAGAGTATATTGGGAAGAGAGAAAGGAGGGGAGGAGGGGTAGTTTGGTAAAAAAAAAATTATAAAATAATGGGTAAGAACTGTTGTTCCAGCTTATTCTAGTTGTTCTGAGATAAGCAATACCAGATAGTTCCAGATGCGTTTGGTAGAATAAGGGGGATAAACCCGCTATTCCCGGTTCCAGCCCACATCCAAACGGGCCCTTAATAAACTAGATTTACTGCCGAATTGCACTTTCATCAATCCTAATGCTCCCTTAACTGAAAGAACGAGATGGGACGGAGGACACATTATTGAGCGATATACCGCAAGCAATAACCTTCTTGAAAAGGAAAAACTCTGGAGTGCATACAGCTCCAAAAGCCCGTGCCACCTCCTGAGACTGCAAAGCAATACTTACTAATAAATAATCAAATTCTTAAGCAAAAATATTTCTAAACACAATAACCACCAAACATGGATACCGGGTGATTCCGTGTACAATTCAAGGGAAAAGAAATCGGCTTCACTGTTCTTTAGATAGCACAAGAATGCATGATCTTTGACATCCCCATAGAAAGGGAAAGTGTTCGGTTTTAATTCTAAATGAAATGATTATATTTCAATGTATTTGGAGAACAAACATTTGCCGCATAATAATATCAGGAAAGCAAGTAGCACCAATATGATTAAACATATTACGAAATAAAAAATCCAACTGAATGAGATAACAGCAGAAACAAGATAAAGTTAAGCACTTTGAATGGTCGATGAAAGATGTACATTGGTTTGGTCATACCTCATCGAACAGGTAGGGGAAAGGGTAGTTAAACAGTTTTGCTTCTTTCGCCATAAATTCTGGGCCATCCTGTGGAATCAAAACTAGCAAAGATGTAATCCAGCAAGCAATCGACTAAAAATAATTTCTGAATGAATGATCAAGCCCGAAAAGAAGAAAAGAAAAGAGAGTGATGATCCTTTTATCAACTATAACTTACTGTTCTGAAACATTGATTAGGGACAAATGCGAGCAATCAAATGTTTACACCTCCTCAGTTAGAAAAACAATCGCCGATTCTACGTTAGGAAGTTAGTTCTCAATGTTGGGAGCAAACCCAGAGGCACTAGATGGCATCATAAACTTAATGAAAATTTCTCGAAATTCCGACAACAGTTTGTAGTAAAGTAATGTAGCAGCCTAATGCTGTTCTGAAAGTCGCAAAATATCAGCTACAAACTGGATGTAGTCGCGACCTGTGGATGCGTGATCGTCGAGTTTGAAGAAATTGCCACAGCAGCTAATCCCTTCTGGAGCACATTCAAAAGAAAAAGAAACAAAAATCAGTAAGCAGATTTGTTCATGGGTGGATTTCTAAGTTTTAATATGGATCTTCCTACCCCCATATAGAATTTAGTGACCTTCACAATATCCTTCTTCAAATGCTTCACAAAAGGGCAGTGGTTGCATATGAACATCACCTGCAAAACCGACAGAGAATTTAGAACTTCAGAAACAAGTTCAAAATACCACAAAAGCAAACATTTCATGCTTTCGACTAGAAATGGAAATGGTTATAAATAAGAGACCTTTGATGGTAAGCTTTACTTAGTATTGTGACCAAAGATTTAAGCGCCGTGGCACGGAATCGTGCCGAGTGGTGTCGATGAGTGCCGGTTACAAAAAAATACATATGTGCCGACATATAATAGCATGAAATATTTATTTTTTTTAGCAACAAAATTTTTTAATTACTTATTATGTCTTCTTATCAAATTTTTTAAACTTTATTGAGAAAATTACTTAATAATTTAAAGTAAAAAAAAATTGAGTTGTGTTATCGGTACGGGATCTGTATCGTGTCGGTATTTTGTTGGCATGATACGAGACGGTAGATACGAGCCGTACCGATAGATACTTAAATCTTTGATTGTGACACGGGGTGTTTCAACGGAGAACACCGATTTCTATAAATTTTGTTTTTCGGATAAGAAATTCAAAGATCAAAGGCACTACTTTTCTATAAAACCTGAAAAAAAATAAACTTTTTTTGAAAAAATTATTTTCCTTAGGAATCAAAGAGACGAAAGGTATTATTAACAAATAAGAATCAAAATATAATAAATAAAAAAACACACAGAAATTTGTGCTCACCAACAATGAAGGATAAGATTCAAAATCATCCAATTTCCAAACTTTTCCAGTCAGAGGCTCCGGAAGCTGTTCAATGTCCAAAAAAAAAAAAAAAAAAAAAAAACTAAAAATTAAAATATCGTTCTCTGTAAAAACTTAAATATTAAAAAAAAAAAGATTATAATTTTATTCCGTAATCTCAGATATTGAGTTCGAATTTCGAAACCAAACTAAAAATATGATGATAAATCCTAAAAAAAAATATGATCTTATTCAAAGTCCCTATATCAAATTCGAGTTCACATTACACGTCTTATCAATCAAAAATTCTCTCATTTCTCTCCACTCTTTGAATAATAATAACAACAACAACAACAGCAACTACATCGAACCCACAAATTTATGAGAAAAAATAGCAAAATTAACCAAAATAATCTGGGAAATCGCAAATGAGAACTCGCGAATACCTCGAAATACGGAGCCCTAAAGCCAAGGGCGACCCCGCCGGACTCGGATCTCGCGGCGCGGACATGGAATTTAGGGTTTGGGAGCGCGAGAGGCTTCGGAGAGCGAGGAAGAAGACGAGTTACAGTAAAAGGGAATTTGAGCGACACCGCCATTGCCTTAGCTTTTGCTTATGATATTTCTTTTTTTTAAAAAAAAAAATATATCCTTTTTAAAAAAAAATTATGGGAGAAATTGCACCATTGCTCCAAAACTTTTTCTAGTTTTTAATTATACTCTTCAACCTTTTTTTTTCTTGCAATCAGGTCCTAAATTTATTAAATTTTATTTTAACATATATTTCTTGCAATGGTTGAGAGCCACAATGAAAAATTAGAAAAAGTTTTAGGATCAAGAATGCAATTTATCCTCACCTCTAGCTCTCCACTTGGAAACAAGTATTTATCCAAGGATGATGAAAAATTATTAATTTTTAAAATTTTTGGTAAATAAAAAAATAATAAAATTAATTTAAAAAAATAGTCCTTAGATTAAAATTGTTGTAAAATTGCAACCTAAAATGAATTGTAGATCTAGCACTCTTCACATTTAGAGGTTCTTCAGCAAGAACGTGCTCAGATCCGCCGCATGAATTAAATTTTTTCCGCCTGGGACGAAGTTTTCACAAATTATGTACATTATATTTCACATAGAAACAATAATGCATATCTACTTATAAAAGCAGCTAAGTAAAATTATCTATTTATAAATATAAAGCATTAAACTTTTTATATATTCTTCAATCCAAATAATACGAACATTTTTGTTTTATTTCTTTCCAATTACATAAATATACAATTGAGGAATGCTACCTGTACACCCATACACCTATAAATAGGTGTACATCTTATACGCCTACCCATCCAAGGGTGGGGGCTTCTCCATCCATCACTTCAAGTGATGGATAAAATTCACCTCACCCTTAGATGGGTGGGGTGTAAGATGTACACCCCAAAAGGAGTGTACATTTAGTTTTTTTCTTAAACGATGCTTTTGTCATGATAGAAATAACTGAGTAGAGTTACTTACTGTAATAAAATTAAATTATATGAATACATTTTTATAACGCTTTTGTGAAGTGTTCTATTTATATTCTATTTATATTCAAAATTAGGTTATAGGGATATTTTTTGGGACGTATTACAATAATATACTGCTATACACCCTAACGGCTGCACATATAGCGACATTAATAATAAGTGTCGATATTTTTGTTAGCGATATTTTTTAAAACTTTTAGAAACATTTCAAAGTGTCGGTATAGCATAATTTTGTTATAGTGACTGTATTCTTATGAGTATAAACTCTTTCGTACTCATAAATTATTTCGAAGTGACGAGTGAAATTCACCCCATCCTAGAATAGGTGGGGTGTAAGATGTACACCTCAAATGAGGTGTACACTTAGCTTTTTCCCATCAAGCATTTGTGTACGTCTTAAAAAATAAAATAAAATAAAATAAAAGATAATTGAAGCAACCAAATTTTATAAAAATAAAGTTTGTTCTTATTTACTTAACAAAAATGAGTACATTAAAGAAATAAATATTAAAGGAATCTCAATTTAGAAAAAAAATAATATAGCTGAGGGGGGCAATTTCAGAATAAACTGTACTTTTTTAGCCTTAGCTTTTCCATATTCTAGCACATTCAATTCAAAAAAAAAAAAAAAAAAAGTTTGTTATTTACCAATTGAATTCCAACCTATTCAAAAATCTTATCAAATTTATAAGAATCAAAAGTTATAGGGATACTTGATTTTTTATTAGTGCGTTTGAATCACATTATTTATTTGCTAATATAATTAGCTGTATTTTATGATATATTTTTTCTTTTGAAACATTTTGGTACATTTGATTATTTTTAAAGTATGCAATAAAAATCATTTAGTTTGGTGAAGTAGTTATATGCTACTTATTCTTTTAAAAGAAAAAATTACAAAAAATTAAATCATTTGATTTTGTTATTTTTCTATATTTAAATTTAGATAAATAGTTATAAGATGAGGAGAATATAGCTGTAAAAGAAAAAGATATTCAAAATGTATCATATTCTTATCTACTTGTATTTAGTCCTCCAAAATTTTAGATTTTTTTTAAAAAATAAAAAAATAAAAAAAAATAAAAAAAAAACCCTAGCTAAATGAGTTCCAAAGATTTTATACACGAATAGATCTTCGACAAAAGTTGCAACGAGTAGCTCTTGTAATGCTCAAAGATTCTTTTGTTCCGATCACGCCAAATCGTCCACTACACAGCAGCAACCGTTCCAAGTTCTCTCCGCCATGCGGCACCGCCCATGAGCTTGCTCTCTTCCCATAGTATTGCCGCGCCGGTATAACTGCTTAGCATACGCTTATTGGGTAGCAATCGTACCAACAAGGATCTGATCAGATGATCGAGCATTTTTTCTTATCATCCACCGTCTCCCGCTCCCCGATAGAACACCAGGAAGAAGGTTGTAGAGATGTATTTGAATAAATAAAAGGTGGGAAAGATGGAAACACGTAGAACACCAGGAAGAAGGTTGTAGAGATGTATTTGAATAAATAAAAGGTGGGAAAGATGGAAACACGTTGTGTGTTCGAGTAAAACAAAAAAAAAGAAGTTATTATATGAATTTAAGTAAGGAGAAAGTGATGATATTTTGTTTTGTTTTTTTTACATCAAATTTTATATTTGAATCGAACATTAATAATAGAGTAAAAAATTATATAATTTTAAAATTTTGTCACAACTTATTATACTAAAAGATAAAACTTTATTTTTAATTCCTATAGTTGTAAAACATACTCTTAAATATCCAAACTGAATAGGCTATCAACAAAAATATGTTTTATCCTTAATAGAATTTATATTTTAATTTTTAATATTGATTAGCTGTTTTTGTAAATATTTTGTAAATATTTTTTAAAACTAAACTTTTTCAAATAATTTTTTTATTTAAATTACATTTTAACAAGTTCAATAATCTGATTTAAATAATTATTAGTTGGACCGAAATTATAATATCATGTGTATCTAAAGTGGTGAGGTTGCTATAAAAAAAAAAAAGTTATTGAGTAGTTCCAAAACAAATTTTATTGTGAAGCAAATATTTTTACCAACTCCAACATAATAATTAATTTACTTTCGTTCTAAATAATTTTGAATTGTTACAAACGAACTCTTATCAACTTATAGATCATAATCGGAGTTGAACAGCAAAGACGAGTTTGTTACAAACGAACTCTTATCAACTTATAGATCATAATCGGAGTTGAACAGCAAAGACGAGTTTTTAAATTTATGAGAAAATTTAGACTATAGTGAATTCATAAAACAATTTGTTATAATTTTATTTTTCAGAATAATATGAATAAAATAAAAAAAAGATAAAATATTATAAAATTGAGTTTTCTCCAATATCTCAAAGTAAAAAAAAAAAAAAAATCATATGGACAAAGTAAAACAAGCCCACATGAAAATGCAAAATCAAATAATTAATTACTGCAGTAAAATCGATTGTATTAATAAATAGCTCACTAATAAGCAGCAAGTTAATAATGCATTGCATCATGCATTTTATATGATGTAAGGTTTGAGCTTCATTTTTTTTTGCTATTTTGTTTTGTAAGCATAGTAAAGTTGTGACATTTCATTGCATGCTCCTGATAAATATGATTTTTATGGGAACATTTTTGGCCCAGGTGAATCATACAAAATATGAATTTTGGATATTTCTATGACACCTCAATAGTCTCACATGATGAGAGTGTGGATGTGTTTGGATATATATAAGACATAGACACTAGTAATAATAGCTGGTTTAAACATTTTGGACTGTGCTGTCGGCCTAACGAGTTATTATTGCTAGTGGGTCGGATCGTTACATTTGGTATCAGAGGCAATAACCAGCCGGAAGTGTGTGGCGAGTCTCGGCTGAGCCTGTGTCTAGATAATAGGACAAGTCTCACATCGCCTGGTGATCTTGGATTGCTGTGTGTGTTTGGGTTAACGACGACGTCAGGCCTAAACGGAGGGGAGTCACATCCCAATAGTCTCACATCGGATGGGAATGTGGATTCGGCATGCTGTGTGTGTTTGGGCTGATGACGACGTCGGGGCTGTGTGTGTCAGGCCTAAACGGGGGCTGCTGTGAGTGTTTGGATCGTTAGCCCTAAACGGGGGGAGTTACATCCCAATAGTTCCACATCGGATGGGAGTGCGAATTCGTCAAGTCTAAACGAGGCCTAAACGGGGAAAGTCACATCCCAATAGTCCCATCCGAAGTGTGGATTCGTCAGGCCTAAATGAGGCATAAATGGAGAGAGTCGCATCCCAATAGTCCCACATCGGATGGGACTGTAGATGTATTTGGGTGGTATATATAAGACATGGACACTCTCACATCATGTATATATAAGACATGGATGGTATATATAAGACATGGACACTCTCACATCGAATAGGAGTGTGGATGAATGGGACATTCTCACATCGAATGGGAGTGTGGATGTGGTATAAGACATAGATCGAATGGGAGTGTGGAATAGGAGCGTGGATGAATGGGACATTCTCACATCGAATAGGAGTGTGGATGTGGTATAAGACATAGATCGAATGGGAGTGTGGATGTGATATATATAAGACATGGACACTCTCACATCGAATGAGAGTGTGGATGTGGTATATATAAGATATGGATACTCTCACATGGAATGGGAGTGTGGATGTGGTATATATAAGATATGAACACTCTTACATCGAATGGGAGTGTGGATGTATAGACATTAATAATAACTAGTGTAGTGACCCGCGCGATGCAGCGGACAGATATTATTATAACTAAACTTATACCCAATCTATCACAATAATATAAGAGCAACGCTACATGTACACCCCCAAAGGGGGTGTACATCTTACACCCACCCATCTAAGGGTGGGGGGGTCACTTCACAAATTTCACCACACCCCACCCATTGGATGGGTGGGGTGTGCGATGTACACCCCCAAATAGGGTGTACAAGTAGCATTTTCCATAATATAAACAAATTGTTCTAAGATCTCGATTAGATCAATCCAATATCAAATCACGAAATGAAATCATACTACGACGAATTTGGGGCACTCACCAGGATTTCGCCATTTTAGAAGAGGTTGGAGATGAGCACCAAAAATTCGAAGAATCTCTTGGGGGTGAAAAATTCTGAGGCGAAATACCAAAATACCGCCGTGCGCACGATCCCCGCCACGGTTTGCCCGAAGCCGCCCTCCGCGGCCTCCCCACTCTCGGTGCTGATGGTCGTGGCCTCTGCCGCCGTGGTGGTCGCCGCTGCCACCGCCTATACCTCAAGAATTTGAATTTATCGACTTCTCTAAGAGGTTAAACCTCGAAAACGTGATAGAGAGGATATGTGAATGGGAGAGAGATAAAAGTGGGATTTGAGAAAGAGAGTGGGGGAGAAGATGAGGGGATGTCGGGTGAGAAATTAATAAGAGTGGGGAGAAGATGAAGAGATGTCGGGTGAGAAAAAAAAAAAGACGGTAAATAAGAAAAAAAAAAAAAATCTCTTTCTCTTTCTCTCACTCTCTCTCTCTTTCTCCCAACTCTCTCCACGCACACACTCTCTCTCTCTCTCTCTCTCATGGGGAAACGTAAAAGAGGATAAATGAGGGGGTATATAATGAGTAAGAGAGGAGGGAAAGTGAGGGGGTGTACGTTTTAGAATGACATGATACATGGGTAATTAATTGGAGCTAATTAATTGGGATAATATTAAACCATGAAGGAAAGAGTGAAGGAAATTAATTGGAGCTAATTAATTGGGGTAATATTAAGCCATGAAGAAAAGAGTGAAGGAAAGAAAAATTAAACCATGAAAGAAATGTTGACATGTGGCAAAAATTAGGAGGAATCATATATAGGTATAGATAACTGGTTTAGTTATTATTTTTAGTGGGCTGGACCGTTATAATTTCTCAATGCCTAATTCTTTTACAAGAAAAGAAAAGTGAAAAATTATTGTTAGTGGGCCGGACCGTTATAATTTCTCGATGCCTAATTATTTTACAAAAAAAAAAATGAAAGAGTTTCTCCTCATTAATTTAAAGATTATATATATTCACTTCATTAAAGTGGGGTGAGATGTAAATGAAAATGTGCATATAATTTTTTGACAACACCATGAATATATATGACTCCAATTAACCCACCATGAAGTTAGGTCAATTTTGAATTTAGCCTATAAATTTTAAGAGTTTCTCTCAAGTTCGAATCTAACTGTTTTGCAAAGATATTAGATGTACCATTTTCGGATTCACCTTGTTAGTTAAGTTCAAAATTGATCATGCAGAAACTTATTCATACCTATATTTATATTTCTAGAAAAAATTATAATAATTTTTTTTATTTTTGACAACAATTTTTAACCAATCCAACGTAGAGAGATGACTAATCTAACCGCATATCAAAATATAGCAAAATTTAAAACTACAATAAAAACTTTTGTTTTTGAAGCTTACAATCATATTTTTACTTATCACTGCAGTAGAAATTCTAAACTTCGGTATTATTTTTTTGTCCGCAAATTAGCACATGGGTGTGAATACAAAATTGTACTGAAATTTTGATTTTTATTAATACCTTTGAATTGCATTATTATTTGCTAATATAATTATCCGTATTTTCCCACGTAGTTTTTCCTTTGAAAACATTTTGATCTTTTTAAAATATGTAATAAATTGGATTAAATATGAAAAAGCATGATAAAGTAATACTGCTATTAATTATTGTTATAAAAGAAAAAAATTATGAGCAATTAAATCATTAGATTTTGTTATTTTTCCATATTTAAATTTACATAAATAGTTACAAGTATTTTTTCCATATTTAAATTTAGATAAATAGTTACAAGTATAACAAACTATATATATATATATATATATATATATATATATATATATATATATATATATATATATATATATATATATATATATATATATGAGAAATACTCTTCATACTTTTTTTAATAAATAATAAAAATATTCTTAGCCGTTGATCGACAAAGAATAAAAAAATAATTTTACTTATTACCAGGTTAACAGGTAACTTTCTAAAAAGAGCATTTTCGTGATTAAACAACACAAAATAAAAATATATATATTAATTAAAATACATTCTACTAATTTAGTTATTAATTTAAAAAAATTTAGAATTATAATTTAGTCATTAATTTAAAAATTTTAATTTAATTTTTTTTTAAAATTACAATTTAGGTATTAATTTAAAGAGATTTAGAATTACAATTTAATCATTAATTTAAAGAGTTTAATTTAAAAAATTTTAGAATTACAATTTAGACATTAATTTAAAAAGTTTTAGAATTATAATTTATGCATTAATTAAAAAAGTTTAAATTAAAAAAAATTAGAATTACAATTTAGGCATTAATTTAAAGAGTTTTAGAATTACAATTTAGGCATTAATTTAAAGAGTTTTAGAATTACAATTTAGGCATTAATTTAAAGAGTTTTAGAATTACAATTTAGGCATTAATTTAAAGAGTTTTAGAATTACAATTTAGGCATTAATTTAAAAAGTTTTAGAATTACAATTTAGGCATTAATTTAAAAAATTTAATTTTAAAAATTTTAGAATTACAATTTAGGCATTAATTCAAAGAGTTTAACTTAAAAAATTTTAGAATTACAATTTATGCATTAATTTAAAGAGTTTAAATTAAAAATTTTAGAATTACAATTTAGGCATTAATTTTAAAAGTTTAGAATTACAATTTAGGCATTAATTTAAAAAGTTTAATTTAAAGAGTTTTAGAATGATAATTTAGGCATTAATTTAAAGAGTTCAATTTTAAAAAAATTATAATTATAATTTAGGCATTAATTTAAAAAGTTTTAGAATGAAAATTTAGTTATTAATTTAAAGAGTTTAATTTAAAAAATTTTAGAATTACATTTTAGGCATTAATTTAAAGTGTTTTAGAATTACAATTTAGACATTAATTTTAAAAAAATTAGAATTATAATTTAGGCATTAATTTAAAGAGTTTAATTTAAAGAGATTTGGAATTATAATTTTGACATTAATTTAAAGAGTTTAATTTAAAAAAAAAAATTAGAATTACAATTTAGGCATTAATTTTAAAAATTTAATTTAAAAAAATTTAGAATTATAATTTAGGCATTAATTTAAAGAGTTTAAATTAAAAAAATTTAGAATTATAATTTATACATTAATTTAAAGAGTTTTAGAACTATAATTTAGATATTAATTTAAAAAGTTTAATTTAAAGAGTTTTAGAATAACAATTTAGGCATTAATTTAAAAAGTTTTATTTAAAAAAAAATTAGAATTACAATTTAGGCATTAATTTAAAGAGTTTAATTTAAAGAATTTTAGAATTCCAATTTACGCATTAATTTAAAGAGTTTAAATTAAAAAAATTTAGAATTACAATTTAGGCATTAATTTAAAAAGTTTAATTTAAACAGTTTTAGAATAATAATTTAGGCATTAATTTAAAGAGTTTAATTTAAAAAAAATTAGAATTAGAAATTTAGACATTAATTTAAAAAGTTTTAGAATTAAAATTTAGTAATTAATTTAAAAAGTTTAATTTAAAAAAATTTAGAATTACAATTTAGGCATTAATTTAAAAAGTTTAATTTAAAAAATTTTAGAATTACAATTTAGGAATTAATTTAAAAAGTTTTAGAATTACAATTTAGTCATTAATTTAAAGAGTTTAATTTAAAGAGATTTAGAATTACAATTTTGGCATTAATTTAAAGAGCTTAATTTTAAAAAGTTTAGAATTACATTTTAGGCATTAATTTAAAGAGTTTAATTTAAAGAAATTTATAATTACAAATTAGGCATTAATTTAAATAGTTTAATTTAAAAAAATTTAGAATTACAATTTAGCCATTAATTTAAAGAGTTTTATAATTACAATTTAGGCATTAATTTACAAATTTTAATTTAAAGAGTTTTAGAATGACAATTTAGGCATTAATTTAATGAGTTTATTTTAAAAAAAATTATAATTATAATCTAGACATTAATTTAAAGAGTTTTAGAATTACAATTTAATCATTAATTTAAAGATTTTAATTTTTAAAAAATTAGAATTTTAATTTAGGCATTAATTTAAAGAGTTTTAGAATTATAATTTAGGCATTAATTTAAACAAATTTAAAATTAAAATTTAGATATTAATTTAAAGAGTTTAATTTGTTTAAAAAAATTTAAAGTTTCTTTAATTTAAATATTAATTTTGTATTACAATTTTAAAAAATTTCAATTTGCTTAAATATTTGATTTAATAGAAATATATAGTATAATTCAAATTTATTTTTAGAATAGAATTGTAAGAGCTATGTTAAATCAAATTTAAATAATAAAATTTGATCTTTTAACCTAATGAGATCATATATTATAATTTAAAATATAAATTGATAATAAATATTAATAGATTCCTAAATTCTAATTTCTAAAAATAATTTTTTAAAATTAAAATCATTTACAATATATTAAATAAAGATAATTAAAATATTACTATTTAAGACTATAACTAAATTGGAATATTTAAAATTTATAATCTTTCCAAAAATAAAAACTCTCACTAAATTCAAATTTTTAAAATTTATAATATTTACAAAAATAAAAATTTTCAAAATAGAGATAAAATTACTTAATTACCCTTGAATTAAAAAAACAAAATAATCCTATTTTGGGGTAACTCAAAGTGACATGTTATTGCTGGTTACAACTTAAAAATAATCAAATCTGAGCCGTTAAACAGGTATGGATAGACGGTAACTTAAAAACTATTCAACCAACCACCTAGTAAACCCTAGGGGACCACTATCATTTTAACCACACATTTTTTAATCCAAAGGCTAAAAATTTGATAGCACCAATGACTTGGTGTAAAACTCTATTTTAAATTTCTATTGTTATTAAACATCCTCTAAATTTTGCTTAAATATCCAAATTAAATAGATATCAACAGAAATATATTTCACCCTTGATAGAATTTGTATTTTTATTTTTAATATTGTTTTGCTGTTTTTATAAATATTCTTTAAAATGAAAACTTTTCAAATATTATTTTTATTTAAATTATATTTTAACAAGTTTAATAATCTTATAATTTAAATAATTAGTATTTTTTCTGAAATTATAATATCATGTGTTTTTAAATTGATTAGCTTATATTACATATTATTCTCAAATCACAAAAGATGTAATTAAGTAGTTTAAAAACCAATTTTTTTGTAAAGCAAATGTTTTCATGAATTCCATCATAATAATTAATTTACTTTCGTCCTAAATGATTTTGAATTTTTATAAATGAAAAAAAATTAAAATATAGTGAATTTATAAAACGACTTATATTATTCACATCATAAATTTATTTTTTAATTATTATAATTTTCAAGAAATATTTAATAGGAATAAAAAATAAACAATAATAAAATATTATAAATTTTAGTTTTCTCCAATATCCCAAAGTAAAAACATTTGTATCGTACTGATATTTAGAGAAAGTAAAACAAACCCACATGAAAATACAAAATCAATTACTACAGTAAAATCAATTGTATTAATAAATAAATAACTCACTAATAAACAGCAAGTTAATAATGCATTGCATCATGCATTTTATGTGATGTAAGGTTTGAGCTTCATTTTTATTTGCTATTTAATTTGTTTTGTAAGCATAGTAAAGTTGTGACATTTCATCATGGTTTCATTGCATGCTCCTAATAAATATGATTTTTATGGGAATATTTTTGGCCCAGGTGAATCATACAAAATATAATTTTGGATATTTCTCAATGCCTAATTCTTTTACAATTAATTTAGGTGTATAATTTGGTACACCATGTATGTTTTCCAAAGGAAAAGTGAAAGAGTTTCTCCTCATTAATTTAAAGATTATATACTTTAACTTCATTAAAGTGGGGGTGAGATGTAAATGAAAATGGCATATAATTTTGAATTTTATCCACCATGAATTGAAGTTAGGTCAATTTTGAATTTAGCCTATAAATTTTAAGAGTTCGGATTAAGTTTGAGTCATACTGATTTGTAAAGATATTAGATGTTCCATTTTCGAATTTGCCTTACTAGTTAATTAAGCTCAAAATTGGCCATGAAGAAACTTATTCATACCTATATTTATATTTTTTAAAAAAATTATAATAGCTTTTTTTATTTTTGGTAACAATTTTTAACCAATCCAGCTTAGAGAGATGGCTAATCTAGCCGCATATCAAAATATAGCAAAACTAAAACTACAACTGAGATTTTGATTTTTATTAGTACCTTTGAATTACATTATTATTTAATAATATAATTATTCTTATTTTTCCATGTAACTTTTCCTTTGAAAATATTTTGATCATTTTTAAAGTATGTAATGAATTGGATTAAATATGCAAAAAAAAACAAGTTTATTTAGTTTGATGATGAAGTGCTATTTATTCTTGCAAAAAGAAAAAAAAAAATTATGAACAATTAAATCATTAAATTTTGTTGTTTTTCTATATTTAAATTTAGATAAATAGTTACAAGTATAATAAATATATTATCATTTCTATCATAAAAGAAAAAGATACTCAAAGTGTATCAGATTCTTATAAAAATAAACAAACTAATGAGCGTAAAATATATATTTTTTTTATTAAAAAAAATATAGATCATCATGCATTCTCTTCTCGATCCTGTTCCGGATAATCTTCTATTCTTCTTCTTCTATCTCTACTATATTTTCTTCTTCTCGATGTCGTCGTATTGTTTTTCGTCATCCACGCAAACACTCCTACTCCGAAATAGAACAATAAAAAAATTTTCGTTGAATTATTATTACGGTGGAGAGTGAATTTTTCGTGTTGAATTGTCACGACATAAAGGTAATAAATGGTGGAAGAGATAAAAAGATATTAAGTTTTAGGAGGGAGATGGTAAAGATGGGTTTAAATAAAAAGAGAGTAATTATGTGGATTTGAGTAAGGAAAAGGGAAATGCTATGTGTACACCCCTTTCGGGGTGTACATCATACACCCCACCCATCCAAGGGTGGGGGTGTACATCATACACCCCACCCATCCAAGGGTGGGGGTGTGATGATGGGTCATTTGATGTGACCCGTAAAAAATATCGTCATCATTAAAATGGTGGAGGTGTATGATGTACACCCCTTCGGGGTGTACATGTAGCATTGCTCGTAAGGAAAAAATGATAATAATATATATATATATATATATATATATATATATATATATATATATTTTTATATCAAATTTTATATTTGAATCAAATAGTAACAACACAATAAAAAATTATTATATAAAACTTTTTTACCAATCTATTGCCGTAAAATATAAAATTCTATTTTAAATTTTTATTGTTATAAAACCTACTCTAAATTTTGCTTAAATATCCAAATTAAATAGATATCAACGAAAATATGTTTTTATTAAAAATAGAATTCGTGTTCTTATTTTTAATATTGTTTTGCTGTTTTTATAAATATTCTTTGAAATAAAAACTTTTTCAAATATTATTTTTACTTAAATTACATTTTAACAAGTCCAATAATTTTATAATTTAAATAATTAGTATTCGGCCTGAATTACAATATCATGTGTTTTTAAATCGGTGAACTTGCATTATATACTATTATCTAATCATAAAAATATGTTATTGAGTAGTTTAAAAACCTATTTTTTTGTGAAGTAAATGTTTTCATGAATTTCGTCATAATAATTAATTTACTTTCATCCTAACTGAATTTGAATTTTTATAAATGAGTTCTCGTCGACTTGTAGAATATAATGGCATGTCAACGGCAAAAATAAGTTGTTCAATTTATGAAAAAAATTAAAATATAGTGAATTCATAAAACGATTTGTATTATTCACTTCAGAAAATTATTTTTTAAATATTATAATCTTGACAAAAAATGATTAATGCGAATAAAAAATAAAGTATCATAAAAAATTATAAAATTTAGTTTTCTCCAATATCCTAAAGTAAAAACATTTGTATTTTACTGATATTTGGACAAAGTAAAACAAACCCACATAAAAATGCAAAATCAATTACCACAGTAAAATCAATTGTATTAATAAATAGCTCACTAATAAGAAGCAAGTTAGTAATGCATTGCATCATGCATTTTATGTGATGTAAGAGGTTTGAGCTTCATTTTTATTTGCTATATATTTTGTTATGTAAGCATAATAAAGCTGTGACATTTCATCATGGTTTCATTGCATGCTCCTAATAAATATGCATTTTATGGGAATATTTTTGGCCCAGGTGAATCATACAACATATGATTTTGGCTGCTTCTCAATGCCTTATTCTTTTGCAATTAATTTAGGAGTATAATTTGGAGAGTGAAATATATAGTTTCCTAATACATAACTACATAACACACTTTAACATTACTTCATTAAAGTACTGGGGTGAGATGTAAATGAAAATGGCATATAATTTTTGACAACACCATGAACATGACTCCAATCCACCATGAAGTTAGGTCAATTTTAAATTTAGCCTATAAATTTTAAGAGTTCGGATCAAGTTCGAGTCAGAGTGATTTGCGAAGATATTAGATGTGCCATGCATTTTCGGATTCGCCTTTGCTTGTTATGCTCAAAATTGACCATACTTAAACATTATTTTCTAACTAAATAAGGTTTGCAGAAACTTAATTATTCACACCAACATTTATATTTTTTGGAAAAATTATAAAACTTAGAGAGATGGCTAATCTAGTCGCAAATCAAAATATTATAAAATTAAAAATTATAATTAGAGCTTTTGTTTTTGAAGCTTACCATCATATTTTTACTGACTTAATTGGTGCTCTTTTTATATTGACGAAACTAGCTAGCCCATGGGTGTGGATTCAACAGGATTGGGTTCAATCCTGTTACCAAGTTCCAAGCCCAATCTAATTAGGCTCAACTCCAACTCGACTCGGATCCAGCTGAAGTTTAGTTTTGGGCGAGCCTGTGATTTAGCCCATGGGGCAAAATATCACCTAGACAAGCCCAAACACATAACAAAAAGTTCACACTACGCATTCTATCGAAACGACGTAGCATGCTCTTGATCATGGATCATGTGTCTGATTCATAGGTTATGAATCATAGGTGTAGTTTAAACTATACTGCGAAGAGTGTACCAGTAAAATGTGTTCTATATAATTTTTTTTCTTATTTCGTAAAATACATTCATTATGCTTGGAACGCAGACACGTTTGAAACAAGCTGAATCACGAATATTGAGAGCCAAACCTAACAAGTCAAAGATACAACAACTTTCTACTAAGTAAGCATAACATAACTCATTGATCACTTGAGTTTGGGTTACACAATTCAATCCATTTATTAATTGATTTTGTGTTAAGGGCATGTTTGTTTTGATCAAAGTCGATCGTTTGGAAGTGGCCAAGTTCCCATAACTGGAGTTCACATGCGTTTGGACAGAATCGTTGAGCCCGACTTCCGTGGGACCTGTACAATCCGCACGTGCGAATTCGTCTAGCAAGGGGACGATCGAGTTCACATACGGATCAAGCTCCGGCACAGTACAGATGAAACTTGCCGAGTTCGATAGGGTTTAGTTGATCTGTTTACCAAAGACGACCCAAGTTCTAGCTTCAATAATGGAGCACAGGTGAAGCCTTTCAAATTGTTATGAAATGTTAGGTATATTGCAAAAAAGCAACAACAAACCCTTTACAGCAATTTGCTTTACGAACATGACCTGTTAATCTTGTGATGAGGCTTATTATAATAAAACAAAAAAAAAAAAGAAAAAAAAAAAAGAGAAATCAATCTTGTGAAGGTGGTGGTTAGCAAGTAATGTATAGCTCATGGACTTGGGGGGCATCAAATGTTTTTTTTTTTTTTTTTTTGATTAAACAGGGATATACCCTATTTGAACAGTACAGGACAGGACTGAAAAGAGAAGAAAGACCCAGCATGGGGGCATCAAATGTTATCTTAAAACCATGCATGGCCCACATGCATGAATTGTTGCACTCTTTTCCCATCAAGAAGGATACATCCAAGTCATTTGAAAAGTGATTCCCTATATCCTGAAAAAGAAATATTCAATTTGATCTTTCAGATTACATGTCATACAGATGATCTGTGTTCTTTCCATTTTATATATAAAAAGCTACGAATTCTGCGCGCGCTACGCATGTTTTTTATCTTTTCCATTATTACACTATGCATGTGTTCATAGGAGTTACAACTCGTGAAAAAAATTTCACATATACATTAAATCTGATCATTATTTATCGACTAAACTTGGAAAAAAAGAAAGAAAAAAAAGACGAAGAAAGAGAGTGGAAGATTCCAGCTAAAAGATTTAAAGAAGATAACAAAAGTGATGAGCAAAGCGTGTCATGGAATTAGTACTACACACCAACAAAAAAATATTTTTATGTGAAACTCCAATAGTTTCACATCGGATAAAAATGTGGATGTATTTGGATATGTATAAGGCATGGACACTAGTAATAATAACTGGACTTAAACATTTTGGACTGTGGTTTGGACCCAACGAGTTATTATTGCTAATGGGCCGGATCGTTACATTTGGTATCAGAGCCAATAACCAGCCGGAAGTGTGTGGCGACTCTCGGCTGAGATTGGATCTAGATGCCAGGGCTAGCGAGGGCCAGCGAGATAAGTCTCACATTGTTTGTTGATCTTGGACTGTTGTGTGTGTGTTTGGGCTGACGAGAACTTTAGGTCTAAACGGGAGGAGTCTGTGACACTCCAATAGTAATAATAATTAGATTTAAGCATTTTTGGCAATGATTTGAGCTCAACGAGTTATTATCGCTAATGGACTAGGTCATTATATTTTAATAGCATCAAACATTCGGTACTATTAAGTTTTTCACGAAAAACCACAGCTAAACTCTAAACTCTGATAGACCATTATCATTCCAACAATATAATTTTTTATACAAGAATTATAAACTCAGTAATAAAAGCGCCATAATACTATTACAAGTATTCTAATCCTAAAAATAAAAATAAGGTCATGTTATTAATCGAGCTATCTAATAGTAATTATGCGCATGTCGTATTTTGAATCCCTTATCAGACGAAAATGACACGCCCGCAGAGTTTTGTAGTGGTTCTATTTTGACTCAGGTGTAATATGTTGTAACTTAAGCAACCAACAAGGGGACAATGATTTCATTAATAAGATTAAGACAAAGTTTCTAACATCACTAATTGAAGCCGTCGAAAAACTAACTACCTGATTTAAACAGCCTAACAAATTCCATAAAGGATAGCATATGATCAATCTATAGCTTATAAAACATAAACTCCGCTGAAGATCAGTTTTAGCGTTTCTGCTCACATGTAAAGAGTGCACGGTGAATATGAATGATGCGATATTCAAGAATCATACCATTTAGTTGTGGTCGCGAAATTTGAACTCAGAATCCCTCGAAGCAGAGATCGATATGATGGGAATCGGCGCAAGATTAGTTTTAACACTAAACGGGGCATAGACCGCCACATATGTTTAAGTTTCGTGCGACGTAAGCATGTTTACATATACGAGAAACCATTTTAATTAAGGGATAATTGCCTGTGTATCCCTGAAATATGAAGAAATATCTGATTTACCTCTCTTATTTTTTTCTTTCCAAAATACACCTACCGTTTCCCTTTGTTAAGTTAACTAGGATTAAACTAGAGTTAAATAATAATTGGAGTTGAAAACTATCAGATATACCTATTTTGCCCGGGTTTAGGATTTAGGGTTTAGGGTTTAGAGTTTTTTAGGGTTTTAGTGTTTAGGGTTTAGGGTTTTAGGGTTTAGGATTTTTTAGGGTTCTAGGGTTTAGGGTTTAGGGTTTAGGATTTTTTATGGTTTTAGGGTTTAGGGTTTAGGGTTTTAGGGTTTAGGGTTTAGGGTTTAGGGTTTTAGGGTTTAGGGGTTTAGGGTTTTAGGGTATATTTGAAAGGGCAAAATAGTAATTATACACAGATAACGGCAGTTCCAAACGGTACACTAACAGAGTTTAACTTCAGGGATATTTTGGAAAGAAGTTGGAACGTAAGAAGGATAGTTTTAATATTAGCCTTCTAAGAGGGGTAAATCTGAAAACAGAAAAATTTTTAGGGGTATGTAGGAAATTGTCCCTTTAATTAATGTCTCTATCTAATATAATCCAAGAACTTCGTACTTAAACCTCATTTGCAAAATAATGCCACAAAAAATATATATTAATAATTTATCCTCACATTTAAGGCCATTTTCATTTATTGGCCCAAAAATTTAATCAAAAGTAAAAAAATTGGGCGTTCGGAGCTTTGCTTGGCCCGATCCAAAAACAAAATTGGCCCATTTTAAATCTGGCATACGTATCTAAAATTTAAAAGTTTAAAATTTAACTAGTTTATCTTATAATTATTTTAAAATAATTATTTTAAATTTAAATTTTTTTAATTTATTACTTGAATTTAAAATATTTCGTAAAAATATTAGCCAAAAATTTAATAATTAAGTAAAAAAACGTAAAATTCCATGGTAACACGTGCGCACTCACGTGAGTGCTTTAAAAGTCGTGCACGTCTCGAAACTTCTATCCGCGTTTTCTCCCCGAGATAAAAAAAATTCTCCCCTCCCCGAGATAAAAAAAAAAAAAAAAAAAAAAAAAAAAAAAAAAAGCTAGGGTTAGGGTTGGGGTTCGAGAGCTAGGGTTTGGTGTCATCGTCTCCGCGGCGCGAGATCGGCGAAGATGATCGAGGTGGTGCTCAACGATCGGCTGGGGAAGAAGGTGCGGGTGAAGTGCAACGACGACGACACCATCGGCGACCTCAAGAAGCTCGTGGCGGCGCAAACGGGGACTCGCCCCGAGAAAATCCGGATCCAGAAGTGGTACAACATCTACAAGGACCACATCACCCTCAAGGACTACGAGATCCACGACGGCATGGGCCTCGAGCTTTACTACAACTGATTCCCCCGATCGCCATGGCGAAGGTCGGTCCCAGAACCCTGCCCTGATTGATCTGTAGTATTTGCTTTTGGTTCGATAAAGATGCGTGATTTGGTGTGTTTCGATTTAGATTTAGTGGATTTGTGATATGGATGCTGTGAATAGTTTGTGGAATTAAAGAATTAGGTTGCGAATTCCTTGGATTTAATGTGTTTTGGTGATATGCTTGATGATTAATCGATCGTATAAGTTTATTCTTAATTTTGTAATCCTTGTGAAATTGCTTGCGGAGTAGGTTTTGATCACAAAATTTTTATTGCCGTAAAATATAAAATTCTATTTTAAATTTTTTGTGAAACAAATGTTTTCATGAATTTCACCATAATAATTAATTTACTTAATTTGAATTTTTATAAATAAGTTCTCGTGGACTTGTAGAATATAATGGCATGTCAACGGCAAAAATAAGTTTTTCAAATTATGAAAAAAATTAAAATATAGTGAATTCATAAAACGATTTGTATTATTCACTTCAGAAAATTATTTTTTAAATATTATAATCTTGACAAAAAATGATTAATGCGAATAAAAAATAAAGTATCATAGAAAATTATAAAATTTAGTTTTCTCCAATATCCTAAAGTAAAAACATTTGTATTTTACTGATATTTGGACAAAATAAAACAAACCCACATGAAAATGCAAAATCAATTACCACAGTAAAATCAATTGTATTAATAAATAGCTCGATCACTAATAAGCAGCAAGTTAGTAATGCATTGCATCATGCATTTTATGTGATGTAAGAGGTTTGAGCTTCATTTTTATTTGCTATATATTTTGTAATGTAAGCATAATAAAGCTGTGACATTTCATCATGGTTTCATTGCATTCTCCTAATAAATATGCATTTTATGGGAATATTTTTGGCCCAGGTGAATCATACAACATATGATTTTAGCTGCTTCTCAATGCCTAATTTTTTTACAAGTTTCCTAATACATAACTACATAACACACTTTAACATTACTTCATTAAAGTACTGGGGTGAGATGTAAATGAAAATGGCATATAATTTTTGACAACACCATGAACATGATCACTCCAATCCACCATGAAGTTAGGTCAATTTTAAATTTAGCCCATAAATTTTAAGAGTTCGGATCAAGTTCGAGTCAGAGTGATTTGCGAAGATATTAGATGTGCCATGCATTTTCGGATTCGCCTTTGCTTGTTATGCTCAAAATTGACCATACTTAAACATTATTTTCTAACTAAATAAGGTTTGCAGAAACTTAATTATTCACACCAACATTTATATTTTTTGGAAAAATTATGAAACTTAGTGAGATGGCTGATCTAGTCGGAAATCAAAATATTATAAAATTAAAAAATATAATTAGAGCTTTTGTTTTCGAAGCTTACGATCATATTTTTACTGACTTAGTTGGTGCTCTTTTTATATTGACAAAACTAGCTAGCCCATGGGTGTGGATTCAACAGGATTGGGTTCAATCCTGTTACCAAGTTCCAAGCCCAATCTAATTAGCCTCGACTCCGACTCGACACGGATCCAGCTGAAGTTTAGTTTTGGGCGAGCCTGTGATTTAGCCCATGGGGCAAAATATCACCTAGACAAGCCCAAACACATAACAAAAAGTTCACACTACGCATTCTATCGAAACGGCGTAGCATGCTCTTGATCATGGATTATGTGTCTGATTCATAGGTTATGAATCATAGGTGTAGTTTAAGCTATAGTGCGAAGAGTGTACCAGTAAAATGTGTTCTATATAATTTTTTTTCTTATTTCGTAAAATACATTCATCATGCTTGGAACGCAGACACGTTTGAAACAAACTGAATCACGAATACTCAGAGCCAAACCTAACAAGTCAAAGATACAACAACTTTCTACTAAGTAAGCATAACATAACTCATTGATCACTTGAGTTTGGGTTACACAATTCAATCCATTTATTAATTAATTTATCTAATTGGGCATAATTTTGGGTTAAGGGCATGTTTGTTTTGATCAAAGTCGATAACTGGAGTTCACATGCGTTTGGACAGAATCGCAGAGCCCGACTTCCGTGGGACCTGTACAATCCGCATGTGCGAATTCGTCTAGCAAGGGGACGAGTTCACATACGGATCGAGCTCCGGCACAGTACAGACGGAACTTGCCGAGTTTGATAGGGTGTAGTTGATCTGTTTACCAAACACGACCCAAGTTCTAGCTTCAATAATGGAGCACAGGTGAAGCCTTTCAAATTGTTATGAAATGTTAGGTATATTGCAAAAAAGCAACAACAAACCCTTTACAGCAATTTGCTTTAGGAACATGACCTGTTAATCTTGTGATGAGGCTTATTATAATAAAACAAAAAAAAAAAAGAAAAAAAAAAAAAAAGAGAAATCAATCTTGTGAAGGTGGTGGTTAGCAAGTAATGTATAGCTCATGGACTTGGGGGGCATCAAATGTTATCTTAAAACCATGCATGGCCCACATGCATGAATTGTTGCTCTCTTTTCCCATCAAGAAGGATACATCCATGTCATTTGAAAAGTGATTCCCTATATCCTGAAAAAGAAATATTCAATTTGATCTTTCAGATTACATGTCATACAGATGATCTGTGTTCTTTCCATTTTATATATAAAAAGCTACGAATTCTGCGCGCGCTACGTATGTTTTTTATCTTTTCCATTATTACACTATGCATGTGTTCATAGGAGTTACAACTACGTGAAAAAAATTTCACATATACATATCGACTAAATTTGGAAAAAAAAAAAAGAAAAAAAAGAAGAAGAAAGAGAGTGGAAGATTCCAGCTAAAAGATTTAAAGAAGATAACAAAAGTGACGAGCAAAGCGTGTCATGGAATTAGTACTACACACCAACAAAAAAAGCAAATGCTTGTGATTAAAATAATAAATGTTAATTATTGCTTATAAATTAATTTATTCCAGTGTACACTTCTTAATTTTGTGCATATATAACATCTCTATTAATAGAAACAATTCATCCATAATAATATCTATAATAATAATAATAATTAGGGGTCCCAATTAATAGAGCTATAATTGCTTACATATACAATTAATGATTGGATTTAAACTATAATTTTGTGTCCCTAAAACACCATGTATATATATATATATATATATATATAACTCATTGTATATTGTATGGTTGGGATTTTACAATGGAGACAAAGTGAAAGATAATTTTTTTTATGTTCTCATTTGGTTTTTTTCATTTAATTTGAGTCAACCTTTTAAAACTATCAAAATGTCTCAAATCTATATGTTAAATAAATATTAAAATATTATTTTTTAATAATTTAAGCTTAACTTGTGTGAAATTATATTTTATATTTAACACTCCTTTTTACGTCTGCGCTCGAAATTTAGAATATCGAGCTTTGATACGTACTAGGCAGAAAATGTTAAAAAACGATATTTATATATATATTTTTTTGAAGAAATTAAGATAATATGTTATTTGTTTTTTTTTATTAGAATGATGAATTAATTTACATGGGTGAAATAATTAATAAACCTCTAAAAATAAAAAATTAAAAATAAAATAAAATTGAAGGTTTATTTGGCTTTAAAGTCATGTGAGTCTCTTGTACATGTTGAATAGTGAAATTCATAAATATGTGTATAAATGAAAAGAGCAATTGAGTAAAAGCCATTCACCTGTGCATCTAAAATTAGACACAATCACATGCAAAAGTTCTCTGTGTCACGCACATTGTGGATCCTTTGTACATGGAGACAAATTTTGTTCAATAATGCAGGGTACAAGAGCCATAGAAGGAAAATATATATACATGCACTCTTTTCCTTTTTTTGTGCTAATAATTACTCATATTGATTTTATTGAATATAAATATTAAAAATATTATTTTATAGTACTTTTAAGGTTTGGAGAATAATTAATAGTTGTTTTTTTATTATTGAACATAATATTACAGGAGTTCTATCACGTTTCTAATTTTATTTTATTTTTTTCTATTTAATTTAAAAGTATAGGATTGAAATGTTTGATGAATGGGGCTACAACATGCTACATAAAATTAAGTTTTCCTTGATTTTTTTTTTCAAAATATTATATATATATATATATATATATATAGTTATATAGTTAGGCTAGTATGCTTATGGGAATACAGAGTAAATCGATGATGGGTTTCGCTAGATTTAATTTAGAGTATTTAAAATATTTAAAAATAAATTTTAAAATTTTTTGATATTATTTTCTAAATTATTAAAGGAGTTCAAAATTAATAATTTTAATGGTCTGGATGACCCGTTTGTAAGTTTAACGATGTAGAATTGTTCAAATCACGTAAAATTTTGATAAAAAAAATTTTATACTATATAAAATAAGTTTAATATTTTTGATCTAAAATTTTAGTGTCATATTATCTCATTTTGTGAGATTTTTATTTTCAGTCGTTGATTTTAGACTATTTCGATCACTAGGCAAATGATATCGAAAAATCACAAAATTTATTTTGAGTATTTTAAATATTTTAGATCAAGTCTAATGAAACTGATAGTTGATTCGAGCTGTTATCATATTTTCAGTATTTTAAATATATATATATAACTACGATGATATTATGTATTCGATAGCACCAAGGCATTTGTGTTATTAAATTTTTAATCCTTGGATTAAGAGATGTACTATTAAGATGATAGTGGGTCTCTAGAGTTTAGTAAATAGTTAAAAAAAAAATAGTATGATCTAACGGATGAAAATGATTAAAGAGATAGATCTAACGACTAAAAACTTGGTAGCACCAAGTGTTTGGTGCTATCGATTGCATAATAGCCGAACTCTCTCTCTCTCTCTCTCTCTCTCTCTCTCTCTCTCTATATATATATATATATATATATATATATATATATATATATATATATATATATATAATAAGAGTTTATATATTTTTAAAAGTACAAGCTCATCCATACTTGTGAATTTTTTATTATTGGATTTGTATTGAAATTTGTGTTTTCGTAAAATCAACTAAAGAGAGAGAAAGATAAAGTAAAAATACAAATCTCAATACAAATTTAATAGTAAAAAATTCACAAGTACTAGGCTGGAATACTATTAATAGTACCAAGTCATTGGTGCTATTAAGTTTTTAATCCTTAAATTACAAGATGTGTGGTTGAGATGATAGTAGAGACCTTGGGTTCAGGGACGAAGCTATATTAAGGCCCAAAGTGGCCATGGCCCCCCTCAACTTTTTAATATTGCTTAATAGTCCTGAGTATCAATTTAACTCTTTTTCTTTTTTAGATAGTCTTGCCCCCCCCCCCCTCAACTTTTTAATATTTGGTTAATAACTTTTTGTTCTAATATAATTTTTTTTTTTCTTCTTTGTATGCATTTTAAATAGGTAAAATATATTAAAAGTCTCATACTTATAAGGTATTTTAAAATACATCCCTTAAATGTAAATTTTTTGTTTTATATTTTTTTAAAATTTCTAGCTAGTAAGCTATTTTATTTAACAAAATAAAATATTATATTAAATTTAATAGCTCTTTGATCTACATTAAATTTTATAATTTTATTTATTAAAAATACTAAGAATTTGAACACTAACTGAATTACTGTTAGATTTAGTAAAATTTATAATTATTTGAATATAATAATATAAATAAAATAATTAAAAAATTAAACGTATGTAAATTAAAAATTAATTTTAATATTTTTACATTAATTATTAAATTAATAATTTTTATTAAAAAAAATGATTAGATAAAATTATATTTATGTGCTAAAATTTTATTTGAATATATTTTGGCCCTCCTCAAGATTAAATTCTGGCTTCGTCCCTGCTTGGGTTTAATAGGTGGTTGAAAAATAGTAAAATCTAACGAATGAAAATGATCAAAGGAATTGATCTAATGGTAGAAAATTTAATTGCACCAATAACTTAGTACTATTAATAGTATAGTAGCCGAAATATATATATATATATAGCTAGGCTGGAATACTATTAATAGTATCAAGTTATTGATGCTATTAAGTTTTTAACCCTTAGATTAAAAAATGCGTGGTTGAGATGATAGTGGGCCTCTTGGATTTAATAGGTGGTTGAGAAAATAGTAAAATCTAACGAATGAAAATGATCCAAGAAGTTGATCTAAGAGTAGAAAACTTATAATATCAATAACTTCGTACTATCAATAGTATACTAGCCGAACTCTATATATATATATAGGAAAATGCTATGTGTACACCCCTTTCGGGGTGTACATCATACACCCCATCCATCTAAGGGTGGGGGTGTGATGATGGGTCACTCGATGTGACCCGTAAAAAATATCGTCACCATTAAAATGATGGAGGTGTATGATGTACACCCCTTCGGGGTGTACATGTAGCATTGCTCATATATATATATATGGAAAATGCTAGATGTACACCCCAAATGGGGTGTACATCTTACACCCACCCCATCCTAGGGGTGGGTGAATTTTACTCGTCACATCGAGTGACGAGTGGAATATCCACTTCAGGATGGATTGGTGTAGGATGTACACCCCATTTGGGGGTGTACACCTAGCACTTCTCTATATATATATATATATATTAGGTAGGTCTAACTATTGATTTGTACAGTACAACTTATCAAAAATTATAAAACTAGAAAGGACCACGTAAGGGGATACAATACAAAGTGGAACTTGTCTCGCATCGTCCAAAACAAAAGTCACACACAATTAGGTAAAATGTAGGTGACTTTTGATAGGAGCTTTGACTAAGTAAATACAATTACACCTAGACAAAGTTTCTCTTGGCCTCCTAGGTTTTTTTTTTTTTAATCCTTTTCTCCAACTTTTAGGTTGATATGATGTAACTGTTCCCTAATCCCATGTTGTAATTTTCAAGGAGAATATAATTTTATATATAAATTAACCTGCTAACATGTCTTAGTCTTTGATTCAAATTGACCTGGCCTCTTCTCCTTTTATTTATTTATTTATTTATTTATTTTTCTCTCTCTAAAAGAGTGTTTGTGTTATAGTTAAGGAATTGTACATTCTACTTTTTTGTTTCTTTTTGAGTCTGGTTCAGGTGAAAGACACTAAAATAATAAACTTGAAAGGATCATTTTAAGCCATATATAAATATCCTAAATGAAAAGACTGTGTAATAAAACTGTTTGATGTACTTCAAAATTGATAATCGTTTTCGATTTTATACTTCAGATTCGTCAACAACTACGAAATGCAATCAATTTTAAAAAATATTTTGTGAAAAAAAAAATTATTGTACAAATTGGATTCGATAAAAAAATTTGTTAAAAAATAATTGTTCTTTTTTCTTTCTTTCTTTTTTTTTGTCCTAGAGAGCGTGATTATGTAATGTACTCTCAATATTATTGCACTCCCTCTTTCAGATAGTAAAACTCTCTTCTTTCGCACGTAATTTTTTTTCTACAAATTTTTTTTTTACATAACTCTTTGTTCTTCATTTTCTATCTTATATTTATAGTTTGTTTGCTTTGTAATCGTTTTTTAATTTTATTTTTATTTATACGCTCGTTGTAACAAAAACAGTGCCACAAATAGTGAAGGAAAAGATTCAAAATTACAACATAAAAAAAGTAACTCAGCAATTGCGATATATTAAATTTTCGACCCTTAATTTTGTGAAACAAACAGTATTTCAACATACTAATTATATTCAATAATTCTTTTCAGGTTTGGTAAGCTCAAGATGGAATTCACAAACAAAATATCTTCTACTTCAATATTATCTGAAACAATAAATTTTTTAAAAACTTAAGTTATTAGCAAACGATATACACATTATGTCCTTGGTCTAAGCTAGAGTACTATTTTTTTTTTTTTTTTTTTTTTTTTTTTTTTTTTTTTTTGCGCATTGTGCCATTCAAAATCTCTCTCTCTCTCTCTCTCTAGTAATTAAGGAATCAAATCGTACCTCACATGCATGCACCATGTCTAATTAAGTCTTAGTTAATTGATTAATTAGGTGGCCTCCAAATAGCTTTTAACTCTCTCTCTCTCTCTCTCTCTCTCTCTCTCTCTATATATATATATATATAATAAGCCACTTTAATGGACCCCTTTCTCACACATTCATACTTTGCACTACCTCTTTAGCCATTTCTCTCTCTTCTTTCCCTTTATCTCTCTCTGTCTCTCTCTCTTAACTAATTAAACATGTCCACATCTTTCTAGTTGTCCTGATAACAACAATAAATGTTAAAGCAGTTCACACCAACCAGCAACATGAGCTTTTGCCATTCCCTACATGAGAGTGTTCATGGACATGAACTTCACAGCAAAATCAAATTTAACTCTTTGTTTGAATCAACTCAGCACCGGTTAATTTTAGATACGATTCGTTTTTTCTCACTTTAGATCTTTTGTGTTCACTAAACCACAATATCAGTTTCTCGATCAGTCCAAAAACTCTAGGTCCAATTTCGTAAAAAATTTTGGGACCATTGTTTTGTATGCTTAGCAAAGAGACGATCGATCGATGACTCGATCGACTCGATCGACCGTGGATAAAACGACAATATTCTACGCAATGTTAGGCGGTGTGTTTGGAAATTTTCAAATCGTTTTGATCGAACGATTTGTATAGCGAAATATTTACAATTAACCTAAATTTGGTGTGTTTGCATATTTTGTCGACGTATAAGAGTTTCACACGTTTCTCTTTGTTATGATCTGTTCCAAGTTCAATGACCCAAATTGACACATTTAGAACATGCTTATTTGATCCAATAATTGATTAATTACATAGCTATTAATTAAAGCTCTTTGTTTGTTTGTGTTTAATTAGTTTATCCATGTTTATGTATTGGAATTACTTTTGTGTTTGCAGGTTCAAGCACTATGACAAATAAAACATTAAAAACATTTTATTTCATTTATAAGTACTTAGTCATTATCTTAAGTGCATTAGTTAAGAGTGCTTCAAATTATTCCAACATTAAAAATGTGTTGGCTTTGTTAGATGTAACCCCAAATTGAAAATCGTCTCGATTTTATGTTTTCGATTCATCGACAGCTTCGCGGTGCGACAACAAAAATTTGGAAAAAAAATTTGAATGTCAGTGGTGGAACTGTTAAGAATATTTGTTCTCTTTTCTTTTGCCCTAGAGATCGAGCGATGAAATACAGAATAATTTTGTATATATTCCTTTTATCATATAGTGAAACCCTCCTCTTTTCGTCCAAAATTTTTTTTCTGCAAAAAAAATTTCACGTAAATCTGTGTGTTCTTATTTTGTAATGCATTTGAGGTTTATTTTTGTGTACTGATGATCGTCTATTGATTTCGTTTTCGTTTGTGCGCTCATCGTAACAAGCTTGAAAGGGTCAGCATCCTGTCTTTTGGTGGGAGATCGGTAAGATTGGATCATGTTGACTCACAATTGAGATCCGTGAATACTATATCTATATACTTTAAGTGAATTGATTATAATATATTTGTAACGATTCGAGCATTTGGAATTAATGGTTAGCGCCAGCGATTCAACATAACGAACATTCTTTCGTTTTTCTTTTCAAACAAAGAAAAGGTCGTCGATCAAAGGCATATGTAGGATCAGTTATTCAAAAAATCGACTTATAATTAGCTTACATAAAAGATCGATAAGATAGAAAACGATCAAAGATTATATACTTAACACGTTCCATATTAATTAGGATCATAAAAAAGATGAATTACATGAAGTTAAGCTAAGCTCTAACTCCGCTCGATTATTACTGAGCTGAGCTCTAACAACTGACTTAGTTTAATTAATTTATACAATTTTTCTAAATGAACTTTGAGAAAAGATCAATATTTGTTGCTAAACTCGATTTAATTTTACAATCACAAAACTATAACATGAAAAACAATTTCTTTTCACATGATAACTGTTAATTTACATATTTCACATAAATATTATTTATTCTAGCTATATTTATGCTCATGAACTATTCAAGTTCATAATGTGTTCAATAGTAGAAATTAATTATTGTTTTAAAAAAAGTATAAATATGTACATATTAAAGAAAGAATAATAATATAACAATTGTTTACATTATAAGTCAACATTTTTGGGTGTTTTTCTTACAATTTCGAAAAAAAAAAAAAAAAAAAAAAAAAAAAGAGTCACTAACACAATTTTGAAAAATTCCTAAACATTACATCAAAAATTATTTTAAAATGATTAATTAAGGCTAGCCATTTATTATTAACCAACTTGATAATGACCTTCTGAAAATTAATATCGAAATCGATCGATACATTGCATGTCATAGCATGGCAGTTTCAAACATGTTATTGTCAAACAGGTTACATTAATTGATCGAATTATAATTCAAAACTATATCCATTCTGTTTAGCTTACGCCGCTCGATTGTTTTTTTAAAAAGATTTGAACTTAAAATCAAATTAAATCTCATTTTTTTGGGACAAATTTTATGGTGATATTCAGATTTTTGTTCTACAATAATATTGGATCATGTAACCCTTAAATTATTGCAGGAGAGTAGTTTTTTTGTGATCTTAAATTCTTTTTTATAAACAATGTACATCGATCTGATAATCTCAATCAGTATCCGTGGGTATTTATACGTTACCTGTAAATTTACAGATATGAATACTAGTTTTACTTATTCAAAAAATTATAAATAAAATGAGAGTAATTTGTGAATATCCATATGTACCCGCATATATAATTTTTAAAATAATTATAAAAATAAATAAGTGAATACTCCTTTTGTTTTATTCATTTTTATATCCTCAATACTAATTTCTCCTAGTGTTATTTTTTTTTTCTTTATTATCTGTTATATATGTTGTGATATTTTAAATAACAATAAGTTATATTTAATTTTTTTAAAAATAATATATATATTATTTGTTTTTGAAAAATATAAGAATATAAAAGAAACAAAATTTTAAAAAAAAATTTATTGCAGGTAATCCTATACCCGCCCGCCCACCTGCGGATAGTTATTGGTCCGTATAATCTGCGGATATAATAATTCACTTGCGGATTATCCAATTCACCGATATATATGTCAAGTTTAATCTTGCATCTATATTACGGATGTAAATGGTACGGATATCCGAAATTTTATTCGAATCCGAATCCGAATCCGAATGGAATGAATTTATCCGATGTTAAACGAATATGGATTCGGATATGGATATAAAAAATAAAAATCCGACGGATTTGAATTTGAATTTGAATTTTGATTGTACCCGACCCGAGTCCGAATTAATTTTTCGTTATATAATATATGTGCATATAAATATTTGATATTATATTTAAATTTATATTTTAAAATTTTAAATTTAATATAATATATTTTGAAATATTGTGAAGAGAAAAGAAGAATAATTGTTTCTGATTTGAATTTTCAGATTCGGATTCGGATATGAAATTTTAAAATTCATCGGATTCGGATTCGGATTTGAATTTGGTAGTCGGTTTTGGATTTTTAAAAATTCGTCCCGAATCTGATTCGGATTTGAATTTTCGGATTCGGATTCGGATTTGAATTTGGTAGTCGGTTTCGGATTTGAATTTTAGGATTTGAATTTTCGGATATGGAATTTTAAAATTCATCGGATTCGGATTCGGATATGGAATTTTAAAAATTCGTCCCGAATCTGATTCGGATTTGAATTTTCGGATTCGGATATGGAATTTTAAAATTCATCGAATTCGGATTCGGATTTGAATTTGAATTTGAATTTGGTAGTCGGTTTTGAATTTTTAAAAATTTTTCTCGAATCTGATCCGTTGACATTCCTAATCTATATATTTTTTGTTTCCATTTTTTTTTCTTTTTTTTTCTTTTTTTTTTCTTTTTCTTTTTTTTTTTTTTTTGAAGTTTTCTTCTGTGCTAGCTCCTTGTAATTAAAAGATTGGATAAGGTGGGTTTAGATGGCTGCCATCCAATATTATGAATTTTAAGAGCTGTGGACCAGACTTAATGGCAGAAATAGATGTCTCTAATCAAAATTTTCAAAACATTTGCAGGCAACTGGTGACATGTCCACAAATTCACAATCTTCTGTCACATCCCTGCCTGCAACTTTCAAATGGTGATTGGAAATTGCCAAAACTGTCAAACCATCTGAAAGAACTGAATTAGACATACTACAGCAGGATGGGGGTGTCAACGAGATGAACACGAGCGAACTGGGATCGGCTAATAAACGAGCCGAACACGAGCTGGCTCGTTTAAATATCGAGCTGAAAAATTCGGTTCGTGTTCGGCTCGTTTATTAACGAGCCGAACACAAGCGGGCTCGCGAAGAATAAGTTTGATTTTTATTTTTATTATTAAATGTAAAACTGAAAAAAAAAATTTAAAAAATATAATTTATAAAAAATTAATAGCTTAAAATCTAAATAGTAAAATATATATATATATATATATATATATATATTCGAGCCGAACACGAACGAGCTGACCCCAACTCGTATTCGGTTCGTTTATTAAACGAGCTGAAAAATTCGGCTCGTTTACTAAACGAGCGATTCGATCTCGAGCTCATTTCGAGCCGAACACGAGCTGGCTCGCGAACAGCGACCTGGATTGCCACCCCTACAGCAGGATTCAGATACTGTCCTTGATTTAGACTACATTTTTAATTAACATTACCCTCCCACTCAAAAAAAATAAAAAAATAAAAAATAAAAATAAATAAATAACTCACAAAATTAAATTTAAGTTAATTTCTAGCTCGCAAACTCAGTACCTTAAATTTTATTTCTAAATTCAATACCTTTATTAGACTGATACCTTTCATTTGATAACTAAATTTTCTTGCGCACGAAATTTAAAAAAAAATTATTTTTTTCAAAATTATTCGCTTTTGAGTCGCCGTAAAGTCTAAATAAAGTCAAACAAAGTCGTTGTTTGGCGATAATAGATGTGACAATTAGTAGCAAATTTTCTACAACTCAACCGCTAACAAATTATAATTTAAGGCGGAATAATAATGTACCGTGTATAATAATTAGTAATAAAAACGTGTAATTTATGAAATAAAAAAATAGAAAACAAAAAAAAATAGATTAATATTTTCATTCATTCGATAAATAAATTAAGCTACAGAAATGAAGTAAAAAATTTCTGAATCAAAAAAAAAAGTAAAAAAAAAAAAATAACTAAAAAGGCCCCATGTGAATGAACTTTGATAGTTAATTAATTAGTTGTATTAGTAGTTTATTGTTAAGGTTTTATTTATTAAAAAAGTAATTAAAAAAATTTAAATTTGATGAAATGATCGACGCAATTTGATAAAATTTTAATTTATTTGGAGCATATCGATGTCACTCTTTTTTTTTTTTCTCAATATTAAAAATTTTAAAAAAGGAATTGACCTCAGGGGCTCATGTTACTCTTTTTTTTTGACTGTAAACCTAGTATTTCTAATAAGAAAAAGTACTATTTCAGAAGGGAAATGATACTTGTACACCCATTTCGGGGTGTATATCACACACCCCACCCATCTAATGGGTGGGGTGTGATGATGGGTCAATCGATGTGACCCGTAAAAGATATCGCCACCATTAAAATGGTGGAGGTGTATGATATACACCCCTTCGGGGTGTACATGTAGCATTGCTCATTTCAGAATGGTGGAAAATTAAGGGCCGTTTCGTACACTTTTACCCAAATCGTATGGAGCGGATTAGGCGCTCCATTAAACTTTAATACACGTGGCACAATATTATTGGACCTTAAAATTAAATTTTGTTAATATTCCCTCCATAAGCTTCTCGATAATTCCTGGAGAGACCCTAACCTATTTTAATTTTGTCTTCATCTAATAATTTATTTTTATTTTTTTTCGAAAAACAAAAATCAGCAGAGAACTTTCCAATGGAGTATAGTTAAGAAGATTAAATTTGTTCGTCGCATATCACTTTTATTTTTATCCAAAAATTATATATTTATTTAAAATTTTAGTATTAAAAAGTATTCGATGAATAATTAAATAGAGATAAAATTAACACATCTGAACATAGCCATATATTAATTTTGCCTTCGGAAAAAACTTAAGTCAGAAACTTTCCAATAACTTCTAATTAAGAAGTCTAAATCTATAGTAACGTATTATTTTTATCTCTATCCAAAAGTTATAATTTTTTTATCTACAGTTTTAATTTTTATTTAAGATTTTAGTGTTAAAAAATATGCAACGAATAATTAGATGAAAGTAAAAATTATTACGTGACAGCAGATAAGAAGTTTTCCAACAAGACATTATTGAAGAGCTTCCCACTAAAATTTTATCATTATTTTTTAGTACTAAAATTTTAAAAAATATATATATAAATAAATAACGATGAATTAATTAACATTACCTATTTTTGTTGTTGTTGTTGTTGTTGTTGTTGTTGTTGTTGTTGATGATGAAACTATTTGTGAGGTGGTCAACATCAATATATGGACTCTAAGCAACAAAACTAAAATTGATTCATTAATATGCATGTGATAAGAAAAATTATTTAAATCAAAGAGGGAGATAGACACTAATTTAAAATTCATAATAAAATTGGATTGCCCCCACATTAGCAGTTGTGCAAAATGAATTCATTGTGCAGTGGAGAGTGGAGAGGAGCCACAAAAAGAGTTTGCTTACACAAAGATTGGTCCTTTGTACCATGCAAGTACTGCTTCATTAGATAATAATTAAATATTTAATGGGTTGTTGTTTGTATTGAAGGAAGTGAAAATTAGGTGAGAGTAGGAAACAAAAATAAAAAATAAAAAAAAATATAAAAAAAATAATAATAATTGTTGGAGCTCTTATGCCCACTTGGTACTATAATTATTTAATAATTTAAAAACTAGATCGGGCGATTTGTGAATTCAATAAGTTAAAAGATTATTTTGAACTGTTCGAATTAAGGGCTGTACTATCGAACTAGTAAATTGGTCTGATTTTAATCGAATCAGTCTGATTTGTTTTATCTAAATCATGTGAAAATTTAACGACTTAAAATTAGCTTTACACATAGTAATCTTGTAAAAAGTGAAACTTAAAAACTTATATTTATTTATTTGGTATAGAAATCAATATTTTATAATTAAGTATGATGCAAAAATAATATATATATATATATAAATATATAATCCGGCTATTATGCTCATATAAGCACCAAGTAATTGGCGCTTGTAAATTTTTTATCGTTAGATTTGTGAGTGTTTTATGTTTTTCCAAAACAAATAGTGCATAAATAAAAGAGAAATAATTTGATCAAAAACAAATTTTGATAGTTGAAAACCAGTTGAGAAAAATGGGGCCTAATAATTAATTTGAGATGCGCATCACATTTAATATTCCAAATAAGCTATTTGTGGTGATAAGCTTTTGTCCCACAAGAAACTTATTTATGGCATACCCTATCCTCCATATGCAAATAAATTATAAAATAAAATAATTTTTGATTTAATTTCATGATCGGTTTGATTCTGCTTTTATTATTGGCTAAATTACAGAAAACCCTCCTATAATATACCGCTTTTCACTTTGCCCCCCGTCTTTCAAAAGTCTATATTTTGCTCTCTCGTAATTACAAAATTAATTTTAGGGTTAGGGATAACGGGATTTAACGGAACATGCGAAATAACAAAAATACCCTCCTTCTAGCCCATCTTCTTCCTCCCTCAACGTGAACCCTAGTTCTTTTCTCCACGTCGTCGCCGCCGAAGCCGGAGCCGGAGGGGATCGAGGATCACCCTGCCGCCATTTGACGTTTGGCTGAACTATGTGACGTCGTTAACGACCTTCCTGAGGTGGTGCTCACCCCCGCTGGCCGCCGGTGCTCACCTTCTCCCTGCAAACCGGGCACCCGCATCGTCGCCGGGCCGAGCCAGGCCAAACTGAGTGGGCTCGAGCACGCGCGCGGAGCAGCCCAGCCCCTCATCGTCTCCTGTGCGCGCCAGGAGGCCCACCAACGCGCTGGTTCCCCCTCCTTGGCCGAGCCCGAGGCTCTTCGGTTGTTGCGATCTGATTCGAGACTGGGCCAGGCCGGTGTGGCCGCAAGTTGCCGAGCGTCCGTCGCTGCATGTTGCCACGCCTAGCCGCGCGGGCCCGAGCGGCGACTGCGCCGACGCTCGCCGAGGGCTCCCGACGACGGCGGCGGCGGTAGCACTCGGCCTCGGAGCGATCGGAAGAAGAAAGGGTTGAGGGGTATTTTCGGTATATTATTTAAAAAATTGACGACTCACTAACGGTACGCTGACGGCCGGGATGTAAATGCAAAATTTCATAATTAAGAGAGAGCAAAATATAGGTTTTTGAAAGACAAAGGAGGTAAAGTAAAAAAACGGTATATTATGAGAGAGTTTTCTGTAATTTAGCCTTTATTATTATTATTATTATTTATAATAGCATATCCAAATTGAGCTATAATATTTTTAAAATCATCTACTTTTTGAAAATTCTTTGCTTGATGATGGTATTTATATATGACAAGTGTTTGTTTATAAATTAATTTTTTTAAAATTTTAAAATTTTTATTTACTAGTGATCAAGTGTTCTAAAATACATCTTGTAATATAATATGTTACTATATAGTTCTTACTTTTTTAATAAATATAGAATTAATGCTAATTTTGATGACTTTAATATAATTAGTTAATTTAAATTCAATAAAAATTTGATACAAATATAATACGAATAAATTTTATATTCTAATTTTAAAATTATTTAAAAAATATGATATAAAAAACGAGTTCGCCAATTATTCAGATACACAATTACGTTCTTGAATGAAAAAATTTGATTATTAAATTAAACTTAATAATTGAGATGTGGGCTCGCCGTCCACGCCCCGCCACGCTGCCACTCTTATCGATTACTATTTTTATTTTTTTAAAAAATAAAAATATTAATTTTCTCATAAAATTTATTTTTTATTTGAAAGCAGCCACGAAAAGATAAGCAAATATTTTAAAATCCAACTTTTTTAAAAAATTCTCAACTTATAAATTTAAATGTTAAACATATAATATTAAAAATATTATTACATGTAGTTTAATTTTTTTAAAATAAACTAAAGTAAAAAATATCAAACTCAGACACAAGACCAGAGAGAAATCTTAAATATAAAATATTAAAATAAAATTTAGACGGTGGATATAGCTCGAACTTTTCTATTGTGAGAGAAAGAGTTAGTCAGAAATAAAATTTATCCAAATTATATATTAATTATATTTAAAAATTTATATAATTATCGTAAAATTTGTAATTATTCAAATTAAAAGTTAAATTTATCTGTAATTAAAAGTTAAATTTATATTTTTTTTAAGGGACAGAATGGATATTTTATATTAATATTTTATGTTAAATTTTAAATTATAATTTAAAAATTAAAGAACAAATTTATCCCAAAGAAAGTTAGGAGGGAACGGTCGCTTGGCTTAAGTGCAAGGACTTGTGTGGTTGGTCCCCTACGTTTCATCCTCTTCATCTTCTCATCCAAACCTCTCGGATTCTTCTTTTTTTTTTTTTTTTTTTTTTTTTTTTCCTTTTTTTGAGTCCTCTGTCCATTTCAAAAGTCTATTTACATTTTGGTCCCCGAGGGGCCCAAATTAGGCCGAAGAAAATCGCAAATGAGTCCAAGAATTTTACATTACTTGAAAGCTACAAACTAACGCGACGACGCCGACCCACTCTTTGGCCCTAGAAAACGTGGCCTTTGGTGCAAGCTTTTTTGATCTCTTTAAAAGTAAAAAATTGTAGGGCGTACGTGTCGATTAATTGATGGCTTAAAGAATCAGTATTTTGTTCTGTGATGAGAGGTCAGATTGAGCTGAGCTGTGTTCGAAATAGCGAAAGGCTGGATTAGATAGAGCTTTTGAAATTTATTACTTATTGTCAACGATCCGACAAGTAGTATCAAAGTCAGAAGTCACGAATTCGATTCCCGCATGCTCCCTGTGTAGAGGGTGGAGGAGGAGGAGGAGGTTTATTGGCTTTGCTCTTTAGCGGGAGGTCGGGTTAGACTAAATCGTGTTTAAAATGACATAAGGCTGAGTTAGACCGAATAATATTTAAAATAAGGGGTAATTTTTTATATACCCCTAAAAATTTTTTTGTTTTTAGATTTATTCCTCTTAGAAGGCTAATATTAAAACTACCCTTCGTACGTTCCAACTTCTTTCTAAAATATTCCTGAAATTAAACTCTGTTTGAAACTGTCGTTATCTGTGTGAAATTACTATTTTGCCCTTTCAAATATACCCTTATAACATAACCAACT
Source organism: Tillandsia leiboldiana (assembly GCA_029204045.2). NCBI lineage: Eukaryota > Viridiplantae > Streptophyta > Magnoliopsida > Poales > Bromeliaceae > Tillandsia > Tillandsia leiboldiana. The sequence goes on along the minus strand of CM055062.1, from coordinate 53,669,457 downwards.
TTTCTTATGTACCCTTAAAATTTTTAATAGTTTTAGTAGATAGGGACAAAATAGGTATATCTGATAATTTTCAACTCCGATTATTATTTAACTCTAGTTTAACCCTAGTTAACTTAACAAAGGAAAACGATAGGAGTATTTTTAATAACGGTGGAACGTATGAAGGGTATATTGGAAAGAAAAAAATAAAAGGGATAAATCAGATATTTCTTCAGATTTCAGGGGTACACAGGCAATTATCTCTTAAAATAACGTGAGGTTAGTTGAACCGAGTATTTGTATGTTTTAAGTGAATTAGTTGTGTATTTCTAATACTTATTTACTCTGCCCTATAGCGAAAGATAAGGTTGAATCGAATTACGTTCAAAATGACAGGAGGTCGAATTGAACCGAATTATATTTAAAGTAGCGTGAAATTAACTTGACCGAGTCACAATAAAAATTCGAAAACATCGTATATGTATACTTTTAAGTAAATTGGTTAGCGCGAGCGATCGAACATCAATGTGTTAGTTTTTATTTTAATCTTTCACTTTTTTTTGAATGCGTCAACTAATGAGTAAAAAATATATAAAATTTATCTAAAATATAATTCATTTGAATTCAACTACCTAATTTAAAAAAAAAACAAATTATAAAAAATTTAATTTGAATAATTTGATGGCTATACGGACTTTAAAATTTGCATGCATTTATTTTTTTTACTGATATGATAAATTTATATATGCACTAATGTGTAAAAAAATATATAAAACTTAATTATCAGAAGTATAATTCATTTTAATCCGACTATTATTTTTTTTAAAAAAAAAAATTAAACATTTCAAAATGTGCATGTGTTTTTATTTTAGTTGGTATGATGAGAACATGTGGCGTAATTCACGTGATTTATTTTTTTATTAAAATAAATGATGAGATAAGATTTTATAAGAGAAGGGCTATTAAATAGATAAATTTAAATAAATTAAAAGATTACAAATATTTTTTTCTATCATTTAAATTTTTGAATCGAAATAATTTATATTTTAGATAACAATCTTTTCAATATTTAGATATAAATCGGAAAAATATGTATAAAAAAAAAACACTAACAGAAGAGAATTTGAATTTTCAGAATTAAACTTAATATTGCGAAAGTAAATAAATTATATCTAATTATATTTTAAATTTATTTTTTTGATAATATTAAATTTAGCTTTAAAAATATTAATATTTTAAAAAAATTAAATTCACTTTCGGTGTCAATCAATCAATAAAAAGATTCTTTGATGAAAACTCATGACATGATGCCACATGCATGGCTTGGCTAGATCAATAATGGAGAACTCATCCTAAATAAATAAATAAATAAATAAATAAGAGGAAGGGTTAATTTTATACTGTTTTTTAAAAATATATAAAATAACTGGTATATTTTTATAAAATTTAATTTTTTATATTTATTTATTTGAAAATTTTAAATTTTATATATATATATATATATATATATATATATATATATATATATATATATATATATATATATATATATTTCTAATTTATTATCATGAACTTATTATTTATTTTTTAATTAAATATAAGTAAAATGCCAATTTGATCTTTGCATATATGTTACTTCAAAATTTTCAACTTTTAAAAAATATACCTATAGTTAAATATAATATCTGAAAAAATAAAAAAATAAATTTATCTTACTCACTAATCAAGATTAAGTATTTAATCTATGATTAATTATATTTTTTTAACAGATATTGATATATAAACAACATAATTTTTTAAAAAAATAAATATAAAAAAATAAATTTTATAAAAATATAGCTTTTATTCGATATATTTACAAAGATCTGAATAAAATTAATCCATAAATAAATGTTTCTATGGGGTTGGCAAAATTTTCAATGGTATTTGGTAGGAACTCCTGTGTAAAAAGTTTTTTAGATTTTGACCCATGTGAAATAAAAAGTACTACTTATTTATCTTATCCATCATATATTGCAAAAAGAAATGGCTTACCATTTTTGCTTTATTTTTATACAAATCATTGCAATCTACGAGTGATACAGTTAAATATAATTTTATTTATTTAAATATTTTATAAATTAATTTTTATAATTTTATAATATTTTTTTTATTAAGATATGAATATTTAAAAATTATTAAGTTAGTTATCGATATAAAATACTTACTAATTTAACGGTATATATCAGAATTTTTGTATTAAAAAATTCTTAATTATTTTCTATTTTTACAGAATCATTTCTTTCATATTTATATTTTTAGTCCACTTATGAAATTTATTTTACAAATTAATCTTCAAATACTTCAGATCATATTTAATCCTATCAATCATAGTTAAATATAATTTTATTTATTTAGATATTTTAAACATTAATTTTTGTGTTTTAAATATTTTACAAATTATATAAGATACTTACTTAAAAATCCTTAATTATCTTACAAATTATACAAGTAAGTATCTTATTTATTTAGATATTTTAAACATTAATTATACACATTAATTAAACAAGTAAGTATGATTGAATTTTAAATATAATTAATTAGATATTTTACAAATTAATCAATCATACTTATTTATTAAAAATCTGAATATCTAAAAATTAATTAATTTAGTTATTAATATAAGATACTTACTTGTTTAACATCATATATATATATATATATATATATATATATATATATATATATATATATATATATATATATATATATATATATATATATATATATATATATATATCATGATTTTTGTATTAAAAATTCTTAATTATCTTCTATTTACATATTTGGTCCACTAAGTTACATCCCACTTTCTAAAAATATAAAATTTAGTGTACAATTTTTTAAATTTTTTAAATCAAATGTACATATTAACCCGAATATTAAATACTGAAAAGGGCCAAATAAATTGACTTTTCAGAATGTCACCAATCTTATAACTAACTCTAGCACATTTAACTCTTTTAACCTCTTGGGTCTGGTTACCATCCAAAATACTATAGCCAGGTTAAGAAATTTAGTTCTATTATATCATTTTATATATAGGACTAATCCAAATTTCGGAAGTGTCACATTCTTCTTTCCTTTTAAGCCTTGACGTCCACGCCAGGTTCAAAGACACTCACAAACACATGGTGAATAGCTCTGATACCAACTATGACGCCCCAACTTTCCAGAGGGTCACCTATCCTAGAACTACTCTAACTCTAACACGCTTAACTCTCTTAACCTCTTGGAACTTACTACCATCCAAAATATTATAGCCAGATTAAGAAATTTAATCTTATTATATCACTTTATATATAGGACTAATTCAAATTCCGGAGGTGCCACAGATTTACTCGCGAATACTTATAACAAATATTTTAAATTTTATTTTCAAAAATTGTATTCCTAGACGGTGGAATTGGAAAATAATGTGAAAAATTGATGAGACTCCATGGAGGATGCCATTTGTTCTTCTTTTATGCGGGTAGCATTAAATTGAGCATGTCACAGTTGTTAGATGAGACCAAAGTTGGGATTAAATTATTGAGAAGTAATTAATGAATTGTGAATTTAGTAGTTGCATATCTTTTACTTAGAGAAAGTGATTGGAACTTTCACTGATTAAAATTAATTGGTATCTTTAAATGTAAATGTTTTAGTGGTTGGTTGAATTGATAGAGTTATATGTTGATGGTAACTCTAAAATTAGAGGTTGCTTAGTAGCCAAAAATACAAATTATAAAAACCAAAGTTTTATGACTTATCATAATTAGGCTACTATATATATATTATTAATAATATCAAGTCATTAATATTATTAAATTTTCTACGTTTGGATGAAAAAATGTGCGATCAAAATGATAGTGATTTTTTTATATTTTGTAGGTGGTTGATAAAATAGTATGATATAAGAGATGAAAATAGTCAAAAATATATATATTTAACAGTGAAAAATTTGATAGCATAAAGTGATTGGTATTATTCATGGTATAGTAACCGAATTCGTCTTATCATCAAAATAAATATGATTTTTAAATGGTTGGACTCTTTTTTTTTTGATATAATTGGTATTTGAATAATAGAGTCCCCTTTTTTTTTCTCAAATTTTTATTATAGTGTTATCAATAAAAAAAAAAAAAAAATCTTTTAGAGCAAATTAGTTTTTTAAAATTATTTTTAAGAAATGATTAAGTAGGTTTTAAAAATAGAGATGGAGGTATTTCACCTCATAGAGAAAATTTGGTATGCATGTTAATTAAATATATAAGTTAAGAACATAATTTTTAAATAGCTTAATCTTTTGAAGTATAACGATTGTTTCATATTATTGAATATGGTAGTAGAAAAAGAAATTCTGAGTTCAAAATTTATCAAGCTCTAGTTTCATAAATTTTTCCCATTCAATTCAAATTCAGTTAGAAAAAAACAAACACGAGGAAGAAACTTCAGTAGATAGCTCCCCCAATGACTTTCGTGGGGAGTCTCTGATCTGCTATTATGTATCTAATTTGTCTCTATCAATAATTATAATCTTTTTATGAAAAATTTAAACACTCAACAAATTCTTAGATGGAGCTTAAATTAAGACACAACAGCGAATCAGGAACTCGTCTCTGATCTGCTATTATGTATCTAATTTGTCTTTACCGATAATTATAATCTTTTTATGAAAAACTTAAACACTCAACAAATTCTTAGATGGAGCTTAAATTAAGACACAACAGCGAATCAGGAGCTCGTCTCTGATCTGCTATTATGTATCTAATTTGTCTTTACCAATAATTATAATCTTTTTATGAAAAACTTAAACACTCAACAAATTCTTAGATGGAGCTTAAATTAAGACACAACAGCGAATCAGGAGCTCACTAATAAGGTGTTATTGAGAAAGCTCTCCACTAAAGTTTTGTTTTGAGATTGACTATTTCACATTACTTAAAAAGATAAAAGAGCAAATTAATCACTTTTCAAAAGATAGTAAGGTAAATAATAATTCTCATACATGGTAGCACTCACAATACTCTTCAAACCTCCCCTTTATCTTCCCAATTGAGAAAGGTGCCCACTTGAGAGGATTAATGCATTCTCAATTTGCTTGATTAATTCTAGCATGATTAGGACTTGCCTTATGTAAAAAAATTATACTTTGCAAAACAAGGTAATTTTCACAAATAACTCATGAGAAAATATATGGGGAGTATTAGAAAGGTACATAACAAGATACCAAAAAGAAAAGGTAAAAAAGAATCCTATACCACCTTTAGATCAACATATATCAACATCCATATCCCTAGGTCCACATTTTATTCCTAGGTAACACTTTAGTAAATTTTATTCTAGGTGAACAAACACATTTGCATGCAATTTGGGCAATGTCTCCATCCTTGTAATCTAAGTAGATCACATATACTTTCATAAATAGAGTTTAATATACTCACCCTCAATTATTCTTCTTCAAATCAAAGGACAAATCATAAACAAGCACACATTGTCTTATATTGGATCTTCTTTCTCATCCATCTCTTCATAGAGTTTATCTATGGTCATATATACACCAGGGCTTATCTCTTATACATGTGGTCCCTTTATAAGTTATTGTCACTGTATAAACAATTATTATTAATTTGTATTCATTATTTGTCATGTTGTAAAAGATCACAATCCTTATTTGTTGAATATAAAAAAAAGGTACAAAGACTCTTCTCAACTTTCAATGAATCTATTTTTAAATTTTATTATTATTTTCATACGTTCTCAAAATAGTTGTACAAATAGTAATTTTGTGACGTTTTAACTTTCAGTGGTCATCCATTCTATAACTACTCTAATTCTAGCATGCTTAATTCTTTTAATTTTTTGTGTTTATCCACCGCTCAACATATTATTACCGGATTAAAAGATTTATCCCTATTATATCTCATATATAGAACTATTCTAAATTCTGAGATGTCACATTCTTCTTTCCTTTAAGCACTGACGTTCTCGTAATATCAGGCGATGTGAGGCTCGTCTCGTGAGCCTTAGCTGATCTTGTGAGGAGTCACACTCCACCCACAACAATCATCAGCGTAACTCAGTAAAGACTCATCTCACATTTTCGATTTGTGATTGGCTCTGATACTAACTGTGACGATCCAACTTTCCATAGGGTCATCCATTATAAAACTACTCTAACTCTAGCACGCTTAATTTTCTTAATCTCTTGTTCCTAACCACCACTTAAAATACTATAAACGGATTAAAAAGTTTAGTCCTATATATATATATATATATATATATATATATATATATATATATATATATATATATATATATATATATATATATATAACTATTTCAAAAGTATCACAAATTTCAAATAAAAAAAAAAATCTGGTGAACTATTTGATAAAATATAGAATATAAAATTATCAGAATTGGAAGTTCAAACTCCTATTTAAGATGGTTTCCATACATTTAACCCCAATCCAATTAAGATTTAAATCTAAATCTTACCAAATCCTAACATTTACTTTTTGTACTGTGCATTATTAGATCTACCAAGAACCTTCCATTTGCACAAAAAATAGGGTCAAGACCAAAAGAAAAGTGGCTGATCAGATAATAGCTGGAAAAGTGGAATAAGTCCAAGAATAAGATAACTAAGAATAAGCTGGGATCATCAAATGGGGGATTCATCATATGTTGAGTTCACATGAATCAGCACCAGGAACAGGTGAAGCTTCAGCAATTAAAAATTAATTTTTGTGATTTGTAGAGAGGGTTGTGATCTGTGAACTTGTAGTAATGAAGCAACTCAGGAATAAGTTACCATTGAATCATTGCAACTTTTTTATTTATTTTTTTATTTTTATTTTATTATTTTGTTTTTAGGGTACCTTTTATTCTCCATGTTGGTGTACTTGAGCCCCTACTTTTCATGGGAAAACACATCTTGCTGTATCCATCCCTTGTTGCCAAAGTGATAAGAAGGTTTCTTTATATCTAATGTTTTTTTTAAAAAATAAATAAATAAATAAATTCTTCTTTCTCTATTTTCCTCTTATTTTTCACATTTATGGGAGATAAATATAATGACTTGTCCTCATTAATAATAAATATCTATTTAAAAAATAAATTAAAATATTACAGAAAATTTTTCTATAAATATATATTTCTTTTACATTTTTTTTCTAATTTTTAAAAATTTATATTTTACTGTTTAATATTTAGCCCTTTTCCGTCAAAAAATATTCTTTACTAAATAATAAAAATATATTAAAAAAAAAAATTATAAAACAAGTAAGGATAATTTGGTCATTTAATTCTCTCCATTAACTTCGTAATTTCTGAAAATATTTTTTAAAATTTTAAAAGAATAAAATATAGAATTTTGAAAGCCAGAAAAAAAAAAAGTAAAAAAAATAAATTTTTACAAAAAATATTTCTTTATTTTAGTCTAGAAAATAATAATTTTATAGTAATTGTAACAATGCATTTTTACAAACTGCAAAATAGATATTTATATATATAATTTTATCATCCCATCGTTTACATTTTACTACCACATAGTTTACAATTTATAAATATAGAATTATAAAATAGCAAATCAGTATGTTTAAATTTGTGAAATTATGAAATGCAATTATCTCTCACCACACAAAAAAAAAAAAAAAACTCTTCAAAGTTTTATTATGTTGATAACTGCTCATCACGCTACATTATCAAGCTTTAAAATTCGTGCGTGACCATCATTCCTTATCCTTTCATTAATTCTTCAAATAAAATTTAAAAAAATAATTTCACACATCTCCAGTAAACATATCGAATAGCAGATATATTTCTACAAAATTTAACTTTTTATATTTATCTCAGCAAAAATTCTAAATTGTTTAACAGTTAAAATTTTAAAAAATATATATATTTATAAGGATAAAATTAATATTTTACTTATATTTTTTAAAAAATAAAAGATAAACTAACGATAACAAATCAGAGAGACATATATGAACAATTTATAATTTTTGAAGGAATAAATATAAAAAAGTTAAATTTTGTAGAAATATATCTACTATCTAATATATTTACTGGGAGTTGTATAAAATTATTTTAGAGGAATTTATTTATAAGAATAAAATTGATATTTTATTTATATTTTGTTAAAAAATAAATAGTAATATCTAAAAAATTAATAAAAGAAAAATAAAAATACTTAACCACTCCTATATAGGGTTTGGTCACGAATCACACAAAATTAGAACACCATATTAAAAAAATAAAAAAATAATAATAATTTAAAACAGATACTTGAGCACATTTAATACATCCCCTTACCCAATCCCACCGTATATTTTATTTTATTTTTTTCTTAAAATAAAAATATAAAATTAAATACGTACCCTTTTTTTTCCAAATATATACTCCCCTGTGCCCTCTCTCATTCTTTTAACACTCCCACCGACTCCTCCTCCTCCTCCTCCTCTTCCCCTCCACAAAAACAACATCCGAGGGACCGAAAGCTACATTTCTCCATTCCAGAGGGGCCGTAGTGCAAATATCCCCCTCCTCCGCACACACAGCTGTTCTTCTTCGTCCTCGCAAATTTTTTTTTTTTTTTTTTTTTTGGGTAACTTCAATTTTCTCATCATTTTTTTTTTGGTTGTGGATTTACTCCCTACCTCCCCCAGTTTTCACTCAATTTTATGTTTTTTTTTTTTTTTTTGAGATCATTGACCTGTTCTTACACAATAGACCAATCCATTTGACTTGGTATAATTATAATTTAATTTGGACTCCATTATGTTTTTTCAACAATGTCTAGCTATTGATTGATTAATTAATTACTTTTGTGCGTATATATATATATATAAATATGTATATATGTGTAGTGTATGTACTCACATGATCATGGGTTTGTGTGGTGTGTTGTTTGCTGATGGACGGTTCAGATGAGGCTTGCCATTTCTGTGCTGCCGGCGATCATCAGGTTGACATGAAAGGGCAGACTGCCTTCTCTCCTGCTTCTGTCGAAGCCCGTCACCGCCTGCCCGGAACAGCGTAAGCTTCTTCTTCATATTTTTTTTTTCTTTTTTTTTTTTTTTTTTTTTTTGTCTCTCTATTTATATCTGAGAAGAGATGTTAGTGGATGGTTATTATTAGTGGGTTACTTTTTAAATTTTTATCAATTTTTTTTTTTTTTTTTTTTTTTTGGTGTGTTTATGGTGGTTTTTGTAGTGTTTGTGAGATTGCGTGAATGAATTATCTGTTTAGATTTGCCTGAAATTTTTGTTCCAGAAACGAAAATTTCGACTAATTTTGATACTTACAGATAGATTCATTAAGCCTGTTTGCGAATTCGATCAAATTCAGCGAATTATTACTGTAACTTCATAATAAACTGCACAAATTGGGATAATCAGAAGATGTTGTTTTAATTTATTTGCGATTATTTTTCGAAAGTGACAAGAGGTAAATGGAAATGCTGGAGCAGTTTGATCTGGTTGAGGCGTAGTTGCAACAGTTGTTATCTTCCTTTTACATTAAATTTTCTATTTCCGCGTTTTTTTTGTTCAGATTGGAAGTCAATATTTTGACTCCTAGTGATTGTGCCAGAAATTGTTAGTCAGAAGTGGATTAGTTCAATCGCATTTGAATAATTGTTCTTCCTTTTTCAGTTGACAAGTCAAATACGCCGTGTGCTTATCTTTTCCTGTAATACAACTCGAATTTGCCTACTCACCTTCTTGCTATAATCTCGAATTTTTTATTTACTGCTTTTTGTTTAATCTCATCTACTGCCGATTTGGTCGAACTATTCGTATGGATTAAGTAGAGTCTGCTTCTTGTAATCGCTTGCTTGAACGAGCGTCCTACTTCGAATGTTTACTTTGTAATGTAATTCGATCCCTTATTGTAGATGTTCTCTCTGGTAATAAGATTAATTGCTGCTTGAACATGAGACAAATCATTCACTTAGCTGGAGAACTTAGAGTGAACACGGTTGTTTCATATAATTTCACATATCGTACGTGCCAAATTCGGGGAGAGGAGGTCGTGAGTTCGAGTCCCGCCAGGCTCCTAGCGTTATTTAATTTTTTCCCATTTAATTAAACCCCTGTCTTGGGTCTATTAAAAAAAGTTTCGAGTCCAGACGTCAGGCAGACTGTTGAATATAAAATATATAAACACCGTTCTCTAATAGCTTAAGTTTTTGGAGTGCAACGGTTGTTTCATATAATTTCACATATCGTACGTGTCAAGTTCAAAAGTTTAGGGTCTAATGAGGGGAGAGTGATTTTGTGGACAATTGCGCCTGAGAGATTAAGGCTAAATAGCGTGAAGCAGGTCGGGTTGCGAAGCTGTTATTGGCTATTACGAGATTAGAGATTTGGTGCTTTATGCGAAGATATATATATTTTTTTATGGTTTTACTTCGCATAGGTTTACTTGATTCTTTGATTAGTTACATTTGCTGAATGACTAAACTAAAATGACAAGCTTTTACCTGATTCAGCGATGACACGACGAAACGAAGGCCCCCGAGAAGCACGGTTTTGAAGGAAGTCGAGAAGATCAACGTTCTTATTTCGGAAAAAAGTTCGAGCTGCAAATTTCGCTCCTTAAAGCTTGTTCTGTTCACTATCATATGCGGCACCATCTTAACATTCATATATTCTCCATCGGTGTATAATGAGCATCAACAGCATTCCGGTTCTCGGTACGCCTACACATTCTTCTTCTTCTTTTCATATTTGTCGTAACTTATTTCCGAAACCTTAAATATAGTTAATGAGTGATTATTATAATGCAGGTTTGTAGATGTCGGGTGGATATGGGACCGAACCATTTCTGACCCTCGATATGCATCGAAATCGGAAGTTCAATGGGACCATGTATCCAAAACCCTCCAAAATATACACATGAAGGAAGGAAATCTCAAAATCGCATTACTAAACTTCAACAGCACCGAGATCGCGTCCTGGCACGATATACAACCGCAAGCTGAATTTTCGGTCGTACGGCTCGAGCACGCGAAGGGAAGCGTTACTTGGGAAAGTCTATATCCGGAATGGATTGACGAGGAGGAAGAGACCGAAATACCCATTTGCCCGTCCCTGCCTGATCCTGTGGTCCCCGTAGGGATGCAATACGATCTTGTAGCCGTTAAGCTTCCGTGTAACAAATTGGATGGCTGGTCGAGAGATGTCGCGAGGCTTCATCTGCAGCTCTCTGCAGCGAAGCTGGTGGTGGGCTCATCAAAAGGGAATGATGAGGCGCATGTCCTTTTTGTGACAGATTGTTTTCCTATACCGAATCTCTTTGCGTGCAAGCATATAGTTCAAAGGGAAGGGAATGCTTGGTTGTACAAACCCGATTTGAGGACGTTGCGGGAGAAGATCAGGCTGCCTGTCGGGTCTTGTGAACTCGCCATCCCGCTCAAAGCAAAAGGTCAGTTGTTAGATTTTAATTCTGTAGCTCAAACAGCGTAGAAACTATGTTGAAAGATAGGACAGGAGCATCCTGTTTATCGCGAGTAATGAAACTTTAATTCTTAGGGATTATAGTGCTTTCTTTGTTGGAAATGTCAATGCCCATAGCAAAAGTCGCAAATTTGGCCGGAATAAAAGTCGCGAACTTGCACATGTTCTTTTCAAACCGATTAAGATGTTTGTGAACTTTGATTGACCAGAAATTTATACAAATATGTTTATTTTGTTAATATTCTGATCTTTTCCTTCGTAGATTATTACACATTTTAAATTTCTGTGATAGCTCGAAGATTCACGAGTATCTTCTTTTTTTTTTTTTTCTTTGTAACTTATGCAGCAAGGTTGTACTCAGTGGACAGAAGGCGAGAAGCCTACGCAACAATTCTTCACTCAGCTCACGTGTACGTGTGCGGCGCAATCGCGGCCGCCCAGAGTATCCGGCAGGCGGGGTCCACGCGAGACCTGGTGATCCTCGTCGATCAGTCGATTAGCGACCACCACCGGCACGGCCTCGAGGCTGCCGGCTGGAAAGTGCGAACCATCGAAAGAATCCGAAACCCTAAAGCCGAGCGCGATGCCTACAACGAGTGGAACTACAGCAAGTTCCGGCTCTGGCAGCTCACTGATTACGACAAGATCATATTCATCGACGCCGACCTCCTCATATTAAGGAACATCGATTTCCTCTTTGCAATGCCTGAGATCACTGCCACCGGAAATAATGCGACTCTCTTCAACTCGGGGGTTATGGTCCTCGAACCCTCGAATTGTACATTCAACTTGTTGATGGATCATATAAATGAAATTCAATCATACAACGGGGGAGATCAAGGTTATTTGAATGAGATTTTTACATGGTGGCACCGAATTCCAAAACACATGAACTTCTTAAAGCACTTTTGGGAGGGAGACGAGGAGAGCGTGAAGGACAAGAAAACTTGGCTATTCGGGGCCGACCCGCCGGTTCTCTACGTACTTCATTATTTAGGGATGAAGCCGTGGCTGTGCTTTCGCGACTACGATTGCAACTGGAATGTGGAGCAGTTAAGGCAGTTTGCGAGCGACGTCGCGCATGCCCGCTGGTGGAGGGTGCACGATCGGATGCCCGAGGGGTTGCAGGATTTTTGCCTCCTGAAGTCGAAGCAGAAGGCGGGGCTGGAGTGGGACCGGCGGCAGGCAGAGAAGACGAATTATAGCGACGGGCACTGGAAGAAGAAGAATATAACCGATCCGAGATTAAACATTTGCTTTGAGAAGTTTTGCTTCTGGGAGAGCATGCTGTGGCACTGGGGAGAGACGAATTCGACCGACGATAGCACCACCATGCCAAAGACGCCGACTGCTAGTTTACCTAGCTCATGAATGTAACTACTCTCTCTTTCTTTACCCCCCCCTCCTCTCCCTCTATAGTTTTATAGATAGTTCGATAGTAGCGGTAAATACAACCTGTCGGTACAGAATTGAAATCTCACAACACCCTTTAAAAGTCGTCTTACTTCTCTAATACATATACTTCGTCGAGTACCGTTCGCATCGGCAGTCTCATCATTGTATTGACGGCGTACAAATTTTGGTTAATAAATTCTTCAACATTGCAATGTTGGTACATAAAATTTTCTGCCTGGTTTACAGTAAGACCCTATTCTGTCAAATCTTGTGGAATTATATGTTGGCATACTATTTGAACAGTTGCTGTATCCCCTCTGCTGGTTCTCATGATTTCATGAGACAAATAACAAAGCTTGTTTTATTTAGCTTGCAGATTAAATGCTATGCTGGAAATTGAATAATTGATGATAATTTTGCATCTTTTATACATAGACCTGCATAATTTATGAAAATTTACTACACAGATTTAGGTTCAGGTTCATTGTGATCTTATTCTCAGAAAAGGATCATAGAGAAATCATAGATATTTTTTTGCTCTCTAATGTTCATTTGGAATCCATTGATCCCCCTGAATGAAGTTCTCCACTGAGTACACCGCGACGTGCTCCGCCGGAACTTGGCTGCTCCACGGCACCCTCCCGCCGACTTGCCCGCCAGGCCCCGTGCTTTGGTACTCGCCGTAGTACAGCGTGTTCAGCGCGAAATCGCCGTTAAACGGGAACCACCCCTCCGGTCGGATGATTTCCGGCAGATTACAATTCAGAAACACAGTTCTCGAATACTCCTTCCACGGTCGGCCGAGGTAAACTCGGTGCACCGACGGCTTCTGTCGGTACAATGCGAGGTAGTCGTCGCTGCCATTGGCCACGCAATGGTCGAAGACGAAGCCCGTCGACTGGGCCGGGTCGGTGCGGCCGTGGGCCGTGAGGGTGTTGGACTCGCCTTGCTCGGCTTTGACCTGGCGCGGGAGGACCAGGATGAGGCAGTTGCTGAAGACAGCAGCAGAATTGCCGAAGATGAAGTCGACGGTGCCGGATATACGGCAGTTAGTATAGAACTGACGGAGGGCGTGAGCATAGAGGGTGTCCTGGTGCCCGAGGAACTCGACGCTGTCGATGACGGAGAGGTCGCTGTCGGACCGGAAGGCGACCGCCTGGTGCTTGTCGGGCCCGGCGGTGTTGGCGATCGTCAGGTCACGGGCCATGAATCCGTCGCCGAGCACGCCTGCAGGGCCAACAAACACAGTGACCAAAAACCTCAAAAAAGCCCAAGTTAATGCCCAGTTGGTTTGCACAATTGAGATGCTTCAACTTTACCTGGATTATAACATTCAAAACCAAATCCAATTAATTTGAATTACACTTTCAAATTTTCAACATATGATTTGAACATGATGGGGTTTAGATGTTTAAGGTGAGAGCAAAATATTAACATCATGCAAATTTACACAATTCAATAATAATAATAATAATAATAATAACAATTAAATTTCAACTATTAAAAATTCAAACTTAATTACAATCAATTAAAACTATAAATAAAAATAGGGGCAATTTCCTATATATCCCTAAAAATTTTTCTGTTTTTAGATTTACCCCTCTTAGAAGGCTAATATTAAAACTACCCTTCTTACGTTCCAACTTCTTTCTAAAATACTCCTGAAGTTAAACTCTGTTAGTGTACCGTTTGGAGCTGCCGTTATCTGTGTGAAATTACTATTTTGCCCTTTCAAATATACCCTTCTACCATAACCAACTTTTCTTATGTACCTTTAAAATTTTCAATAGTTTTGATAGATAGGGACAAAATAGGTATATCTAATAGTTTTCAACTCCGATTATTATTTAACTCTAGTTTAACCCTAGTTAATTTAACAAAGGGAAACAGTAGGAATATTTTTAATAACGGTGGAACGTATGAAGGATATATTGGAAAGAAAAAAATAAGATGGGTAAATCAGATATTTTTTCAGATTTCAGGAGTACACAAACAATTATCTCATAAAAATATATATAACAAATTAAAATTTGAGACTAAAAAAAAAAAACAAAAAAAGTATTATCTCAATAATTCGAGAAGCTTCATGTTGGACCCACGTGTTTGACCCTTGTCTGAGGTGGTGGGCTCCACTAGGCACGGGCCAATGGGATCATCTTTGCGGTGCATGTGCACGGCAAATCACATGAACCAATTATTATTGCTTGGACCAGATGTACCACATCGTACGGCGAAAAGTCAAAAGAACACGCAATCCAATAAATAGATAAAATTTCAATCTGGTGCAAAATTTTAATTATAACAAAATAAAGATTAAAATGTACAAAAATTTTAATTCTAATTTTTTAAATTTATTTGATTTAAATCATGTCGACGATATTTTAAATTTAAATTTTAAATGTACCTTTTATTTTCACAAATTTAGTTAGTATAATCAAAATTTTAAAAAGATAAATTCTGACTAAAATTAATTTCAAATTTAGTCCGCATGGTTACAATTCGATCCTAAAATGGACTTGAATTAATGAACACTCTTAAGTTGATTTTAGAGTTCTTTTTTCAAAAAATAAAATATTGTGATATAATTGGATTAAATTATGTTTGAATTTTCAAATTTATACTTCCACTCAGTAGACAAAGTAGGTGCAAGCATTAATTTCACCAAAATTATTGCACAAGGCCATAAATATTTACCAGCTTGTGCCACCACCTCTTTAATTTAATAATTTTTTCTTTTAAAGCATTTATAAAACATCATCATTTATTTCTATTAATATTTTTTTTTTCTTCAAAATATTATCATTATACATTATTAATTTCCATTTCTATTAATATTCAAATTCGCAATTTTTTTTTATTAGGTACTAAATTTGGATCCGGTATGAATCTAAGAATTAGATTTATCAAATTCCAACAACTAGATGTGGTTATATGCAATTATGCATAATCAAAGCAACAACGTGTGGCAGCTTTTTATTTGCTGGTTAAAATAACAAAAAAAATTAAAGCAGGGAATAAATGTGTAACTTTTGATATGTCACAGAGTTTTAAACTTTTTAGTTATTGTATTTATATAACTACAGTTAGGGATGACAATCCAGCTCACTGTTCGTGAGCCAGCTCGTGTTCAGTTCGAAATGAGCTCGAGATCGAATCGCTTGTTTAGTAAACGAGCCGAACACGAACCGAATTTTATACCTCGTTTAATAAACGAGCCGAACACGAACTGGGGTCAGCTCGCTCGTATTCGGCTCGATAACAGCTCGAATATATATATATATATATATATATATATATATATATATATATATATATATATATATATATTACTATTTAGATTTTAGGCCATTAATTTTTTATGAATTTTAATTATTAGATTAAAATTTTAATTTTTTAATTTTTTTTCGACTTTACACCTAATAGTAGAAATGAAAATCAAATTTGTTGTTCACGAGCCAGCTCGTGTTCGGCTCGTTAATAAACGAGCCGAATTTTTCAGCTCGATATTTAAACGAGCCAGCTCGTGTTCGGCTCAAACGAGCCGAACACGAGCTAATCCCAGCTCGCTCGTGCTCGGTTCGTTGACATCCCTAACTGCAGTTGAAAATAGAAGCAGAAAGAAGTGCTCACCGACGGTGGCGGTGTTGTAGGTCCAGATGCCGGGCGTGCCGACATTGAGCGAACCTGTAATGACGGTTTTGCCCATACCGTCTCCGAGCAGCACCACGTTCGTCTTCTCGAACGGCACCCGCACCGTCTCCGCGTACACCCCCTCCTTCACGTGCACCACGAACCGCCCGGGCCCGTAGTCCGGCGCGGCCTGAATTGCCTTCTGAACCGAATCGAACTCGCAACCCCCTCCTCCCTTGCAAACCGTCACGTTCGGCTGCAGCCCGGTCGGCACCCCTCCTTGGATCGAGCTGAGTCGGGATTGGCGAGCTCCGCCAGGCCAGTACCTGTCAAATATAAAAAATATAATTTTTTAGACCGTTTGGTATTGAAATTATTCGAAAATAAGGAGATATCCACTTTATCCCTCCAAACATATCAGAAATTATAAAAATATTTTATTCTAGTATAACTAAACTACAGTTATCACTCTTTTCAACCACCTTTTTATTTTTTTCATGAGTACCCTTCCACGTCTCCCGAGGTACCATCCCTGATCTCATTATTCATAATAAAGTTTGAGTGCAAAAAAATTATTTAAAATAATTAATACTCTTTATTCTTTTTATTCCACATTATCATACCAAACACAAAATCTCGTATTCTTGAAATCATACCAAACGTTTTTTTTACACTAGTTCCGTACTTTATACTTATTCCTAGAATAACTAGTTCTGTCTTATTCCGTTACCAAATGAGCTTAAGGATTCGCTTGGTTGAGGTATAAAAGAGAATTAGTTGTACCAGGGATAAGTATAAATTTTGGAATAAGCTGAAACTAATGTAAATTTGTGTTTGGTTGGATTTTAGATTACTACGAGGTATAAAAAAAAATAGTGTTTGAAAATAATTGAAGAATAAGAGAAATAGAGAATTAACTTTTGTGTTAAAAGATTAAAATATCCTTTCCTTTTAAGTTTTTTTTTAAAATTAAAATTTTAAAATTTATTCAAATTTTAATATTTATTAATTTTAATTTTTATAAAAATTTTAAGTGGGAGCAAAAAGGAAAAAAAATTAATTTTTAAATTTTAAGTGAAAGTAAAAATTTTAATTTTTAAATTTATATAAATTTTAAAAAAATTATAAAAAAATTATATAAATTTTAAAATTTTAAAATTTTAAAATTTTAAAATTAATATTTTTTTTACAAAAAAAATAAAATTTTTAAATTTATTAAAATATAAAATTAAAAAAATTAAAAGTTATAAAATTTAAAATTTAAATATCTTTTAAAATTTAAAAATTTTTATTAAAAAAAAAATCAGAAGAAACAATTAAAAAGAGAAAAAAGAAAAAAAAATGCCCTTTCCCAAGGCACTATGCCTTGGGAAGAGGCTTTGTTCTGAGTTGTTTGTGGGGAGGGGGGGATCGAAATTCCCCCGTAATACCGAATTGTTCTGATTTTTACCCAAACAATCCGGTAAGGGGGTACCCATCTATTTTCCCTCTCATTTCAGTTTTATTTGAATACAAAGAAAAAATATCCCTTCCTTGTACCCAAACCAAACGCCACCTAACAGTTTAAGCTTCAATCAAACTATTTGGATTGTACCGAAACTTTGAATTATTTAGAAATTACTACCCCACTTGATTTGAATCATAAAAGGTTACTGACTACATTCAATGCGTTCGTACATCTGTGGACCACGTTCGGTCTATGGATGCAGAAGATTTTTTTAAGTCACAAAAGAGATTCAAAATCAAGATAAAGTGGTAAAATCAAAATAATCAAAAGTAAAAAAAAAAAAAAAAAAAAAAAAAATTCCCTGTTTTTTTTCAGTTGAATTCGTCATTATAATTTTGTTCAGGTGCACAATAAATACTATGTATCCTGTAAAATGATGGATAATGAAAATAAATTCAGAACCTCCTAAAATCAAAGAACTTAAAGATTAATTTTAATATTATTATTTGCATCAAATCAAATTTTTTGAATTCCCCAGATTAAAAAATTTAGTTGTTAAGGAATGGACACGATCAGATTCTTTCTTAATATATAAAACAAATTGAACATAAACAATTTAACAACTAGTTCAGATGAATTTATTTCAAAAAAAAATATATATGACTCAATCGAATTCTCTGGAACGAAACTTTGAAATTTTAAGAATGAAAAAAACAGTAGATACAAGAATGCAAGAAATAAAAATCCGGATACAAATGAGTGATTTTTTTTTCTTTTTATTTTATTTCAAACAACTTATTACTATTTTTAGCACACTTGCTACTCTTTAATTAGCCTCCCTGAATTGTAAACTATTTTGGATCTGACTATTCAATCTATTAATAATTTAATTTTATTATCCAATATTATAATTTATTTGATTTGAGTCTATTGATGATATTTTGATTTCAAATTTTAAATTATTTATTTATATTAATAAATTTATAATTATAAAAATTATATAAAATATATTAATTAAATTTATAAAATTAAATAATATATTTAAATTTTGAAGTAAATATGTCAGCTCGAATAAAACAAACTAAAAGAGTCCCGTGGTAGAAAAAAATCAATATATATATATATATATATATATATATATATATATATATATATATATATATATATATATAGAGAGAGAGAGAGAGAGAGTATGTGTGTGTTCGACTACTATACTATTAATAGTACCAAATATTTTATATTATTAAATTTTTTATTGTTAAATTTGTCACTTTCATTATTTCTATCACTTAAATTATATTATTTCACCAATCACTTGCTAAATTTTTAAAAACTATTATTATTTTAATCATACATTTCTTTTATCCAAAAGTCAAATATATAATAACATCAATAACTTACTACTATTAAAAACATAATAGCTTAATTCTCTCTCTATGTATATAAGAAAAAAAAAAAAGCTTACATATTTTTAAAAATACAAACTCATTTATACTGATAAATTTTTTACCATAAAATTAGTCTCGAAATTCGTACTATTATAAAGACAACTAAAAACACAAGTCTATAGTAAAAAAAATAACACGAATTTCAAAATTAATGATAAAAAATTTATAAATATAGATAGACTTATATTTTTAATATATATATATATATATATATATATATATATATATATATATATATATATATATATAAAATTTAGTTTTCATGTTTTTAAAAATATTAAATTATTAGTAATTATAAGTTTTTAGCTTTTGGTTGAAAGAATATAAAATTATGATTATAATAAATTTTTTGAATTTAATTGGCGGTTGGTGAAATAGTATGATCTAAATAATAAAATTAGTATGATCTAACGATAAAAAATTTACAAGTCATTGATGCTGATAAATTTTTAACTCTTGCATTAAAGAATATGCGATTACGATGATAATAGATCTCTTAAATTTAGTAAGCAATTGATGGATTGATGAAAAAGTATAATTTAAAAAATAAAATTAGTCAAAAAGATTAGTCAAAAAAATAGACCTAACTAAGAGAAGAAAACTTACAAGCACCAATTACTTAGTATTTCTACAGATATAATAACCAAATATATATATACAGTTCACTACTATTTTTATAAAAGCAGCTACTAATTAATATTCGTAAATTCTATGTGTCTCTTTCACTGATATTATTTTTTAAACCATATTATTTTCCATTACGGCCTACTAATTCAAGTGATTTATTACCATTTTAATCACACATTTACGATTTAACTTGTATACTTTTTTAAAAAAAATACAGAATAAAAGGAATGATAGAGTTAGAAAAATAGTGGTAATTTAGAGTAAAGGAGAGTAGGGAGACGACGTACCCGTCGCGCTCGGTCTGGGGCGGGGCCCAGCGGGAGAGGTCGGGGCCGAAGCGGTGGAGGGCGGCGAGCATGGAGGCGGCGTTGCTGGTGAGGGCGATGAGGTTGTCGGCGAGGAAGGCCATGGCGGCGTCCACCTGCCGGGTGTCGTTCACGTACTTGTACGCCGACCAGCAGTCGTACTGGTACAGCAGCGCAGCCGACGCCATCGCCCGCGCCGCCGGCAACGACGACGACGACGACGAGACGGCGCTGCCGGAGATGGAGGAGAGCCGGCGGGCCGAGAGGGAGAGGAGTTCGAGGCAGTTCTTGGCGGCGGAGGAGCGGTTGACGGAGGCGGCGGAGGAGGCGAGGATGAGGTTGGCGTCGGCGACGGCGGAGGGGAGGGCGGCGGATGCGGCGGAGATGGCGGAGGAGATGAGGGCGGGAGCGGTGGAGGAGGAGGAGGAGGAGTTGGAGGAGAGGGAGGAGACGCAGATGGAGGGGAAGCGGGTGGCGTTGCAGGCGAGGAGGAGTTGGAGGGAGGGGGAAGTGATGGAGGAGGAGGAGGAGGAGGAAGGGGATGGTGAGGTTTGGTGGTGATGGTGATGGTGATGGTGATGGTGAGAAGAAGAGGAGGTGGAGGTGGAGGTGGTGGTGGAGGTGGAGATGGTGAAGAGGAAGAGGAGGAGGAGGAGGGCCATGGATGATGATGAATGTTTGGGGAGAGATTGGGAGAAAGTGTTTGAGAGGCCTTTTGAGGGGAGGAGGTTTATGAGTTTTCTTATATATATATATATATATTATATATGTATGGTAATAAAAGAGATTAAGATTTGGAAACTAATAATAGTACTGAATATATACAAACCTCTTTATTCAATTTTACTGTCTCCTTCTAAATACGCTGTTTAGCGAAATTGAATAAAAAATCAAATTAATTTGAGTATGTAAACTATTTAGAGAAAAAAAAAAAAAAACAAAACAAAAAAACTTGTTGAGAAGTTTCATGAGGAATTCGCGCATATTTAGGGGGGAGATGTAGTGTGCCTACACGGATTGTTGTTTTTGGGGCTGGGAGAAGGTGGAATGCCAATATTAGCTTTTTACCAGAATAGGTACCCAACTGCTGGAAAGCCCAAAAAGTAAAAGCAAAATTTAGTGAGATGAGATTAGTGGGAATATTTGATTGGTGACGCTAATTATTAATTTTAATTTTAAAAAATTAAGTTATTAGAAATATATAATCAATTTATTTAATTTTGACGGAATTTAATTCATCTCATCGTCTCTTGCTATTAGATTTATTATGGATCACGGTTTCTTATCCAACTCAACTTATTAGTGTTCTGGATTTATTCTTACGAAATAGAAAGTTATATATATTTTTAACTCATAACTAAATAGCCAATCAGACTCATGATAGAAAAAGTGCTCCATCAGGTAAATTTTGAATCTAAAATTTTAATTATCAATTATTAAAATTTTAGGTGGGCGTCACTTATGTGGTAAATATATCTTGGTGCTTTTGTGGCACGTGATGCAGGGTGGAGGTGTAACCGTGTAAGTTAAATTGGGAAAGGAAAGGAGAGTGGAGGAGAGGGGGTAGTCACGGGGCAAACACAGTGGTTGATGTAGGGTACTGGGAGTGGGGGTTAGTGGGTGTATTATTATTATTATTATTATAGTAGGAATTTTTTATGAAAAAAGACAAAAAAAAAGCTTAGGAAGAGAGGGGATGGCGTTGTTTAGTGGCCTGTCTCGTGGCAAGACCTGGTGCGACTTTTGCGTGACCACTAAATTAATTATTGAAAAGTGAGGCAACAGTACCCTTTTATGGGAGTGGACTGGACCGCCTCTGTCTTCTGCTCGAGGGAATCCTCTTCTTCTTCTTCTTTGTAACAGTCTGTTGTTAGGCATTTGCTGTTGAAATCTGTTGAAATCTGTAATCCCGACTGATGATGCCTAACAAAAAAAAAAAAAGAAAAAGTAATGGACCTAGATTGCATAATCTATGCATATAAATGTTTTTTTTTTATTTTGAAAGAATAGGTGCCATCTATATTATTATTTTTTTTAGATATCGTCTCGATTATTTTTTTAATTAATATGTTCATTTATCTTTAATTATAATTATTATAAAATTTTTTAACTTTAATTTAATTTTTTTTTTTCTTCCATCAAATCATCTTTTTATATACTATTTTAATTAATACGTGCATCCACTTTCAATTATAATCACAAAACTTTCGGATCTAAGGAATCACCCCCTTATAACCTCCCCCGCATTTCCTTCCTCTTCCACAGACTCTGAAGTCGAAATCGAGGAGATCGCACACCGCGTCGCCGAGCTTGGCACTGTCATCTTCACTAACTTTAGGTACGCTATCCTCTTAAAAAAAAAAAAAAAAAAAAGACTAAAGAGAAAAGAATATGTGAAACCAAGGCATGATAACCCTTATCCTTGAAAGATTTTTTTTTTTTTTTTTTTTTTTTTTTCACGTTTTTTATATTTTGGTCAAATCTAAAATTAGAATTATTTGGTTTCTAAAAAATTTTCTACCAAAACAATATAAGAGATACTATTTTATTGATTTAAATTAAATTAAATTAAATAACAAGTTGAGAAAAATTACAGATCTACAATAATTATGCAATAAAGTGATTGTACTTTTTTTAAAAATAAGTTAATAACACCTTGGATGCTAAATTTGAATGTTTCGATTATATTAATAAATCTCATTAGCATACCTAATATAATTCTCACAACTATAAATTCATTAAAGTAACCATTGCCTTAAATTTTAAAGTGAAAATATCTGACAAATTCAAATCAAACAAATTAAAAATATCATATAGTCGATTGGAAATAGTCCATAGTTCAAGTAAATTATGTAAATTTTTACCATATTCATATTCAAATGACTAGTAATATTCATACTTATTCCATTAAATTTTTGGGGCTCATTTGGGACAGCAGTTCTAAGTACACGATTGAAATTTACCTACTTCTTTATGTAGAAAGAAGAATGAGCCACAGAGATCAAAAAGCACAAGAGAAATGTTTATAAATAAGAAAAATAAAATTGTGTATTTAACCACTAAAAAGATAACTGAAAAACAGTTCTATGGAAACTGCAAACAACATCCATAGTAATTTAACTAGGCAACGAAAAATGCACTTAGATCTCAGATCACCCAATGCTTTGATCAAAGGAAGGTCTTCTATACAAAACAAAATTGAAGTTGGCATCTATAAAAACAATTACCATTACATACACGCTCGGACGGTCGATCGATCTTGGTAATTTCACTTTCATCTAGGAAAAATAAACTAAAGCTACAAAATACTACACAGTGGAGCGAATGCATGAACTCAAGGGAAAAAAGAATGTAAAAAATTGGACAGGGGTAACATACCTCGCAGCGCGCTGCTTCCGATTAAAAAAAAAAAAAAAACAAGAAAAAAAGAAAGAAAGAAAGAAAGAAAGAAAGAAAGATGATATGTTAAAGCACCATATTGAAAGAGCACCACCGAACCAGATTTTATCGTAGGACTTTTCTCCAACCTACAGAAAATTAAAATAGTGTACAAATTAGTCATCATTTGATGCTATGTTACAGCAAAGAACACGTAATCGGCGCATAATGTGATAACTTATAATCACCATGTAATAATAATAATAATAATAATAGTAAAGGGGGAAGAAGAACTCGAGTCTGGTGTCCCATGAAATCCATTGCAGTAAACAGCCCAAGGGATGCATTAGGTATTACAAGGAAGGTTTCTGCTCATCAGTAAAGCTAGCACATTTAGAAAAGGGGATATTTGCTGCGCAAATTTATTAGGGTAGTTTCACGCTACGTTGGAACAACAAGAACTTTGCATGCTCAGGTAGGAATTATTGCCTGGACCTGGGCTGCCGCGCAACTGTGTACCCTCCATCTCATCACTTCCTCCAATCGCCACCGCTTTAAATTAAAATAACTCTCAGATTTCGAAAAGACTGAAACCCGCTGGGCGGTGGTGGTGATTTTAAGAAGGAATGGGATACATGGTTGCGGTCCAAGGCCGACGTGGTGGAGCAGGTCAAGACAGTAATTTCTCCCCGAGTAGGGATCTGTTTGGCCTGGCTAGAGTTCCTTAGGAAGTAACTAGTTCTGATGTCTTATTAAGATTTACCAAATATAGCTTAATCCTGCAGCAAAATCAGATGTTTCAAATTTTCAGCTGCCGCTTTTCAGAGTAAAGAAACTCGTCCAAAAGTCGTGCCAAACATGCATGCATAAGGTAGGCATGCACAAATTTATTTGCAGTAACTATGCACTTGAATATAATTCCAAATAGCATATAAAGGGCATTATTTGCACAACCGGGAAACTTACCATCTGTAAGCAAATACGAGAAAACAAGCTCATTCCAAGCATCTGGGACTCCAGGAAGGCACCAATGGCTGCAATCCAGAATGGTGGAGGGATGGCTATAAATACCAATATGGGCATCGCTCCGGCATGCGCCCATTGAAGTCACATTCAATACAGTGACAGGAACTCTCATCCTGTTTGTCACGTCAGCGATGATGTCCCCGAACTCGCTCCCATCATTTCCCTTCGGCTCAGAGGAAGGTTGTTCAGTTACTTCACACAGTTTTTGGTTTGAGCCGCTGGATCATTACAACAGGTATATTCAATTTATTCCGCATAATAAAAATGACATGAGACGCCATTTGTGGTATCTGATTTTACTTGGTATAAAATGCCTGATGATATTTAGGAAACAACAAAATACATCTTGTTCATGGCTCTCCATGCCGAGTATGGATGCATGTAACTATGTCATTACTAGCGAACAAGATATAAGCATCTAGCCTCATGCTAAAAATTTAAAAATTGCAAAATACCTAAAGCCATCAGTTCCTCTGGTAGTAATATTCCATAGTCAAATACCAACTCAAATCAAACTAACATTTTTAAACTGCCTAAAGATAAGTCATATGATCTGACTCTCTATAGACTTATTATTATAAGCACAAAAAAGGAAGCAAATAAAGTCTTTAATATATCCAAAACTGGTGGAAGCCAATCCAAGAGCTACAATGGCATGCCAGGTTAAAAAAGATAAAACAGTTTATTTTGCCTTGGTTTTTATTCGAAAACAATATTCATACGATTCAGTGACTAGTAAAATCATTTTAGACATATTTCCCGAAATAATTACTTCTTGGGATACAGATGCTCACCTCCAGTGAGAAGGCTCAAAAGTCCTGAAAAAGACATGAGTTCTGTTCATATCCACCATTTTTTCTACCCACGATGCCCATGTGTCCAAAGCCGTTCTGAAGGCCGCATTGATAGACATTCCAAGCTTGAGTGTTCCTCCAACCTGGAAATAGCAACCCCTGTCGAGAAGTCTGATTCAGATAAATTCAACAATATAAAAGTTTCAACAGTAACTGGCACTGCAGATATTCCTACACATGAACACAGTAGGAAATCAAACAGCATAGAAAACAGGTAGCATATTGCATGTATGGCAATCCCTCAGAACCACAGAACATTACTACTGATGATCAGTGAAGGGAAGTCATATGGTAAGTAAAACAGAAAACTGAGACAATATTTGGAAATTCAGATTAATCTCTTTATTAAGAGTTTTTAAACCAGCAGTAATGCCACAAAAAGTTACATGCAAAATGCCACAAAGTAATCAAATAAGCAACGAATCATTCAAATAAGCATTGTTTTCTTTCTTAAGCACTATGCTTGCTTATCTTGTTTCCTGCCCCAAAACTGCAATCCACACATGAGAACTTTTTTTTTCTTTTTCTTTCTTGTTACTTTTCTCTTCTTTCTCTCCTATTCTCTCCTTCCAAACAGGCCGTAAAATATCCCACGAGGCAGCAATAAGAATATGCCTATATAAAATACTAATTTAGTTTAAAAAGATCTGATACGTCGATCAATTTAAATAAAAGAGATTTTTACTCCCTAAATTTTCCTGATATGATTTAGAGAACAACATCGATGATTACCATTCATAATGCAGAAATCATATTGATTATGGATCATGAGTCATACGAGATCTATTAAGGTAAGAGAGAGAACAGAGAAAAACAAGACGAATGGATGAAGCTAAGAGCTACAATTTTCAGTTTGGTCCCTAAAAGTGCTGACATAACTATTAAATTCACGGAAACATATCAATATAGTGAGAAAAGGAAATACCATAGTATTTCATATTAATGAGCACAGCAGAACATCAGAATTGCTGATGCACTACGACAAAATCTGTTTGAGCTGTTCCAGCAGAAAGTGATATAAAACTTTGAGAAATAAATAAGTAAACAACTTACATGTCAAACAATTTACTTGGAGTCCACCAATGGCCAGAGTTAAAAATAAGGACATCCGAATCAACCCACTTCCCATTTATCTCATCCATCTTATCTAGCTTGAGCGTTGCACGGACTCGTTTGGGCCCGTGCCGGGGTGGCAGGCCCGGCTGAACAAGAAACACTGACCGGAAGAACTCCACACTCAAATTGAAATCTGGGAACCGAACACCCAAGAAGCGAATGGTCTTCGAGATCTGATTCCCATTGACCTCGTAAACACTATTTGGGTCCCGAACCCCAGTCATAAGCATACAAATAAAAGACTCCCACTGCGTGCGACTCATCGAATCACCAACAAAAACAACCCTCTTCCCTCTAAGCCATTCCAAGACATCATGCGCATTAAATTTGGGCACATCGCAATTCCGCGGCTTCCACCTCCACTTCAAATAGTCCATATCCTTTCTCCCATTTGCCAAACAATTAAACCCCCTTTCGGCGAAGGGGCACTCCGAGCTGTTGTACAGCGGGTAAGTCCCGTCCACGGCCCAGCTACCGTCAAACACATCGCAAGCATCCGCCTCACCGGCGAATCCCGAAACCAAGTTCCCGCGATTCAAGTACCGAACGAAATACAGATACAGCACGCATCCAACAACAAGAACAATGGAGACCAGGAAGAACGCCATGGCCAGTGCGCCGAACGCCGGGCCATGAGCCCACCACCATTTCCGATGAGACGAAACCCTAGGGCTCCCCACACTCCTCGGCGTGAGGCGAATTGATGTGCTCCGGCTAAAGCTACCGCTCACCATCTCTGCCGCCGCCGCCTCGCCCTCCGCACAACCATTCTACACGCCTCCCCGATCAAACCCCCCTCAACAACCCATTCACATATTGCTCAAAAACCACGAGATCTCCCACCCCGATCCAAGATCCCCCATCTAGCGACGGATTCAGACATTTTCTACCTCAATCCGATCACGGCAACGGATAAAAACAGATCATTTCGATCGGGAGATCACTAAATTCGCAATATAGCAAAATAATCTACCAATAAACTCAAATATCATATGATCTACAGCGATAATCTGGCAAAGAGGGAGGCAATAGATGTGAATCTAACCGGACACGCCACGCGATCGATCGATCGACACCTTCGGATCGGCGCCTCTTCTCGTTTGGATAGAAACCCTAGCCCTAACCCTAACCCCAACCATGAAGTGTTTCGAGCTCTCTCTCGAAGCGAAAAATGGCGGAGAAGCGTAGGAGAGGTCTCGGCGAAGAGACGAAGAAGAAGAAGAAGCGAAAGGTTGGTTTGGGGCGGGAGGTTAAATAGCGCCCGAACGAGGGTATTTTCGTAAATTTCAGGGGATTGGTGCGTGGGCCCAGTTTGGGGTAGTAGTTGGGAATATTTTTGAAAGGCTCATAATGTGGAGGGGTACCTTTTAACCTTAATTTTTAATTTTTTCGTGCACCTGGTGTATAGTTATAAGGTCTAAATAATAATAATAATAATAATTTAGCGTCACATCATGTTTACGCCGACGATTATGACGAGCGCTAATTTTTTTTTTATTTAATAAATTAATTAATTTGATATTCATATAATAATAATTTTTTAAGTATCAGTGTTTATTGTATTATTAAAATATTTGAAAATATTTTTTTTAAGCATCTGTCTATCCATCGCTAATATATTAAAAAAAAAAATTTGTAGTTGATGCTCCTCTTCGACCACGTATCGAGGAGTGTGCAATTTTCAATAATATAATTATTTATTTTAAAAAAAATTATAAATATAAACTTATATTAATATAATAGTTTTTATCTAAATTGTATGAACGGCATAATTAATAAAATTTTACAAAATATGTATGTGTGTATAATGTTGCTCTATCTCATTCATGTGAACTATGTTCTGAAGAATATTACCATAAATTAAAAATATTAGTTTTTTATAAATAATGATTTACTTTAAAATTGTATGATATCTAAATATATAGTAATAAGTATTTTATAACTTCAACACATAGTCGCTTTTGTTGGTGTAGAATAAAATTATAATATTACATTTCGATTTAAAGACATAAATTAATTGCTACATATTGGTTAAGGTGCATGAGATATATAGATGCACCTGGTGTAGAAAACAAGTTCTCTAAGAAGGGAGATGAATGATAACAATAATAGAGCCTTTTGGTAGTAGGATCCACTTATGGAATTATAGCATGGGAGGATAGTAAGTGAACTCTTTCTTATAAAAGGATGATTCTTCCTTAGAGTTTGCAACTTAGGAAGTGTGTGTGACCAAGCATGGCTTTATAGGGGATGTATTTGTTGTACACTTTTTGAGTAAAATTGGAGTGCATGCATTTCTCAAAAGGGGTGTGTGTAAGTGAAAGCCTAGACCATTGTGCAAATTACAAATTAGGCAATGGCATAATTGGATCTCAAGCTAGATTTGAAGCTCCTCCATTTAATGACACTCATTGGTTAAGTTCCACATGAACATGAGGAGTAACATGTGCTAGATCAGAGTTCAAGTTTCAATTGTGTGTAAAAAATTTCTGCACATTACTTATTAATTTGAGTCATCTACTGTAGAAGGAAGTAGCTCAAGTCCAACATGTTCAATCAAATTATTCAAATCTGGACTTGCTTATTTGGCTAGCTTAAGTTTTAAAATTTAAGATTCAAAAATATCGTATCAGGCAGGCTCAGACTTAGCTTCTATCAAAAGGCGAGAACAATATCCACTCAATCAGTGAATAGTAGTTACTCAGCGTACAAATAAAAAGTTGTTGTGGTAGAAAGTAAATGTGAGTTTATGAGTTTATGAGTTTATGAGCACTAAAATTACTGGCCTCCATTCATAATTTCTATTGAGTGTAGCCCAAAAAAACTGTTCAATAGATTTTACTGCTTGTGGGTAAATGAACACACATTTGTTGTCCTCATTGAGATCTTCATGAACTTTCTCATACTATATATAGATCTCCACATTTATCCAATTGTTCAAAAATGTGAAAGCACATGTGTTGCCTCTGGAAAAAGCACCTTCTCTCTCTCCCTCCCCTCTCTCTCTCTCTCTCTCTCTCTCTCACACACACACACGCACACATGCATACCTTATAATATAAGGTGTGCTTCTGTAACGACCTAGCTCACTAGCAATAATAACTCGTTGGGCCCAAACCACAGCCCAAAATGCTTAAGCCCAGTTATTATTACTAGTGTCCATGTCTCTTATAAATCCAATCACAACCCATTCCCATCCGATGTGGGACTTTTGGGGTGTCACAAACTCCCCCCGTTTAGACCTGACATCTTTGTCAGTCCAAACATAGACTATTGGGGTGTCACAAACTCCCCCCATTTAGATCTGACGTCCTCGTCAGCCCAAACACACACACAGCAGCCCAAGATCACCAGGTGATATGAGACTCGTCTCGCTAGCCCTGTCATCTAAACCCAGGTTGAGCCGAGACTCGTAACACACTTCACAACCACACATCTCCCAACTGAACCGAGGCACCTTGGGCATTAATGGTGAATTCCAATACATAGGCTCTAGGTCACATGCAAAGGTCACCCCGGGGGTGTTGAGGGATTGGGACGATCCAGTGAGCTGTCACGGTAGAGTTGACCCTGTTATCGACTACAGATTCCCAGTATTTCACATTCAGTGCTTAGTCTGTATTATATTTTTGAAGATGTGAATTATGTGTTGTATGTTGAACATGTACTAGTTACTTTCAGTTATTGTTTACGTCGTCTTTAATTCAGTATTGTATTTGTATAGCCGAGTATGTACATAGGAGACTCTATCCCAGTGGACAGAGGGTTTCCTGTGCATGTGGCAGTCTGTTTACGTCACGGGTTTCAATATATACTCTAATGATTAAAAAAAAAAAAAAAAAAAAAAAAAAAAAAAAAAATTCTACCGCTGTTTTGAAACTCGGGACGTGACAGCTTCATCACTTTTTATACCCAAATTTGGGTGTACATCATACACCCCACCCATCCTAGGGTGGGGTGAATTCCACCCATCTAGGGGTGGAATTCACCCCACCCTAAGATGGGTGGGGTGTATGATGTACACCCAAAATTTGGGTGTACATCAAGCATTTCCCTTTATAAAACAATAGTGCAATTAATGGACATGTTATAAGATTTTAATACACAGTTTATGCACTAGTCATACGTATGTTGCAGCTAATTAATATCAATGTACTACTTAATTATAATTAGTCACTCTCATATTCATACCTAATACAAGGTGTGATTGATCATCATCACTTATTATAAAACTTAATGCAATGGACATGTATTATTATAAGTATTAATTAATATACAGTTTACGAGTCAGTCTTATATATATATGTCACAGCTAATTAGTTAAATATCTTTTCAGATATTAAAACTAATACCTAAGTCAAATATCATTACTGAGAAGCTAATTCAGTAATCAACTACAATATATGCAAATAAAGCCAACTCGTCAACAACTTTTCCAAACATTACTTAGATCACTTTTCATATTTTACATTTCAGTACAAAAACAGGTAAACCTAAAACAAGAGTTGGTAGGTCTTGTTTCTCATCATCACCTCCATTTTGGTAAACCACAACATTTTTAATTAAAAATTTTTAGTGATATATATATATATATATATATATATATATATATATATATATATATATATATATATCCAGGTTTGTTGGATTGACCTGCTAACTATTTTCTGATAACTTGTCTATTCATTGGGCCCATTTATTCTTCATCTTAATCTGCCACAAATCTATGATTAAAGTGCGATTTGCGCGCTTCTTTAATAGTTCAACGGTGATCGATTTACAATATTCTTTCTCAAAGTTCATCTAGCGATTTGTAATCTAATAAAAGTGGATTATTGCAACGAATTGATTGCTCATACTAACTGGTTAAATTTCGTTTAATGACCATTTGAACTTTCTTTTCTCTCTGGTTTAAACTCGAATTCTTTCTCCGCTTGCACCGCATCCTAACCATTACCGTGACCGTTGCCATCGCCGTAGCTGAGATCGTCGCCACCGCCGCCGCCGAAGGCGCGCCAATGTAGTTGCGTCCCCGCCGCTCGGTTTATGGCCCAATGATTAGGGAGGGAGAGATGAATTCAAATTTAGTGGTTAAAAAGGCCCATTTTTTGGGCCTTTTTGGGCCAATCTCCTAATTTGGGCCCGTAGAGATTCGATTGAATTCGTATACTATTGTAAACTTTAAAATAACTTATAAATTTGTAGATTTTGTACCGACTTTTAAAACTTTGCAAATAATATTCATCAATAAAACAAAAAAAAAAGAAGGAAAATACTGTTAATTATAAAAATATTTGTATACCGTACTCTACTAAGCTTAAGATTTTGAAGAACAAACATTATTTTATATTTTTTAATATGATATCAGGTTTTGGATTCGAGTCATACCAAATTTCTAACAAAAAAATTTCCAATCCAAACATAAGGAAAAGATATTAAATATAAAAATACTTAAATAGGCTTCTTGCTAACTTAAACAACAATTGTTTCATATTTTTTTAACAGATAATACTCATGAGTACAAGCATATATAATAACTTGTTATAGTTCTATGGTAGTTCTTTTCCAAAACTTCTTACTTACACAAATCATAATAATTATCTATATAGAAAGGCTTCTCCCATGTTGCTAGGTAAGCAACACATTGATTTGAAGCAACTCTCACAAAAGCCTTAGCATGGGAGCCAAGTCATATGCAAACCAAATCACACTTCACACACACACACACACACATATATACATGTATGCCAATATATATTGATCCTTATAAATACCAACACACACACACACCATTTTCCTCATCCATAGCTAGTTTGTATCTAAATTCTATTCAACACAATATGTCTTCTATCCCCTCCCCTCAAAACTATGGCTTCCCCTTCTTCCCTCCCCCAACATTCCCTTATAAGCCCCCTCCGCCCCACTCGCCGCCTATAAAGCCCCCGCCGCCGCCCCGTAGGATGGCCCCCCCTCCGCCGCCTCCACTATCACCTCCCACTCCCCCGGCAATTGCACCACCTACCCCCCACCCACACCCTCCTCCCCCGTCCCCCCCTCGGCCCCCAGTGTTCCCCCCTCCCCCTCATGTGACACCACCGCCGCCCCCCTCACCGTCCCCTCACCACACGGTGATAATCGTAGTGTTTGTCTCACTCGGCGGTCTATTCTTTCTTGCCTTTCTGGCAGCAGCGCTCTGCTGCTGCCTCAGAAAGAAGGAGAAGGAAAAGAAGAAGAAGAAGGCAGTCGAAGAAGACAAGATTGTGAGCGCCGAAGACCATGTTCACATCGGCGAGACCATCGTTCCGGGCCCCCACGGCGAGCAACTTGTAGCTCTATCTATTGACGAAGATATCAAACTACAAGAAGTGATAAAGAAGCACGAATCGATCGCCGAAGCATCGCGCAAAGAGGTTGGAGAGGAGGGGCCACCGCCGCCGCGCTCCGTGGGTCCCGATAATGTCCATCATCTTCTTGAACACAAGGTTTAGGAAGGACATGGCTTAATTTGCTTGGTTCCTATATATGGAAGTAGGGTTTGCATGCATGCATGGAGAGACTTGTTTGCGTACGTTCCTCCTAATAATAAAATGAATGTGGATGGAGAATGTATAAAATGAGTTTACATTTACTGCTTCTATTTATTATTGTTTAATTTCCAAGAATAAAAGATGACTATATATACAAGTGTGAGTTATAAATTTATATATTTTGGTTTTGATTTTTGCTCGTTTCTCTGATACTATATTAAATTTATAAAAAATTTATTATTCTTTACAAATTTAAACTAAAATTTATATTTATAAATGATAACAAATTATAAATGAGTCCACTATATTCATTAATAAAACACATGTTTACATTAAGACTAAGCCCACGATTTTCAATGGACCAGGCCCATGAAAAAAAAAAAACTGTTAATGGGCCTAGCTATGGGCCTTAATGTAGGGCACGTGCTACACCACCCCCTCCGCACGTGCCAAAAACCCCTTCAATTAAACCCAGTGGCGTGGGTAAAGCAATTAACTTAATCCCCAATTAATCCCACCCCACTAATCCCCAATTAAGAAAACATTCGATCCCCACGATGATATTCTCACCCCCCCAACAATTCCAAATCCCACGCCCTCTTTTCATTGGCTAACATGCCACGTTTCGCGCTTTAACTGGTCCGGTTCATAGACCCGGTCCAGTCGATAATTCCCACTAGGGGGGTGTTACACCCACAGAAACTTAAAACCACAGCACCCATTGGTTTTGTTAAATAAAAGCACGACTCAGCCACGCACGCTCTTTTACGTGAAATGACGTAAATACCCTTACTCCACCCACAGTAAGTGTTATAAAACCACCACCCATTTTTGAAATTTTACCATCTTTTGAAGGTCATTTATTTTCGCGCACAACTATATATATATATACATGTACACAGGAATCATAACGCGGTCACACTCAAACACATATAATATAAAAGTACAGTGCAATGCAGATCCATCAACTTTGTCTCCGGCCACAAGTGGTTGGGCTGCCGCAGCGGCGGTGTAGGATCGCGGCGGCGGCAGCGGCGGCGGTGGCGCCGGCGATGGTGAGACAGAGTGTGACGCACTCGATGCCGCCCGAAAAGGCCGAGGTGTTCAAATCGCTCGAGAGTTGGGCCCGCCGGGATCTCTTACCGCTTCTGAAGCCCGTGGAGCAATGCTGGCAGCCGACGGACTTCCTACCGGACTCGGCCCGGCCGGCGGAAGAGTTTGAAGCCCAAGTCCGGGAGTTGAGGGCCCGGTCGGCCCAGCTGCCGGACGAGCTATTGGCAGTGCTCGTGGGCGACATGGTAACGGAGGAGGCGCTGCCTACGTACCAGACGATGATCAACACGCTGGACGGGGTGCGGGACGAGACGGGGGCCAGCGCGAGCCCGTGGGCCGTGTGGACGCGGGCGTGGACCGCCGAGGAGAACCGGCACGGCGACGCGCTCGGCAAGTACCTGTACCTCTCCGGCCGCGTCGACATGCGGATGGTCGAAAAGACGGTGCAGTACCTCGTCGGCGCCGGAATGGTACGCGCACGCATAGTCGCATGCACCTTCACTTGTACTCTAGCTCCATCCATCAGTCATCATAAACATCGCACGAATTTTAAGACATTGATAGACATCTAGCCTGATTAGATTCCCTCATCATGTGAATTGAATGATTTTTTTATAGTTTTTTTTTTTTTTAAGTCAATGTTATTTATGAGATTTGACAAAAAGGTTATTCGAATAGTGTCCTTAGTTTAGACTTTTGAGATTCTAATTAATTTGCTAGCTAGCTTAAATGAAATTCTGCTGATTAGGTTAAAAGAAAGAAAAAAAAAAAAAAAAAAAAAAAAAAAAAAAAAAAAAAAAAAAAAAAAAAAAAAGAACCCTCATCTTTTTGACTATTTTTTTTGAGATTTTTTGGTATTGAAATTATTTAGAAAATAAAAAAATATCTTTTTATTCACGAAAATATTTTATTTTAGTACAAGAATAAGTGAGAATTACGGTTCTCACTCTTTCCAATCTTTCTCTTGATTTTTTTTTAAATACCCTCCTACGTCTCCCGTGATATCATCCATTAACCTCATTATTACATAATAAAGTTTAAGGACAATAAAATTATTTAAACTAACTAATACTTTTTATTGTTCTTATTTCTCATTATCATATCAAATACAAAATTTTTTATTTATGAAACAATACCAAATAATTTTTTACATTAGTTTCGTATTTTATACTTATTCCTTATTTCGTTACCAAACAAGATCTTGAGGTTTAGGTTAAGCAAAAACTTTAACTATTATATAAGAGAAATATATTTAAAAAATTAATAATCTAATGATAAATTATAGTGTACCTATTTTGGCATATTGAATACTGTATTTATGAGCTATTAATTTGCTGATATATAACATCAAAAAGGTTTAATTGGGTCACTATTAAATGATACATAACTTCTTGCCTTTTTGTCTTATGTTTTACTTTCTCATACAAAAATGAAATTGATTGATAAAGTGACCCTACTCACTTACTCAACAGGCCCAAAAGTTTAATCATAGAGATAATTGTCTGTGTACCTCTGAAATCTGAAAAAATATCTGATTTATCCTTTTTATTTTTTTATTTTTAATATACTCTTCATACGTTCTACCGTTATTAAAAATATCCCTACCGTTTCCCTTTGTTAAGTTAACTAGGGTTAAACTAGAATTAAATAATAATCGGAGTTGAAAACTATCAGATATACCTATTTTGTCATTATCTATCAAAACTATTGAAAATTTTAAGGGTACATAAGAAAAGTTGGTTATGGTAGAAGAGCATATTTGAAAGGGCAAAATAGTAATTTCACACAGATAACGGCAGCTCCAAACGGTACACTAACAGAATTTAACTTCAGGGATTTTTTAGAAAGAAGTTGGAACGTAAGAAGGGTAGTTTTAATATTAGCCTTCTAAGAGGGGTAAATCTAAAAGTAGAAAAATTTTTAGGGGTATATAAGAAATTGCCCCATAATCATAAATTATTATTGGGCCTTTTTGGGCCGATTTTTAGGACCCCGGCACGGAGAACAACCCCTACTTGGGCTTCGTCTACACGTCGTTCCAGGAGCGGGCCACGTTCGTCTCGCACGGCAACACGGCCCGGCTCGCCAAGGCCCGCGGCGACGTCGTCCTGGCCCGGCTCTGCGGCACGATCGCCGCCGACGAGAAGCGGCACGAGCACGCGTACGCGCGCATCGTGGAGCAGCTCCTGGAGCTCGACCCGGACGGCGCGGTGCTCGCCGTCGCCGACATGATGCGCAAGCGCATCACCATGCCGGCGCACCTCATGCACGACGGCCGGGACGCGCAGCTGTTCGACAACTTCTCCGCGGTGGCCCAGAAGATCGGGGTGTACACCGCGGGTGACTACGCCGACATAGTAGAGTTTTTAGTCGACAGGTGGAAACTACAGCAGTTGGAGCGAGGACTAAGCGGAGAGGGTCGGAGGGCCCACGATTTTGTATGTGGGCTGGGCCCGAGGATGAGGAAGATACAGGAACGGGCCGAGGGCCGGGCCGCGAAGGCCGAGCCCCGTACGGTCCGGTTTAGTTGGTTGTTCGACCGGGAGGTGGTGGTGTAGTCACTCTCTACAATGATGAGATTTGTAACGTTTGTTTTTAATTTGTAATGAACGAATCTTTTGAAATTTTTACATCTTATAAATTAGTTAAGGGTTAATTGCATACGGCTTCATGTAAACATATCGAATAGCAGATATATCTCTACAAAGTTCAACTTTTTATATTTATTCTTTCAAAAATCTAGTTAATTATATATTAAGTACTTAATCTTAGTTAGTTAATGAGGTAAATTTATTTTATTATTCTTCCAAATATTTTTGTACTATTTTAATAGTTGAAAATTTTGAAGGAACATTTTTAAAATGGCAAAATTTTCATTTCACATATAGTCTGTTAAAAAATAAATAATAAACTAACGGTAATAAATCGGGAGATATATATGAATAACTTAAGACTTTTGAAGAGATAAATATGAAAAGTTAAATTTTGTATGAATATATTTACTATTCGATAAATTTACGGAGAGCCGTATATAATTAACCCATTAGTTAAGAAGTTGGGGTTTCCATCCTCTTCTTTTTTATTATAAAAGATAAAAAAACATTTTGGATTGTCTACCCGATCTTACTCAAATTTGCTCCTTTTGAGTAAGTACACGGTACTCTGACTTTAAAATTTAAACTAATTTATAATTACGAGATTTAAAATTTAAAGTGTTGTCGGCTGATTCAGATCAAACAAATTAAAAAGTCAAATAATAAATTACTAAAATTAAAATTTTAAAAAATCAAACAGCAAACTCAAAATAGTTCATAGTTCTGATTAATTATTTATATTTTTAACTGTATAAAATAAGGCTCGAAATTTTTATATTTTTTTTATAAAAAAAAGTTAGGTTATGTACATGGAATGTTATGCACCAATCATTTTCATTGCAGTGGTTTCTTCACTAAATTTGGTAGACTTACTTTTTAGGTATGTGAACCTATGGTTACTGTGAGTCTAAAGGATTATATAACAGATAAAATATAATTTTCGAAATTAATAATTATTGTGGGTGAAACGTGATTCTTTACAAAATCGGCTAAACGTAGTAAGATAAATTTCACACCGCCTGATATTTATGAGTGTGTCTAAATCTGATGAGAACGTCAGAATTTAAAGGATGAGTAATATAATTTTTCTATAATTTGAAATAATTTATATAAAAAAATAATATGACTAAACCTCTTAATCCGACTATAGCATTTTGTGCAGTGGCTAAACCCCAAAAATTAAGAGGGTTAAGCGTAAAAAGTTAGAGCGTCATGAACTTGTATTTGCTCGTTTATGAAATGAGCTGAATGTGAGTTAACTTGTTAAAATATTGAGTTGAAAAATTTAACTCGTATTTGGCTTGTCTATTAGTAAGCGGAATACGAGCTAACTCTGGAAGAGTTAATAAGATTGTCTGTCATACTATTAGTTGAAAAGTTAAAGACAAAAAATTACAAATTAAAATATTAATTTAATAATTAAAATTTATAAAATATAAATCTATTTATATTTGATTTGTTCTAAAATTTAAATAATATATATTCGAATTATTACTACAACAAAACTATGCTATAGCGACACTTTTAAATATGGCTAAAAACTAAAAAAAATACCGACACTTGTCATTAGTGTCGCTATATGTATCGTCGGTAGGGTGTATAGCGACACATTACTATAATGTGTTCTAAAAATATGTCCATATAATCTAATTTTGAATATAGATGAACTATAACTGAGACACTTAAAAAAAGTGTCACAAATATGCATATATGCCTATAACTTAATTTTATTGTAGTGTATATCTAGTTGAATATAATCGAGTCAGCCGTAGCTTGTATTCGACTTATTTATTAAACGAATAATTAATGTCGAACTCATTTTTATCCGAAGTGCTATATGGCCAAGCGAGCTGAATTTCTAGCTCTACTTATATCTACTATAGCATGCATATGTTAGTTATTATCTTATACAGAATTTTTATGTTCTTAATAAAAAGTCAATGAAAAGGGTCAACAACTCCTCCACAAAGTCAAATGCCAAGACAAGTTTTGAAGCACTTTTATGAGGTAGGGGAGTAACCACTAACTATTTATAGTATGCATTTGAACTTAAGAAAACTGAGCTATAGCAGTTGAAAAAAATTATATTAATTAAACACAAAATAAGTTTATCTTCTTAATGACTACTAATTTTAATTTTAATTTTTTTATTTTTTTTTTACATGAGAGATAACCACACGATCACATATAAAAGATAATAACATTTATAAAAATACTTTTATATATAAGGCTTCGACTGTACGTAACTAAACAAATTATTTATAACTACGGTACGTATTTTCAACTGAAGGTTTTAGGCGCTGATCAGGAACGTGATGATGTCGAGCGCATCGGTGCAGAGGCGCTCGAGCGCCTCCTCGCGGCGCGCGATGTCGGCGGGGAAGGGGAGGCGCGGGGGGGCCTGGCGGCGGAAGAGCACGCGGCAGGCGCGGGGGTACTCGGCGGCGGCGCCGACGTGGACGAAGGCGTAGTCGAACTCGGTGGCGGCGAGGGCGGTGAGGGCGCGGCCGAGGGCGTCGCGCGCGGCGGCGTACTTGGCGGCGCAGGAGTGGAGCGCGGCGGCGGCGGAGGTGGCCGTGGGCCCTGCGGTGGTGGCGAGGGAGGTGGCGGCGGCGGAGGCGTTGGCGGCGGAGGAGGCGGCGCGGGAGACGAGGATGGAGGAGAGCGCGGTGGGGTCGCGCGCGGCGGCGGCGGCGGGGTCGGAGGAGAGGGAGGCGACGCAGAGGTCGTAGTAGGTGGTGGCGTTGCACGTGCTCCGCACCAGCGGGGTGGGGGTGGTGGGCGTGGGGAGGGAGAAGGTGAGAGGAGAGAGGAGGAAGAAGAAGAAGAGGAGGAGGAGGGTGGTAGCCATTAATGGCGAGAGAGAAACAGAGAGTAGAGAGGGAGAGAGAGAGAGAGAGAGAGAAAGAGGTGGGTACTCGTACTTGAATAGGTTGATGGGAGAAGAGTGAAATTGCATGGGTAGTCCTCTCATTATTCTGATATTTGAACTTAGTCCCTGTACTTTTTTGCTCACCCCTTTTCTACCTGCTAACGAATTACCTCCTAATTACGATTATTTTCTGTCGTTATTTTAAAATTTGAATTTAAATTTTAGAATTTATGTATATCGTTATGACAGATAAATAAGAAAATTAATATTGATGGTGCTTTGAATCTCATTTTTAATATTTTTAACTAAACTTTGAATTTAAGATCCTGAGTATCAACCATTATAAACGGGTCAATTGCTCTGAAAACATTTTCAATATTTATTCTCCAATAATATAAAATACTTACAATAACATTCAGCAGCACGCAACTATTTACTCCCCCCATTGAAAAATAAGAAAAAGTTAAAAAACAACCCTACATTTTAGGTATGAAAATAAAAATGTACTTAGATTACACTCAACTACAAATATAAAATAATAAATATTAATTATCAAACTCTCAGCCAACTGTGCTAGATACTGATCTCGTTGTCGGTGGTTTCACGTGACCAATCCAATCCAATCCAATTATTGGGCTCGTTCTTAGTAGTTTTGTGGCACGAGAGAGTGTGTGGACACTGTCAATTAGCTGGCACCGTTGATTTGTAACTAAGATCATGATATGGCTCAATTGGACTCAAAATTGAGACCACAGTTTCGGACTTGACTCGGATTCTGACTATTTGACCCTGTTGTAGAATGCAGTGCTTATGCTTGTTATGAACTACTTTCTAAAACAACATACTAAAACATCTTAAACATTTTTTTTCTATACTAAACAGGAAAATTGTACATTACAGCAATTAGGCCGAGACAGGATCGAGCCAATTTGGTATTCGCAACGCATTTATGCACCGCACCGCTTTGGAATCAAATCTGAATAGGATTCAATTCGGTGCGATTCGATTGTGAACAAATTAGAGCCACATTGACCACCCCCCAAATTGGACCCAATTGTGGCCCGGATTAGGATCCGAAGGTCTTAGGTTCGACCGGGCCAATGAGCTCGACTCCTTCGGCCCGGTCCAGTTTTGGAAAAGTCGTATTAGGTCCCTCTCGATTCTTGTGTTGTGTCGAATGTTCAAAATTTTAAAAGTTTTTATATAATAATTATTAATTCTATGTAAACACAATAACTTTTTAAATAAGAATTTTCATCTTGTACAAAAAAAAAAAAAAAAAAAAAAAAAAAAAAAAAAAAGAAGAAGAGAAGTTAAGAACAAAAATTCACTTTGGCATGATTTCATTCAATCAATTTGGTTCACTACCTTTTTCTTCCTTTTCTTTTATTTTTTTTTTTGTGTAATCACTATTCTTATTTTTTAGAATTAAGTCCATATTAAAAATATTCCTCTAATTTAGAAAATCTATCATATTTTTTTTTTATTAAATGCATTTTTATTTTTCTCTGAAATTATAAAAAATATTTTCTTAATTAATTAAGTACAGCGTTATATATTAATTGTGAACTAGGCTACTATACTATTAATATATAGCACCATATTATTGGTGCTATTATATATATATATATATATATATATATATATATATATATATATATATATATATATATATATATATATATATATATATATATATAATTTCTGGATGAAAAAAATATGTGGTTAGAATAATAATAAACTTCTAAGATTTAATGAGTAGTTGGAAAAATAATATGATATATCCATAGCATAGTAGTCAGATTTTTTAATTTTTAATTATTTATTTTGTAATTTTTCAGACAACTATCATCTTGTTATAAAATAGAATTAAACCTCTTAACTCAGTTATAATATTTTGGGCGGTAGTTAAGCTCAAGAGGTTAAGAGGGTTTAGCGTGTTAGAATTAGAATAGTTTCAAGATGAATGACTTCCTACGAAGTTGGGGCGTCACATATAATTCATGCTGAGTAGCTCTAAAATAGATGACCCTCGAAAAGTTAAGGTGTCAACATGTGGTATTTCTAAAAATTTTTAAAAAAAATTTTAAAAAATTTATTGATTCTTTTATAGTTTTTTTTAAAAATTATATTTATAATATATTTTTTATAAAAAATTTATAATTAATTAAATATAAATAATATGGTATAGGTGCAGGCACAGCGATGGGACACAGAGGCCCCAAAGAAAATAGCGCGGTGCATCGGTGCACGCGAAATCGGTTCACGAGGGTTGATCAGGGACGGTAACTGCCTCGATCGGACGGCTCTGATCATCGCAGGCGTTGTCGGGGGAATAATACGCGAAAGGGGAGGCACGCGCGCTGCCGCGGTCGTGGCCGTGGGGCCCTTCCCTGTCATTTCAAAATCGAATATTATTTATTTATTTATTTATTTATTTATTTATTTTAAATCATATTAATTAACTTTTAAAAAAATTACATATTTCCTGGTAAGAAATATACTAAAATTCAAAACAAAATTTAGTAAATATTTATTTATTTTTCTTTCTGACATTTGAAAATTTATATTTTGTTTCTTAAAAAATGTAAATTAATTTCGCTCAAATATTATAATTTTCGTTTAAAAAAATATAATTTTATTTTAAACAGTATAATTTTTGCTCAATTAGTATAAGTTTCGTCTCAAAAAAAAAAAACTTTCGTTTCAACCAGTACAATTTTATTTTAACAGTACAATATTATTTTTATTTTTCTAATTTTTAATATTTTCTGTAGTAATGATGACACATAATAATTTTTACTATTTTTTTTATTTTACTCCTTTTCTTTTTTATATTTTTATTTTTTAACTATTTTTTCACAATTTGCTCTCTCTCTCACCCTATGCCGTAGCCACTATTTTTGCTGGACGTGCTAGCTCTACTGTCTCATTGTTCTTAAATCTTTCGGTATTCTCTTCATCGTTGATATCTACAGTCATACATACGTTCTGATGCAAACTTATATTTGCGAATTATATCATATCTGAACCGACGTGGATAGAAATATGGATAAAAGAAGATAGTGAAATTAATACGGCGTCGATATTGGCGTAATGGCCGGAAAAGAGGCGATAAGAGGGTGAGCACCGTCTCAACCTTCGGTCTGCTCATTGCTTACTCGCACCCGCTCCATGTTCTTCTCCTCCGGCGCCGGTGCTGGTGGAGGCGGCGCTGCTTTCGTTACCATCGCTGAGAAATATGGAGGTTGTGAATCAGAAGATCATAAAAATCAATCAGAGAGAAAAAAAAATAAAAAAATATATATATTTT
The DNA here is from genome assembly GCA_029204045.2 of Tillandsia leiboldiana. NCBI lineage: Eukaryota > Viridiplantae > Streptophyta > Magnoliopsida > Poales > Bromeliaceae > Tillandsia > Tillandsia leiboldiana. Next base: position 53,626,407 of record CM055062.1, on the reverse strand, counting down.
TAATAAATTTACTGAAAAATCGATTTTAATTTATAAAATTTAAAATAATTGATCGTTTGTATAAAAATACAAAACTGATAATTTTTTTTATGCAAAAATAAAAATTAATGATTAGTTAATAAAAAAAAAAGTTGAAATAATGCATTTCACTTTTTCAGGAATCTACAGAACTGTGCTGCTAGAACTGCTGCTGCTGCTGCTGCTGCTGCGGCTGCGACTGCCACCTCGTATCAGCCGCCCGATCGCGATCGGACGGTCGGGATGCCCGCCTGTCGCGCGACATCGGCACGATTCATGCGACACGGGGCCAAGGTGACGTCACGCCTCCTGGCTTTTGTGTCGGGAGTGTTGGATCGTAGCCGTACGATCTGTTCCTTTCGCTGTTCTTCGGTGTAACAATTTTGTGTGTCACAGTTAATGACCCCTCTGAATTTTTATTAGGTGCTCTTTCCCTGTTTCAGGCTCAGTTAGGTATTACTTATACTTCGAACGATGCGGATGAGCGCCGTGTGACAAAATCGTGTTCATATATACGTCCAATTTTACTAAGTTTGGAGAGAGAAAGAGAGATTTAATAGTTTGGAGGCGACGCGTGACGAAGTCGCATCCATCCATCCGCCTAATTTTATTATGTTTGAAAAGAGAATGAGAGCAGTGATTTCATCACGTCGTCTATTCATATCGTTTTCTCGCTTATTAGTTTGAGAATGATGCCTATAAAATTTTTGTCCGATATCGAACCTGTTTGTTCATGTACGGTGAAATTCATATTGAAATAAATTTTTGAATAAATTAAAATTTATATATATATATATATATAAGTATAGTTGTGAATTTAAAGGTTTTTTTATTCTTCTATTTATCTTTACAGATAGTGAATTACGTATAAACTAGAAATAGTGAATGACATAAAATCTAAAAAATGTAAAATTATATGAGAGAGTGATTATACGTTATACTTTAAAAGCTTAAATTAGTAGAATAATATTTTTATATTTTTTATATTTAATTTCTTTTTATATATTTAAGTTTGAGATTTTTTAATCGATTCACGACGTGAACTAAATTAAATTAAAAAAAATTAATTATATTAAAAATCTGATATAGCTCAAATTCAGGATCCATACTCTAAGATTAAGCTAATAAAAAATTGTATTTTTATAATAAGAGACAAGTGAGAGATGGATTACTGTATTATTATTATTATTATTATTATTTGTAATTAACTTAGGTTAGGCTGGGTCGAAATAAATTATCCTAATTTGAAGAGTTTGACTTTCGATCTAAAAGTGAAGTTACGATAAATTCAAGGATTTAAGTATTATGACACGAGGTCGTGTCAAAAATTTATTAGTATGGTACGATATAATACGTGTCGAATCGTACTGATGAGTGTCGGTCATAAAAAATACATGTATATCAACATATAATAACGTGAAATATTTATTTTATTTAACAACAAAATTTTCTAATTATTTATTATTATATATTTTTATTTAATATTTTATATTTTATTAAAAAAATTACTTAGTAATTTAAAGAAAAAATAGTTTTGAAATATGTCATCGACACGAAAATTGTATCGTACCGATATCTTATTGATATGATACGATACGATGAATACTATCCGTACCAATAAATACTTATATTTTTAAATAAATTATAAAATAAAAATAAATATTTATAGTTACAAAATCATTTCACCCCTCTTCGCTTTCAGTACTGAGATAAGCACACCTTATTTAGTAATAACTTATTTTGTATAAAGGACAACTTGTTTCGTAAAAAAAAATTATTTTGGGGTTCTAAGCTACCATTTCTTTTTTTTTTTTTTATCTAAAATTTTTTTGACCTGGGCGATTAGGATAGGACAATATATTTTGTCTTACGAGACACAGCATACAGCTTACTCCAAAAAAGAAAATAGTTTGAAGGTAGATTAATATTCATTAATTTTTAGATATTTGATGGTATATTTTACCTACCAAATATTATAAATTTGTTAAGTAAATCAAAAAAAAATATTAAATAAGATATTCAGCACGGATCCAATATATAAAAGCTTAAAACTTTTTATTTCATGCTATAAAACAGTATGAATCCTTCGCTAGCGGTCAGTTGGAGTAGAGACTTTTTTGTTGAATTAGAGATTTTTCTGAGCAGTGGGAGGGGTCTGAAAAATTAGTTGGTGGCTGCGTTCGCTCCCTCCAAAACTTCTAACCTATCATCTAAGACTTTATATATATATATATATATATATATATATATATATATATATATATATATATATATAGAGAGAGAGAGAAAGAGGCTGGAATACTATCAATAGCACCAAGTCATTGGTGCTATTAAATTTTTAGCATTTGGATTAAGAAATGTACGGTTAGGATGATAATGGTCCCCTAGGGTTTAGTGGGTGATTGATTGAATAGTAAAAATTTTAGAAAACTACTATAATCCTAACCGTACATAATTTCATCCAAGGGCTAAAAACTTTATAGCACCAATTACTTGGTGCTATCGATAGTATTCCAGCCAAACTATATATATATATATATATATATATATATATATATATATATATATATATATATATATATATATATATATAAAATCAAAATACTTGCTTCTTTATTGGTTGTTTCTAATATTATTTTATTTTATTTGAGAGTACTATCGGCAGTAAACGATTCTGTTTACTACTAATATATTTTTAATGCAATCATTCGACACCAATAAATATTATCTATATTATTAAAATTATTTTAAAATTAAATTTTATATTTTTTTAATATTATTTATCTCACGATCTAAAAATTATAAAATTTATAATTTTAAAATTAATACGGTACGTTTACTTATTTAATAATATAAAAAAATTTAAATCGGCTAAACTTTTATTAATTTTTTTAAAAACTATTTATAACAAGATCTAGATTTTAGATATTGAGGGAAGACAAAAATTATATTATTATTTTTAAAAAATATATTTATTTTTAGTCATTTATTTTATATTCATCTAATGAATAGTTTAAATAGTAAAAATTATATTCAATCAATCATATGGATCATCAATTAAAAGTTTTTATCATTAAAAATAAATTAACAGTAAATCAAAACGTTTACTAGGGATAGTATCCTAAGTAAAGCTCTACTTTCTATATAAACAACCCACACCATCCCCTCAACACATACACACTCTGCGTGCACAACACACACACACACACACGCACACACGACAACATGATCACTCTAGAGGACTTGTACACGGTGCTGTGCGCCACGGCGCCGCTATACACGGCCATGCTCCTTGCCTACGGCGCCGTGCGGTGGCGCCGCGCCTTCACCCCGGCGCAGTGCTCGGGCATCAACCGCTTTGTCGCCGCGTTCGCCGTCCCCGTCCTCTCCTTCCACTTCATCGCCCGCAACGACCCCTACCGCATGGACCTACGCTTCCTCCTCGCCGACACCCTCGCCAAGCTCCTCGCGCTCGCTCTCGTCGCAGCCTTCTCATCAGCATCGGCCTTCTTCGCCCCCCGCCGCCGCCGCCGCCGCCGCGGGGCACCGTCGTCGACGCGGCTCGACTGGCCCATCACCGTGTTCGCCGTCGCGACGCTGCCGAACACGCTGGTGATGGGTATTCCCCTCCTTAGAGCCATGTATGGGGACTTCACCCAGCCTCTCATGGTGCAGCTCGTTGTTCTCCAGTGCATTGTTTGGTAAACATCAACTACCTAATCTAACTGTGCATGCATGTCTGAGTCACAATGGACACACGTAAACGTTCTCTTACATAAAATTATATAATTAACAACAGCAATTCAATAAGTAATGTCAGATTTTATATACCATTTCAAAATAGCTTAGAATACATCTTGCATGTGAACATTTTAGAATACGGGAGAATTATTATTATTAGGTACACTCTACTCCTCTTTCTCTTCGAGTACCGCGCGGCGGCGCTGCTGATCCAGGAGCGGTTCCCGGGCGCCGCCGCTTCAGCCATCGCAAAAATCGACGTCGACGGCGACGTTATCTCCCTCGACGGACGGGACCCGCTCTACGCCGAGACGTCGGAGGCCGACGCAGACGGTATGATCCGAATCCGTATCCGCCGGTCGGCTGCCTCCTCGGCTCCGGGCTCGTCGGCCGTGTCGACATCGTCGCCTACGCCGCGCATGTCGAGCATGTCGGGCGCCGAGATATACTCGTCGAGCACGCCGAACCGGCACGTGTTCACGCTGGGCGAGGTCACGATCTTCGCGGCGGCGTCGAGCGCGTCGTCGGCGTCCGACGTATACTCGCTGCAGCCGACGCCGCGGCCGTCGAGCTTCACCGACGTGGAGGCAAGATCGCCGGCGACGGAAGTGAGCGGCGAGAAAGAGCGTGGCAAAGAAATAAATGGTACATGTATATATATATATATATATACCACTGCTTTAAAATTAGTACATAATATTTAATAAATAATTATTTAGATTTGCTCCCGCTCGATCACTAAAATGATTCCTTAACATTAAAGTCCGGATACAAATAGTATCTTTACTATTCTTACATTGCAAATTAGTTTCTCAGTAATTTTTTAAAAATAATTTAATATTTTAAGTTTTGATATATATATATATATATATATATATATATAATTAAGCTTCTATGCTTTTAAAAATATTAAGTCATTAGTGTTTGTAAATTTTTAATTCTTAGATAAAAAAATGTGTGGTTACAATAATAATGTGCTTCTTGGGTTAAGTAAGTGGTTGGTGAAATACTATGATCTAAGAGATCAAATTTGTCAAAAAAATAAATTTAACGGTAGAAAACTTATAAACATCAAATACTTAATATTTTTAAAAGTATAATAACTAAACTCTCTCTCTCTCTCTCTTCTCTCTGTATATATATATATTATCTCTAATCCATGCAAAATTAATTTTTCTTAATCAAATGATCAGATTACTTCTTTTATCAAACAGTTCACTAAAATAGAATTAGTAAATTTATTTTACTCCATAAATTCTTTTTTTTTTTCTTAATATTAGGAACTAAAATATAATATACAATAAAATTTAAGCACAAAAAATAGTAATTAAATAAAAAGTATATACATTGACCAATTTAATTACAATATCAGAATATTACAGAGACCATCGATGAGTTTTACCCATGCTTTTTTTGGTTTGTTTCCTTTGTTTTATTTAATTGTTGTCGGATTTGTAGTAATTGATGGATCCAAAATGAAAGGAAATCTTTTTTCCAGTTTTTGTTTTGTTTTCTTGTGTTGGTTGGTCGGATTTTGTCCATTTGCTAGTTGTAATTGGTCTCTACTAAATTTTCTTTTTGTAATTTTTTTTTTTAGTTTATAATTAAATCGTTAAGATTTATTTTTTATTTGAATTGAACTATCATGTCAAATTTTGTTGACGCGATAATATAACACTTGGTTTAGTTATCACGGCATTTCAAATCAATGATCACATAGATGATGATGTAATTGAAACAGATTTATTATCACATCAATATTGCTATCTCAATTTTCTTGTTAGGAATAATTTGATTGAAACATAAGCAAAAGCTAAATTTAGGTCATTAATAGGAAACAAGTTAAATTTTTTTTTTTTTATTTTATAGAGGAGAAAGAACTCAGCTTCAGAAGCACTACAAAGTTTGTAGATACGCATGAGATGGATGAAGAAGCGAATGATCAGGAGATGCTGCATCCGCTTGTCATGTTAAGGCTCATACTCATCGTAGTCGGACGCAAACTCTCTCGAAACCCTAACACGTACTCCAGCATACTTGGTCTACTTTGGTCCCTAATTTCATTCAGGTTAGTTCGCATAATATTAATCAACACCACTAACCTGTTGGCTTAAAAGGGGCAGTATCATGTCCTGCCTTGTGGCGGAAGCAGATCAGATTACATCGAGTTACGTTCAAAATGACGGAAGGGCAGGTCAGATCGAATCATATTCGAAATGACATGAAACTAGTTGGATCGAGTCATAATCAAAACTCGTGAGCGCTGTGTCTATGCGCTTTAAGTGAATTGGCAGCATATTTCTTACCGCTCGATCGAGTAGATCGATTACTGTAATTAACATTTTCCTTCCAAGCTAATGGGACTATATACATGTGTCACATTTATTTCTATAATCTTTTGATTCATGTTATCTTAAGAAATAAAAGCTATTTTGTTAATTAGTTGCAAAATAATTAATTAACTTGTTCCAAATTTTATTTGTAGGTGGGAGTTAACCATGCCAGATATAATTAAAAACTCCATTAGTATCATCTCAGATGCTGGGCTTGGAATGGCCATGTTTAGTTTAGGTTAAGTATATGTATATGTATGCACATTAATTATGTTTACTATTTCAAATTCCATTAATTTCATATGTAAATAAAAGAAAAAAAAAAAAACTTGATTAATTAGATACACTAAAACCATTTTTGATATATATCCAGGTTTATTCATGGCTCTTCAACAAAGGATCATTTCGTGCGGCACAAAAATGGCGATAATAAGCATGTTTATTCGGTTTATTTGCGGGCCGATAATAATGTGTGCTGCATCAATGGCTGTGGGATTAAAAGGGGTTAAACTCCACACTGCAATTGTTCAGGTTGATTGGATTTATTTTCTAAATATAACTAAGTTTTTAATTTAGAAAATTAAACTAATTAATGGCCACATGCATGCATTTATTTTTGAAAATTTTCTAGGCTGCTCTTCCACAAGGGATTGTTCCATTTGTGTTTGCAAGAGAGTATGGGCTACATCCTGATATTCTTAGCACTGGGTATGATTTCATTAAGAATAATATTTTGTGATTTATAATTCTGAATCAGAAGCTTTATATGTATAAATATCACAATTTACTTTATAATCATTCGAAGTAAGCATATACTCGCATAGAGGAAAATATAAACAGACACACAGATAGGAAGAAATGTATAAATATCAAATTCATTCTCTTGTAGTGTCGACTTTAGATAAATCGATTACTTTGCTGAAAAGTTTTCGGTGAAATTGATTATTTTATATAATAGCGGATAAAAATGAAAAGGAGATAGATTCTGTGATAAAACTAGAGTATGAGTTTTTAAATAGCACTCCTTCTGAACTTTAAAGCAAGACCGAGTGTTTATCTAATGACTCATATCTAAGGTTGTTTTGATTTTGTAGCTTTATTATAAATAAATTTTTTAATATAGAAACACTTCAAAAAAAAAAGAAAAGAAAGAAGAACACACACACACACACACACACACACACACACAAAGGAACAACACAAAATGAAGAGGAGAGTAACAAACAAAGATGGACCAAAAGCTATTGTGTTCATGTACTTAATTTGTTTCTTTTCATGAAATTTGGGCCCATCAAAAATTTATGAGCTTGTTGAAATACTACAAACCAAACAACACCACTTTCTTTTTATCTTATGTAATATGTCTAGCTATTTCCTATTCTTTGACTCTCTTATTATTGTACTTCTTGTAGGGTTATCTTTGGCATGCTTGTGTCCTTGCCCATAACCCTTGTCTACTACACTCTCCTGGGCCTATGATATTTACATATTTGAGGTCCCCATCATAATATGTAATAAAGCAAAAGGAACTAGGAGCATCCAAGGAGAAATTTTGGGTCTATTAATCATGATCAAATCGAAATCGTCGATGCCGATATCATTGGCCTTGATTGAAGCTCAAGTCAAGCATGTATTTATTGTTCCATCCTAAAGATCAACTAGGGACCTCAATGTTGGATAACTGAGACCTTTGAAGGTGGGGAGGGTTCAATTGATTCAAATTTGAAGGGCTTATAGGAGGGGATCAAATAAGAATTGCACCATGCACTTTGTCCAATCCAATCCAACAAAGTTTAGTGGTAGCCAAAAGGAGGGGAATTATGTAGTAGCATGCATGGCATGCTTGGCCCATGATAATTAGTGTAATAGTACTTTCTCTCTCTCTCTCTCTCATATTGTGAAGGACTAGCTTGCCATGATTGTTAGGGTAGTCACTCTCTCTCTCACTCTCTCTCTCTCTCACTCAAATTGTTTAGGGCTCTCATTAATGTTTATGATTGACCAAAAGATCTAGAGTTCATAATTTCATCAACTTTCCCCCTCTCTCCCTCTCTCTCTCTCTCTCTCTCTCTCTCTCTCTCTCTCTCTCTCTCTCTCTCTCTCTCTCTCTCTCTCTCTCTCTCTCTCTGAAATTGTTCAGGACTAGTGGGGGTACTGTGGAGATTCTCAATGTTTAAGTTTGACCAAGAGAGTTCATAATTTCATCAACTTCCCCTTTGGTAGTTTCTTTGGAGGTAATGATTCTCTTTACACATCAAAAAGTGATGTACCCTTTTGGTAAAAAAATAGTAATAATGAAACAGGTCATTTATAATATTATTTTTTATAAATTGTTCAGATATATTACTTTCAAAATATTTTTAGAATGGTTAATTAAAACATCAGTAATTTATAAGAACATTTTGAAAGAGCATCTCCCTTAACGAGAACCTCAGTAAGTGTTTCTTAAAAGTATCCTAAAATCACTTAAAGTCACTTTAACATCTTTAGATTGAACCATGCATTACTTCCTAATCTTTAACATCTTTAACAACACTTATAAGTCACTTTTACATCTTTAAATTGAACCATTAGTTCCTAAATTCAACCAAGTTCTATCCATGTCTCAAACTTTCACTTTTGACATTAGTAATTTCTAAACTCCTAAAAAGGTTTCGCTTTAGTTTTTACACACACACACAGTTCGGCTACTATACTATCGATAGCACAAAGTATTTGGTGCTACTGTGACGCCCCAATTAACTTTTTAAAAAATCATCCATCTTAAAACTATTCTTACTCTAGCAAGCGTAACCTTCTTAATCTCTTAAGTTTAGTCACCACCCAAAATACTATAATCGGATTAAAAAATTTAATTATTATATTTTTTTTATATAAGACATTCAAATTTCGGATGTGTCACATTCTTTTTTTCCTTAAGCCCAGACGTTATCGTTAGGTTCAGACACACTCATAAGTATCAAGCATTGTGAGACTCGTCTCGCTAGTGTTAACCGATCTTGTGGGGAGTCGCACTCTATCCATAACGGTCATCAGCCGGGAAGCCGTGCTCTACTCGTTGTATAACTCTGATTTAACCGAGACTCATTTCATATTTTTGGTTGGTGAGTGGCTCTGAAACCAATTATGGCGCCTCAACTTCCCAAGGGGTCACTGATCTTAGAACTACTCTAACTCTAGCATACTTAACCCTCTTAACCTTTTATGTCTAACCACCACAAAAAATATTATAACTGAATTAAAAGGTTTAGTGACTATTTCAAATTACGAAGCTGTCACATTCTTCCCTCCCTTATGCCCTGACGTTATTGTCAGGCTCAGACACACTCATAAGCATCAGGCGATATGAGACTCTCGCTAACGTTAACCAACCTTGTAGGGAGTCGCGCTCTACTCACAACGATCATTAGCCAGAAGCCGCGTTCTAACCGCTGTATAATCCTGACTCTCAGTCGAGACTCATCTTATATTTTCGGCTAGTGATTGACTTTGATACCAACTGTGGCATCCCAACTTCCCAATGGATCACCCATCATACAACTACTCTAACTCTAGCACGCTCAACCCTTTTAATCTCTTGAGTCTAGTCACCATTAAGTAAATTTTCGCCGTTAGATCTACCCCTTTGATCATACTACCTCTTTTTCGGCCGTTTATTTTTGTATCTGCTTGACGGACAAGAAAACAATATCGAAAAAATATGAAATTTGATCTTCAAATAGTTTAAATTATCCATATCATATTCAACGATACCGATCATCGATTTAAAAACTCCATCATCTAAAATAAATCAGTAATAACGAAACTTGTTTGCTAGGAATAATATTCCAACTCAACTATATATAAATACATATATAAACTATCAAAAAAAAAAAAAATATTGTGTACCATTAGGCTTCCTTTGGTGAGCGGAATAAGGGGGGATAAGGACTTAATTATCCCCCCAGTTATACCCAAACGCTATTTAGCAGGGATGGGAACAGTTGTTCTCGTCTTTCTGAAATAAGCTGGTATAAGACTGAAATTACTATTCCAGTCTTTTTCTGGAACAAGGCTTGTTCCCATTTGAGAATAAGCTTAATTAAATTAATATAATTTTAATTATTATTTTAACTCTTTAATTAATCCAATATTTTAATTAATTTAATTATTTTATTAACTAATTATTTAAGTATTTAGATAATTAACTAATTATTTAAGTCAATTAAAATTAAAATTTTTAACATTTATAAATTTTAAAATTTTAAATTTTAAAGTTTATAGCTTTTAAAATTTTTAACTTTAATTTTTAATAAATTTATCATATAATTTTAATAAATTATATGATAAATTTTTTTAATAATTTTTTTTATATATAAGTAAAATATAAATTTTAATAATTTTTTTAATAAATAGTTTAAATTAAATATTTAAAATCATATCAGTAAAATTTTAATTATAAATTAAAATTTTAGTCCTCTTAATTTATTCTTCTTATTACTCTTTAACTTACCAAACACAATTTTCTTTATACCCGGTATAACTCTTAAACCCAACCAAACAGAAATTTACACTAGTTCCTGCTAATACCATAACTTATACATATCCCCGGTATAACTAAATTTTTCTTATCCCCGAACCAAACGCAGCCTTAGTACACCTGTACAATTTACACACCATATATACATGAATCAACTAATGTTTCATCACATATTTCATCCCTACTACTCATTAGTTAAAAAAAAAAAATTAATATAAAAGCTAGATATTTGAATTGAAAGTATGATATGGATAAAAAGACATGGAACTCGATCATGGTGTAACAACAAACAATTGAACTAGGTACAAGCAATAATTTTTTATCTAAAGTAAGAACTAAAATGGAAACACTTCTAAAAGTTTATTTTGAATATCAAAATTAAAATTAGAAGTACATGCTTTCTAAACATTTGCATATGTATATAGTAGGGTTCATCTTCGTATTCTCTTCTTTATTTCCGCAGCATTAATTAAGAAAGATTAAGATATTATCAATCAATATATATATATATATATTATGAACACATCAAATTTATTAAATTTGATCTGAATTTTTTTATTATTATTACTTTTTGGTATTTTTTTGTTCTTATGTGACTTTTGATTTTAATAATTAGAAGACCCCTATCAAATTAAAATTAAACGTAGGAACGAAGCAATTGATTATTAGCCCCACATTACAACAAGTGAGCTTTTTTTGACCATTCAATCACTCTTGGAATTTATTGCCTGAACCTGGTCCATGCATTTTGGTAATTTAAAAAATATATATTTGGTGGTTGAGAAAGGCTTGTAATATTTTTAAAAATTTCATGCCAAAAAAAAAAAAAAAAAAAAAAAAAAAAATCTGTAGCTCCTACAATTATTAAACTTATATTTTAATAGTTTTAATTAGAAATAGCAAAAAATACTATTTATTTCTAAAATCTAAAGCAATATGAAACCATCAATATTTTCTAAAAAATTAGTATGAAAAATCGAGTTGAAATTTTTTCCGATAAGATCGCAGAAAATATATTATAACTGATTCATTACGATATGCTGACCGTAATATTACATGCAAATACAAACAAATTACTTCTGAAATATTGTCTTTAATTGGCTGAAATTGCAAGTGATGTGGTGGACACTATAAAATAAAAATTACTAATTTTTTTTTTAATTATATACACTACAATAAAATTAGGCTATAGCGACACTTTTAAGTATTTCTAAAATAAAAAAAAAAAAGTGTCGCTGACAAAAATACCGACACTTATTGTAAGTGTTGCTATATGTGCCGTCGCTAGGGTATACAGCGACACATTTTTGTAATGTGTCCCAAAAATATATCCCTATAATCTGATTTTGGATATAGATGGAATATAGATAGGACACTTATACAAAGGTGTCACAAACATGTGCTTCTATAACCTAATTTTGTTGTAGTGACCAGGTCCAGAGAATTGGTTTTGCGGTTACTTGCTAATCCACATCATATGTATTTGGTCAAAATTAAGGAAGGTGCATAGTCAACCAAGTCCTTCATAGTCCAAAGAATCTTCCTTCTTAATTAACCTTCATTCTTTAGTTACTCAAACTTGGATACCAAGTAAACGTGCCATTATCCACTGCATGCAGTGTAGTATATAAAGAGCATAAGCTCAACAATAAGATATAAACCACATAAATATTACATCAGGTGATCGAGCTATTCAAAAGAGAAAGATACTAAGAATCTGTTTAGTGTTGTTGTAGTATCTTAACAGTTACTTGTTGCAGTAAAAGCAGTAACAGAAGAAGTAGATCCAAACAGGCATTGAGATCGATCGATCGAGATCGAGATGGGGCTTAAGCTTTCGTGCTTTCGGTTTTTCGACAAGCCAACAACAACCAATGTGGATGAACCATCAAATGAATCTCTACCAAATTTGAAGCCAAATGAAGAAGAAAAGAGTGGTAACACAAAGGAGCAAAGCTCAGAGACAAGTGAGGAGATAGAAAAGAAGAAGAGTGGGGCACCCATGGTTGTGCCTCATTTCCCATTACACTCTCGCCCAGGCCTTCTTTGATCATTATTGAGAAATGTATAAATATGTTAAGTATTGTTGTTTGTAACACATCTTACTATAATAAATTCAGATGATGCAAAATTTAGAGGGAACTGAATCTGCAGATGATAATGAGTAATATATTTGAACATCTAATTAGTTACAGTTCAAAATTGAAAGAAAAAAAAAAGAAAAAGAAAGATATCTTTCTCTATTAGCCACATTATCTATCACTTTAGCTGATTCAAGTGAGTAAGAACATGTTTCAGAAACAGCAGTAAAAAGGGAGCAAAAGGGCAAACTATACATTAGAAGCAGATGATTTCCTATACGATTCTCGCGACTAATCTTTCTGAACAAGAAGCTGCTGTAGCTAGCATGAAACAGATTAATCGAAGAGATATTTCTGTTCCTGGAGTGGGTGTTGTAATTTTTGTCCCCTCTGTAAAAGGTAATTTCCTTCTAACTGGAGTGCGCATCGGACCATGCCGACACATAATCCGGCTTGGCGAACAAAAATATTACTATTTTTGTTGCGGTGGGGAGCTGAAATGAGCTTTTGAATCTCAAAAGCACTTGGTATCCTGCATTTGCTGCAAGGGCAAGTTGCTGTTTTTCTGAGATGCAGTACCCGACAGAACTTACTGTAGAAGCTCAAGCAAAGGCAAGACTACACCACAGTGCCGGCAAAGAATTGGTGCTCTTCGTTTTCTACCACAATTGAGCTGCAACCAGGAGTCTTCCGAACTCCATTCTCCACCATATTCCTCCTCATCCTCTCCGCTTCTTCCCACTTCTCCGAAGCGGCGAAGATATTCGATACCATCACATATTCCGCATCGTTAGTAGATTTTAGACCCAAATTAACGCAACCCAATTCATTCGCCACTCTTTCCATCACTTCTTTGGCCATGTGCACTTTGCAAGCTCCGAGCAAAGTTCCCCAAATCACTTCATTAGGCTCCATCGGCATCTTCTTGACAATGTCGTACGCTTCTTCTAACCTTCCTGCTCGGCCCAGTAGATCGACAATGCATCCAAAATGCTCAACCCCTGCTTTTAATCCATATTTCTCCATCTTCTCGAATATTTCTAGACCTTCCTTAACAAACCCTCCATGTGTACAAGCTACGAGAATCGCGAGAAAGGTCACCTCATTAGGTCTCTCTTCTGATTCTTCCATCTTAGTAAAAAGATCGAGGGCCTCTTCACTTCGACCGTGACCGGCGAGGCCGGAGATCATCGAATTCCAACACTCGCTATTCCGCCTGCACATTCCATCGAATATCTTTCTCGCACTTTCCAGATCCCCACATTTTGCATACATATCGACCAGGCCATTCAAAACAAAGTGGTTGGTCTTGATCCTCCTCCGGTTTATGAATTCATGAATTTCCTTACCGTGTTCTAACGTACCCAATTGCGCGCAAGCCGACAACACACTCGTCATTGTGAATTCATCTGGTTCGAATCCACTTTCCCGCATTTTCCTAAATGTTTCAAGCGCCTTCTCGCAGCAACCAATTCGTGCGTACCCGCCAATCAACGCGTTCCAATTCACCAAGTTCCGATTAGGGATCCGATCGAACATCGATTGGGCCTCGTCAGCATTCCCCTTCTTAAAATACCCGGTGATCATCGCCGACCACGCGAAGAAATTCCGAACCGGCATCCGATCGAACAGCTCTCTCGCGTCCTCCATCTCGCCATTACTCGCATAGCCGTGCACCGTCACGGTCCAAGTCACCACATTCCTCATCTCACGCGGCGTTTGCTCGAACAACCTCCTCGCCGCCGCGGTATCCCCTTTCTCCGCGAACCCCCTGATCATCGTCGCCCACGTCACCGGCGACCGCAGAGGCATCCGTTCAAACAACTCCACAGCCGAATCCATGTCCCCATTCATCGAATACCCTCCGATCATCGCATTATTGGACACGACATTTCTCTCGGGCATTTCATCGAACACCTTACGGGCATCGACAACGCGGCCACATTTACAGTACAGGGAAACAAGAGCAGTCCCTACAATAAGCTTATGGGTGATACCAAACTTGGTGGACTCAGCATGAAGAGCTCTACCAAGTGGAGCATAGGAAAGAGAAGCACAAGCTTTGAGAATCAATGGCAAAATGGGTTGGTGGGTTCTGTGAGGGAGGTGGTGAGTGTACACAAAAAGTGCTTCTTTAGGAAGCTGTTGAGAGATATAAGCTCTAATGAGCTGAGTCCACTGTAGGGGATCTTGGAATCCACTGGTAATACACAATGCATGGAGCTGTTTCAGGAGAGGAGTGCTCTTGAGGGCATTTTGGTAAATTCCACCTGGAAACATCCTCACATTTTGCACCTTGATGGTGGAGTGCTTTTGGAAGAGGGAGAACATGTGCCTTGTAATTTAGGGGTACTTTTGTAATTTTAAAATTATTGGCAAAAATAATATTAGTAATATGATTCAGTAATTTCAATTCGTACCCATAGTTAGTTAATTCGGATTCGGCAAAAATTCGGTACGGATATAATACGGATAAAATTTGTATTATAATTTTAAAATTCGTTGAAAAATTCGGCTAAAAAACGGGCTCGTCAATTATTCGGATACGTGATTTATACGGAAATAATACGTTCACTGATTAAAAATTCGGGATCAAAAATTCGGCTATTAAATTTAAAAAAAAATTAAAAAATTATACTATTAGTATAAACAATTATAATTTTTTAAAATAATTTAATCAATTTATTTAGAAATAAATAAAATATTCATTTAGAACAAAAAAAATATAATTTTAAATTATTTCCGACAAATAATTTTAATTCGGATTTTCAATAATTCGCGAATAATTCGTGAATAATTCGCGAATAATTCGCGAATTAACTAACTATGCTTTGAAAAAGAACGAATTTTTCACCCAAAAATTCGTAATTCGTGAATAATTCGCGAATAATACTTTTTGATTCAAAAATTCGCGAATTATTTCGAATTTTTGGAAAAAGTCGGAAACGACATGTTTAATTCGGATTCTCAATAATTCGCGAATAATTCGCGAATAATTCGCGAATTAACTAACTATGTTCGTACCTAGGAATATTTTACGGATATGAATATTAATTTTTCTTATCAAAAAAAATTATGAGTATTTTGAATAATCCGCGGATATCCACTGCTACCCATATTTTATTTTTTTTAAAAAAATAAAAGTAAAAAAAATAACTGTTTGTTGTAATGTTTTAAACAATAAATTATATTTTAATTTTTTTAAATAGTCATTATCTTTTATATATATATATATATATATATATATATATATATATATATATATATATATATATATATATATATATATATATATAAGATAATGACTATTTAAAAATTCGCATAATTTGTGTGTATAATAAGGAAAGGAAAATGCTATGTGTACACCCCATCTGGGGTGTACATCTTACAACACCCCACCCCATCCTGGGGTGGGGTGAATTTCACTGGTCACATGATGTGACCAGTGAAAGAAGCCCCACCCCAGGATGGGGTGGGGTGTAGGATGTACATCCCTCACGGGGTGTACAGGTAGCATGGCCCGTATAATAATCTATCCGCGGATTGCCCAATCCGTCCGTTTGTCAAATTTACCAATAAATTTTTGAATAATTCTACGGTGTTAATAATTCTGCATTACTTATTTAGATCCGCGAACAATTAATTTATTTTAATTTAAACACTCAATTTTAAATTTTAATTTAATATAATCATTTTGCGAAATTTATAACTAGTATTAGTACATCATCATCATCATCATCTTATAGAGATCGACATGAATATAATAAATCGTTTGGAGATAATCTAATTGCTAATTTAATTATGAAATTAATTATAGATTTGTTTTTTTTTTTTATTTACTGCTCTAGATCAACTCATTGAAAATTTTATATTATCTGCATAAAGTAATAACTTATCTCCAAAATAATCATATATGTTTATATTTAAAATATTAGATTAATTTAAATCTAAAAGAATAAATGAACTATAAGGGCCTGTTTGGTAAGGGGGATAAGGGGGGAATACCCCCTTATCCCCGTGTCCATACCCAAACGGGGACAGAATGTTCCGGAATCCAAGTTCTAAGCAACCTGGAATAGCGGGTATGGATTCGGGAATTCAAATTCCAGTGAAATGGTGGAATTAGAGGAATAGCATTGTTGGAGCGGGGTTCGAGGCAACCTTTTTCTTGCTTGTCTCTTCTCCCCAACCGCACCCCTTCATCACCCTCTTCCGAAAATTAAACAATTTAAATTTTGATAATTTAATTTAAAATATAAATTTGAAATTTAAAAATTTAAAATTTAAAATTTAAAATTTAAATTTAAAATTTAAAATTTTTAATTATAAATTAAAATTTTCAAATTCCAATTAAAAAAGAAATTTAAATTTTAAAATTTGAATATTTAAAATTTAAAAATTAAAATATAAAATTCAAAATTCAAAATTTAAAAGTGAAAATTAAAATTTAAAAATTTAAAATTTGAATTTTAAAAATTTAAAATTTAAAATTTAAAAACTAAAAACTTAGAATTTAAATTTTAAAATTTTAATTTTCAAAATTTAATTTTATCTTAAATTTTAAATTTGAAATTAAAAATTTTGAAATTTAAAATTTAAAATTTGAGATTTGAAATCTAAAATTTAAAATTTAATATCTAAATTTAAAATTTTGAAATTAAAAATTTAAAAATTTAAATATAAATTTTAAAATTAAATTTAGAATTTAAAAATTAAAATTTTAATTTAAAATAAAATTTGTAAATTTAAAATTTAAATATAAAATCAGAATCAGATTTTAAATTTTAGATCTCGAAAATTAGAAAATTAATTTATATATTAGCCAAATATGCTGTTGAGCCAAAAATGGCATTTGCATCCAAAATCATTTTGAAAAACTATGTCAAGCACCCACTATATCATAAAGGTCAAAATAGTCAATATACAAATTTATCACTTATCAATTCTTCTTATTCCTCTATACTCAACCAAACACAATTTTTTCCTATTCATCTTATTCTCCTTATTCCTATATAATTTACCAAACACAATTTCCTTTAATCCCGGTATAACTCATAAAACCAACCAAACGCAAATTTACACCAATTCCTGCTAATACCAGAATCTATACCTATCCCCGGTATAACAAAATTTTCCTATTCCTGTTACCAAACACAGCCTAAGTAAATTAATAATTATATAAAATTAATTAATATTTTTTAAAAATGATATAATTTAAGATAAACAAATAAGAAATCTTATGATCTACTAAATATTCTTTTCGTGCGAAGTATTTAAAGGGTATTCGTGTAATTGTACTCTTATAATATAAATTAACGAACGAAGTTGTTTCCTTTCCAACTGCCAATTTTTCTCTCTCTTTTTTTTTTTTTCATTTTTGTCATATTTTTATTTTTATTTATTATTCTTACCGACTATACTAGCAATAATAATAATTTGAAGGATAAGCAAATTAATGCTGACGATTAAGAGAGTTCCGACGGTGGTCTCCAATTATCAGGAGGACACTGTCGATGTCGATGTCGATGCTGCGGCTGCCGAGACGGTCGGTTGCGGGCGGAGTTGCCTTGGCAGTTGCTGCTTGCCCTGTGAGTAAAAGCTTTTTATAATTTTTCTTTAAATTTTAAAAAAAAATTTGAAAATTTTGATTTCGACATTATTTTATATATATATATATATATATATATATATATATATATATATATATATATATTGTTTGTAATTGTATGTATGCAGTATCAAAACTTCCACTCTATGCATTCAAGGGTGATTCCGAAATTACGCGGAATTCGACTCCGGAAGGATTTTTTTTCCTCAATTCCTTGTTGCTCACCCAGGTTTTTTTTTTTTTTTTTTTTTTTTTTTTTTTTTTTTTTGAATCATTGATCAATTCTTAGTTGCCTATCTTTTTTGATCAATTTTTTTAGTTTTTTTTTTTTTTTTTTTTTTTTTGATAAGTTGCTGCAATTTAATCCCTAATGTTAGTAAATAGATGAGTGGATTGAGGAGAACTAATCTCAATCATTAATCCTCCTCTAATTTATGTTTTTCTTGTGACCAATAACTAATTACAGTAATGTTTATTCTTGGTCAGCTAAATTAATTGTTTGAATCAAATGCAGTGATCAATTTAATTTTGGATAAAATATGTGCAGTGGGATGACAGGATGAGCCGGGGGCTGTTCCGGTACGACGTGACGGCCTGCGAGACGAAAGTGATTCCGGGAAAGTGCGGCTTCGTCGCGCAGCTGAACGAGGGCCGCCACCTCAAGAAGCGGCCTACGGAGTTCCGGGTGGACCAGGTCCTGCAACCGTTCGACGCGAACAAGTTCAACTTCAGCAAAGTAGGCCAAGAGGAGGCACTCTTCTGCGTCGAGCCTGGGACCGATAGCGTCCCTGTCGACCGATCGAGATCCCCTAGCGTCGTCGTGATCAATGTAAGTGTTCGCGCGGTAACCGCGCAAATTGCGAGATTGGCTTTGAACAGAAGCATACAGACGTTATCTGAACTATGACGCATTTTGAAACGGTGTCATGTTGATTTGAAAAAGTTAGTACAAGTTTTAAAAGTTTAGATATCTATTTCGAAATGCGCGAAGGTCTCGTTTTATCTGATGGTGAAAGGTAAGTACTGATGTGATGTTTTGGATTTGTCAATAGGTGAGCCCTATAGAGTATGGCCATGTATTGCTGATCCCCCGCGTGCTCGACTGTTTGCCGCAAAGGATCGACCGCGACAGCTTCTTGCTCGCCCTTCGCATGGCGGCAGAAGCGGCGAATCCTTACTTCCGGGTAGGCTACAATAGCTTGGGCGCATTCGCCACCATCAATCACCTCCACTTCCAGGTTCTCAGCGCACTTTCGCGTCTAT
Organism: Tillandsia leiboldiana; assembly: GCA_029204045.2. NCBI lineage: Eukaryota > Viridiplantae > Streptophyta > Magnoliopsida > Poales > Bromeliaceae > Tillandsia > Tillandsia leiboldiana. Next base: position 53,606,844 of record CM055062.1, on the reverse strand, counting down.
CTCACGAAATTTGTGATCTCAATCGACCGAACGAAAGAAATATTGTTTATATATATATATATATGTCGCAGGCGTATTACTTGTCGGTGCCCTTTCCGGTAGAAAAGGCGCCTACGAGAAGGATAAAAACGATCGAGGGACGGGATGGCGGCGTGAAAGTTTCTCAGCTGTCGGAGTATCCTGTGAGAGGCCTAGTTTTCGAATGCGGGAACACGTTGAAGGATTTGTCGAATGCGGTCGCGAACTCGTGCATTTACCTGCAAGAGAACAACATACCATTCAATGTGCTCATTTGCAAATCTGGGGGGAGGATCTTCCTCTTTCCACAGGTGAATCTGTACCCCTATCTGAAAACCTGCTTCTAGAGAACAATTTTAAGATGCATTCTAGTGCAGCAATACTCGAAGATCGAACTTCGATAAGAGTTTACGACGATTGCGTCTTTAAATTTGTGTTTGTCTGCAGTGCTACGCGGAGAAACAAGCACTCGGAAAAGTGAGCCAAGAGCTACTGGACACGCAAGTGAACCCCGCGGCGTGGGAGATCGGCGGGCACATGGTGTTGAAACACAGGAAGGACTACGAGGAGGCGTCGGAGAATTCCACCTGGAGGCTTTTGGCCGAGGTGTCGCTCTCCGCGGAGAAGTTTCAGAAAGTGAAATGCTGCATCTTTGATGCTTTAGGATTGGTGGTGTCTCAACTCTCAAGAGGAGAATGAAGCAAATGAGAGTTTGGATTCAACTTGGACAACTTCTTCTTCCTTGCCTACTCATTTGCAAGTAGGATGAGTGGTTCTTCAGTTCTAGCAATTTTTAAATTTAAGTTTTTTCATTTATTTTTAACTTGTATTATTATTATAGTATGTTTTTGCCAATTGAAAAGGTAATTAGAGAGATTGTAGTATAGCATGATATTTTCCTGTGGCTCAAAAACAAAGATATTTGTTGGTATTTGTAAATACACCCCCTGAGAAATTAACCAATCCTTGAAGAAATTTCATATATACCCCTCCAAAACTAATTTTAGAGATACACAACAACATACTTAAAGACACAATCCTTGAAGAAAAACCCAAACCTGTACAAAAGGAATTGTATGAAACCTCAACACAAGGGTACTTCAGAACCTACCTGCACTTTCCAGGGGTAGTGTTTGAAAATACAAATTTCAGAGAGTTATACATGTAAAAAGACGATTTTTTTTCAAAAATGTCAAATATATATATATATATATATATATATATATATATATATATATATATATATATACTGATCATATATATACAAAAAAGCCCCAAATTGGGGTCTCTACAGCACAAAATTGGTGGGTTCCAAAATAGAGAAATCTCTTTTTAGGCATGTGCTTTACCAACATCTACTCTAAACACTTGCATACAAAAATGCCAATCCCAAAAATTTACTGAAGAGACCAAGCCTATAACATCTCAGAAGCAGTCCCATGTACCAATTCATCATCATCACACTCATCACCGCCCGACGAAGAGCTTCCCACAGTAGAGGAACTCTCCTCTGGCATATACATGTCGTCGCTGTCCGCACCATCCTCGCACTCGTACCTAACGGCCTTCTTCTGCCTCTTGCCTCGCCCGAAATTCGCACCGTTTGCCTCCTCGACCTCCTCGACCGGCCCGAGGATTTCTTTCCATTCGTGGGCTTTAGGAGAGTGAGGCTGCGGCGGCTCATTCTCGGCTTCTCCAGTAGTGAAGCTCTGAATAGTGCCGAGATAGCCGTTTTCATCAGGAGAACAGCTTTCCCCGGGAGCTGGGTCTAGCTTGAGGAGAGTCTCTATGGCCTTGTCGTCGTAAAGAATTGACGTAGCTTGCACTTTTTTCCGGTTGAGGATTGTTCGCGCTCCATGAAGAAGCACGGAGTGCAGATCGTTCACGTTCGGCTTTTTTGAAGGGTTCATTACGAGGTTCTCGACGGCGAGCCTCTGCTTTGATTTTTGGAGTATTTTCTCTTCGACGGAGCACTTTGTGATGAGTTGGTAGACCACCACGGGTCGGGTCTGACCAATTCGGTGGGCCCGGGATTGGGCTTGTAGGTCCATGAAGGGGTTGAAATCTGGGTCTGAAAAGACGCGAGAGAAAAAAGGTACAAGAAATAGACGAGAGTTCAACGAAAAAAAAAAAAAAAAAAAAAATCATGCTTTAAAATGCTTACCATATATGATTACCCTATCCGCACCAGGCTGTTGATGGAAAAGATTTTGGTTAGTCAAATCTACTCGATGATATTTGGTAAATGGGGAAAAAGAAAATACTGTAAAGGGTTTTAATTAAGAGATACTTTGAATATATGAATCAAGTAAATAAAGGGAAAATAATTTGCTACTCCGATAATGAAGAAAAGAGCGAAAATGTACCAGGTCGATGCCTAAGCCACCGGCACGAGTTGACATAAGAAATATAAATATTTCGCTCTCAGGATTGTTGAATTCCGTCATTCTTTGCTGTCTTGCCGATAACACAGTTTTTCCATCAATTCTGTGACACAGAACGAAGAGATCGATGAATGACAAGCAAACCTGACGATAAAAATAACTAATATTATCGTGTAATGGGAGAGAAATTTAGAAGTCCCTGTCACAGGCAACACGTATGTAATTTACAACAAAAATAATCGAAAAAATGAACAGTATTTTGTTGGATCTTTTAAGCACTGGTTTTCGATAGTTCACTCTATTTGTTTGTGTCCTGTTCCTTAGTGGCCCTAAAATGCCTACCCTCGCCCGTAAAATGTGCTTTTTTTTCTGTTTACACTGTACTGGTCTTTTGGTATGTTACCATGTTTATTAACTGATTTAATGTCCAATATCAACTACAACTCTATCCGGCATTAGTTAGTCGGCTCTTGAAACTGGAGAGGGGTGGCAAAAGGACCAACTTGAGAATGGCCTGGTTAGAGTTGTAGGGAAAAGAACGAGAGGAATCACCGCGCAGCAACTGATAACAACAGCACCTGTATAAGGAGTAATGCTATATTAGAGGTAGTATTTCATGCCACAAAGAACTTACCGGCAATAAGTAAGCCCAAGGTATGACAAAAAATCTTCGAGAATGTCTAGCATCTTAGTCATTTGCGAGAATATTATTACGCGATTTCGCCTTTCTTTCAACTTTGGCAGCAACTGCAGAAGGAGAGAGTCAAGTATTCCCAATATTCAGACACAATTGTGGATCCAAGTCCTCTATACAAAGATAATGTGTCACTTTATGTCAAATAACAGACTCCTGCGATACTAAGTGATAGTACACATTTTAAAATTATCAGACCTTTTCTAAGAGCAGCAGCTTTCCTGATTTTGCAACAAGTGATAGAAAAGCAGATTCCCGAGATGACTGATACTCTTCCTGTCCTGGAAAAAGGTACTGAAAGGAGCACGCATACTGTTAAATACTCAAGTCTTAAATAAAGTAATAGAATGTGAATGCTAGCTAAAGCGTATAGAAAAGAAATGAAAAAAGTAGCTTCATTCTGTTTTTTCGGAAGAAAAATGCACATAATGAAATAATTACATGTTTGCAGTCTAATGTACCTATATTAATGATATAGATTCATAATGGTGTAGTTATATTAAAATTACACATATAATTTTCATCATGAAGCATTCTAGTATCTCTACCGCGAAGCATGCTCCACAACCCTTTATCACAAACTCAACAAATGTCTACAACTTAAAGAAAAACCAGTAAGGAATGCATCTTAGGAGACCAAAAATCTGCAAACAAAATCACCCAACCGTTGATTAGGTGATCAAACAAAGGTCGTCTTCTTGCTTTAGCAGCTCAAAAACGAAAAACAAAGCAAATACTCAAAAATTCCTAGTGTGATTTGGTACTCAAGATATCACCACCAGTCAACTGGTGTTTGATCAAAAGTTCATGCACTTCAAGGGTAGGAAGGCATATGATGCAGGAGGAGCGGAGATCATAAACTTGTAAATAGAAAAGTTTCAGTTTATTGACGTCAACTTGACTATGTTGAGAGAATCAGCCAACTATTCCATCGAACCTCTTAAAAATGGAGTTCTCTGCAGGTCAATCCTATAATGCTGAGGAAAGGAATAGGTATTATTGGCAATTGTTTCTTACTTAATACATTCTTTTACCTTTTCCTCTAGCAAATTGACCGATAACAGGAAGGAAAAAAAAAGAAGACGAAAAAAAGGAGAGGGAAGCACACAGGCAACTGTTTAAAACATAATACATATAGCCCTAAGACTAGAAATTCAAGATTTGATAACACTACCACTAAAATTAAACCATAAAAGAACAAACTAGGATAGCAAGTAAGAGGGACATCAAAATCACACAAGAAATGGTGATCCAGTTCTTAAGAGTTACCAAGGTAACCTACAGGATGATTACAACACTTCCGCAAACTTGAAAGGATGTGATTCAAAGTAATCTTCCCACCTGTTAAAATGTGTGTAGCAGTAATCAGCATAAAGGACATCATTACATGAGACGATAGTATGCACTAAAAGAAGATACAGCAAACAAACCACTTTGGCTCCCTTTATTCAGCTTTTTGTAATTCTTTTCCAAAATATCTATGTAAAGTTCCCTTTGGAAATCCGTGAGGGCACATGGAACTTCCACCCACTTTTTTGGCGGTATAGACTGAGGAAGAACATCAGATTTCATTCTTCTTAGCATCCTGGATTTCATTTAAAAAAAAAAAAATCAGTTTCATAATCCCAATCAAATAATTAATAGAATTTTTTTAAAAAAAATTAACATATAAGAATTGCCAGAGACAACAAAAACACCTGGGCTTCAAAAGTTCATGGATCTGACCAACTTTCGTTTCACAATAATAGGATTCAATAGCTGAGAAGGATTCGGCTTCAGACTTCGGGTCAGAGAATTCTTGTGGATCGATGAAGTGAAGCAATGCAAACAATTCAAGCAATGAATTCTGAAGAGGTGTTCCCTGCGTTACAAAAATAATAATAAAAAATAGAAAAAGGGCTTCCCCTGAGTCAGAAAAGAATGTTTTAAGGTCTTAAGATTTATAATAGACGGACTCTTGATGTATATGATTCAGGCAATCATACTTATGCTTAGAAAGCAAGGAATATGGTTAGTGTCGTGACCAAAAAAATCACGGGAGAGTAACAAATTACCATATATGCAAAAGATCGAAAAGAAATAGAAAAAACGAGAGAAGAATTACTAGCATTTTCTAGAAGTTGACATTATTGCGGTATAGTCATAGTTGGGCTGAGTGTTCTGCCCAAGAAATCATTAACTGGAATTGAAATAAGGCAGCTACACACGTACAAAAGGAAAAAAGTTTATTGATAAGCATAAAATATCATGACTATGTGAGTCCCAAATTAAGAGAAGTAAAAAAGCAAGACTTCTCACTATAGTAGAGGATAAATACACAGATTTCTCACTATAGTAGAGGATAAATACACAGATTTAAAAAACAAAAGAACTTACAGTTAGTAGCAACCGAAATTCTGAGTTATACTGCTTAAGGCAGTTAACAAGCTTGCAGTCGAGTTTCTTTATTTTGTGAGCCTCATCAACTACAAAGATTAAAGAGCAAAATAAATTACACATCCAAGGAGTATCAGCTAAAAAAAAAAATTTATATATATATATATATATATATATATATATATATATATAGGATCCGACTACTATACTTTTATGAGTAAAATTCCTTCGTACTCATAAGTTTTCGGCTCTTGGATGAAGGAATGTGCGGTAAGAATTATAGTGGTCCCCTATGATTTATACTATTTCACCAACAACCCAGTAAACCCTAGGGGGGGCACTATCATTCTAACCGCACATCCCTTCATCCAAGGGCGAAAAAGTTATGAGTATAAAGGGATTTATACTCATAAGAGTATAGTAGCCCTACGCTATATATATATATATATATATATATATATATCCGAGGAGAAGTAAAGCTCAGATATATTCTGCCGTATGTTTGCATTTGAAAAGACAGCTCATTAGATCAATATTTACAATGTTCAATAAATCCGTCCACCAAACTAGAAATACGGTGAATATAAATAAACCGATAATTCATGTCATTTCTGACAGAGAACACAATGACAATAGAACAAAAGAAGAAATTCAACTAATGAATATTCTAGATTGCTGGTGCAGCTTACTAATTATGGCAGACCACTGAAACTTCTTCAGAACTGCACTATCCAATTGAACAAAACTATAGCTTGTCACCAAAGCATCAAATAAGACCCCTTTTTCTGAAGAGTACATCTCATATGTCTGGATGTAATGGCGTGACTGTTTATCTCCTTCATAGATAATAACATTCAGGTCTTTGGCCCAATATCGAAATTCCTATGATGCAGAACAAAAATATACATCATTACAAAGCAAATGTCTAATTATTTCACAGATTTATCTCACCAAACATATATACTTCATGTATGTTCAAAGGCATGAGAATCAGGTTAAGTATAACAGTAAGTTATTTTAAATAGTAAAGACGATCCTTCTTGAATATAAGTAACGAAAGGAAACGCTCATCCCATCAAAGAGATTGTGAGTTTGGAATAACCAAACCCTATCGCTCTCATACGTTATCAGTGGGGTTTCTGATGATCTTAGTAATTGATACATAGTGGCAGTTACTTGTTAGTTAAGAAGACATTACTCAAAGCATGTTCCCCTAGTAAATTAAAACTAACATTTTGGTATATTTCAATTTTCAAATCCAACAATATATTAACACACAGAGATCACAAACCTATAGAATATTCATTTTGTATCATTAATCAAAATAATGCCTTGGAAATGCATTAAGGAACAGGAAATTTATAATAATGATAATCTATAATTGTATATAGCATATCTAACCGATACCAAGCATCAAATGAAAATTTTATATTTTATATTTTACATTTTAAATTTTACGAAAAGAGGATCGGCGAGAGGAACAGCATGGAACAACGCTGTTCCAGGGAAGATAACCTGTTAGGCCCCGTTTGGTAACGGGGATAAGGGGGGAATACCCCCCTTATCCCCGTTTCCATACCCAAACGGGGACAGATATAAGCGGAATCCGGATTCCATCTATGCTGGAATAGGCGGTATGGAATTGGGGATTTGAATTCCCGTTCAAGCCTGGAATTGGGAGGAACCCAGATTTTGCACGAGGATCGAGGCACCAAAATACACTGTCTCCTCTTCTCCTCTTCTCCATTGCTTCTTCTTCTCCCATTTCGCCACTGCTGCCCCTCTCCTCCGCGCCGCGCCCCTCTGCGGCCCCTGTCCGCGCCGCGCCCCTCTGCGGCACCTCACCGCGCCACGGCCCCTCTGCAACCTTCATCTTCCCGAACTGGTCCAGGTACCGCAGGAACTCCGAGCCACACCCGGAGCCTCTTCCGGGAGGCGCGGTAGTCCACCCACGCCGTCATCAGCACGCCCTCCTTCAGGTCGACGCCGGCGTGGGACGCGGGGGCGGAGGCGGTGGAGAAGATGGAGCCGGCGTCGACGCCGACGTGGTTGTCGTTGTTGTCGCCGAGCTGGGGGTCGAGGTTGGTGTCGAACTCGACGGCGACGGTGGTGGGGCCGTGGGCGTCGTCGGCGGCGGTGGAGGATGAGAAGAGGCCCAAGAAGCCGTGAGCGGCGCCGAGGAAGTGGGAATCGGAGGTGAGGAGGAAGGCGAGGCCGTCGCCGAAGGAGGGGATGCAGGGGAGCTGGGCGGAGAGGGAGGGGACGATGGAGAAGGCGAAGCAGGTGGCGGAGAGGGAGGGGACGATGTAAAATTTATAAATAAATTTATAAATAAATTTTTACATATTTAAAAATTTGTAAAAATTTTAAATATTTTTTACAAATTTAAATAATATTTTAAATTTATTATTAGGTTGATTAATATAATAAATTATTTTATTTATAAATTATATCATAAAGGGCAAAATAGTCAATACACAAATTTATCACTTATTAATTCTTCTTATTCCTCTATACTCAACCAAACACAATTTTTACCAATTCTTCTTATTCTCCTTATTCCTATGTAATTTACCAAACACAATTTACTTTAATTCCGGTATAACTCATAAAACGAACCAAACGCAAATTTACACCAATTCCAGCTAATACCAGAATCTATACCTATCCCCGGTATAACAAGAATTTCCAATTCCTGTTACCAAACGGAGCCTTAAGGTGTGGGAACAACAGTTCCCACCTTACATCAAATGTTGTTTGGGTATAAAGAGGGGGATAACCCCTTATCTTCCCCGTTATACCCCAACCAAACACAAGCTTAGAGAAGAGAATCAGAACACAGAAGTATCACCCAACCTTCTCCCACTGTAGGAGGATACTCTTAGGAGCAATAATTAATACAGGGTTGGTATTGAAACTCTCCTGCATTATAAGGTGAACAAAGCAAACAGCTTGAACAGTTTTGCCCAAACCCATTTCATCTGTAAAAACAAAGTGGGAAACCAAATAACAACATTAATACCTTATCATGAATGAATGACGATAATGAATAAATTCTGAACACAACATCTAAAGAGATTACGAAATAGCGAAAACAAATTAGTTATGCAATAGTGCAAAATCATATGCAACAAAAGTATGTAGCACGAGTAAACTAGAGAAATAAGAGAAAACTGTTTGTGGATATAATTATTATCTCTAGTTGATTACATAGTTGCAAGTATTATTACAACTTAGAAATACTGTTTACTCTTTCCAGCATCGTATGGACTGAAATTGACTGAATAATTTTTCATGTGCCAGAATTCAGCCCAGTCTGAAGGAACCTATAAAGAAAGGCTGTTGCCTCTAAATCTCTACAATTTGTCTTCAAACTAGAAAGGAATATCAAGCTTCATTCTTAATTAGTAAGGAATATCAAGCTAATCTACATAAAAGTAATAAAAACAAGCGAACTTTCTGCTCATGAAAACGAGAATATAAAGTATGATATCCAATTTCAAACATGATACTGAAAGAAACAAAATAAATCCCAGTTTGATCGTGTAATATTATCAGAGAGAAAAATCAAATTATTCATGGATGTAACAGTAAAAGTAAGAAAGTTTAATAAGAAAGAAAAAATATACATATTTCCAATGAGAGTCAAAAATAAGAACCTGCAAGGATAACATTCCTTCTGGCCCTAAAATTACTCAAAATCCACTTTAGCCCTTGAAGCTGATAGTCATAGAGAGCATTCCCATACAAGTCTTCTGGGCAAAGAGAGACTGTTGGTTTATGATCATCAGCCCTCTCAGAGGCCTTTTGATGCCTTTGAACTAGTTCACCAACAGCAGCCAGCAATTCATCGGTACAGGTGGATTCCCAAGTTGAATTGGTATAATCAAGTCCTCTCCATTTCACAAGAAATTCAAAATCCTCAGCGTGCTCTTTAGCTTGAATGACACTCAAGATTTCACAGGACAAATCAGAACTAGACTTCCTTCGACATGCAATTATACGGTCAATCTCAAGCCACTCAGATTTCCTTTCATCAAGTGAATCAGCCATTTTTGATGCGCTGTCAATGACAATTTTAGATTTAGTAGGAAACATTGAAAGAAACAAGCACCACAGGCTTACCCTAAAAATATGGGCATGCTTGGCCCGGCTAGAGCTTCTGTAGAGATGCAGTTCGGGTTCAGCAGCTCAAAGAAACAATAGCAGGCTTTCTAGAGAAGCAAAAGAAGCCTAGCACCGGTTTTTGGGCCTCAAAGCTCATTTTAGTTTTCCATTATGGCAAAAGTTCTAGAATTTTGGTTTGCCAAACAACTGGTTATTACTTCTCGGAGTAGAAAAGCTCTTCTAAAAGTCCAGATAAACAGGTCATAAATACAAAGAACTTTATGAAGTAGACGAAAGCAATAGCGAGAAGCAACAAATAACAAGAAGCGACAAACAGTTCACTCAGAAAAAAAAAAAAAAAAAAAAAAAAGAAGCAACAAACAGGCCGTAATGACATACGGGTATTTCTTCTGATAGCTACGTAGCCTAGCACGATCAAAGATGTAAAGCCACTCCAACGGTACCTACAGCGAATAAAATGCTACAAGTAAAGACAAGATTCTAGAGAAAATCCATGCTAAATATTGTGAGAGAAAACCGAAAGTATGGATATGTTAGTACAATCTAAAAATTAGTGCAAATACTAGAACATTGAAGAAAATCAAGTTGACCTAGAATAGTGAGGAAAAAAAGTAGCACATTTCGTCAAAATGCAGATAGTCCATGCAGGGCACGAGTTACAGTAGATAGAGAAAAACTACCCATTATTTTGCACCGTCTTATCAATTTAGTCAACTTTTTAAATGCAATTGAATTGAGAGTTACTAAATAGGAACGCAAACTTTTTGCCAATATAATCAGGTTATTGAATAGCATGACTCAGATATGTAAGCAATAGAAGAACTTGAATTTACTATCTGTTATTTCAGAAATTTAAAAGAATGGGACGAGGGCAGAGATGGGGCTTGGGCCGAGCTAGCAGACCTAAAATGTGTTGCAATAGTGGTGTAGATGTTGTGATCAATTCATGCTTAAGCTTGTATAAATCAATGAAATTCATCTGTTCATATTATTTATTAGCCAGAGAGAGCATAAATCTACATAACTTCTAAATTGACCAGGCTTTAATTATTCATACTTTTACCTCGATCCTCTTGGCCAATTCTTTTCCCTGTTTCTAACCACATTCATCAATCATATCCTAAAACACAAGCAGGTATGCCCTGAATTTTTTGGTCCCTTTATCTTCTTTTTTTTCTCCTCACAATACGGTGAAAGATAGGAAAATGAATTTTTCAGACGGAGGCATAAGAAAATCCAACTGCCCTTAATAGAATATCACAACAATGTCAGGGCTTCTCTCCCAAACCATCCAATTTTTAAGATGTTCCAATAGTTGAAAAGTTCATTAGTAACATTGTAAAAGAAACAATCAAATAGTACTTAGCATATCATACAAAATGCTGGAAGCAGTTAAAAGCTGATTGGAAACCAAAGAAAACCAAAGAATGAAAACAAAACAACTGTGAAATTTGTTGGATCTTCTAACACCAAATTCTAATAAAACAAAGAACCTGAAAAGCATACCCAAGAATCATGGTGATGCGAGAGTGATTCCCATTTTACTAAGAATTGAACTTGAGATACATTCTTTACACTCTTCAGAATTACTTGCCTATGACCAACAATGCTTTGGATTTTTCTCAGAAGCACTTTCTTCACTTTAGTAAGCTTCAAGGAAAAACGATCTCTTTCACATAAGGGGCACGCCCAATCTTCTTCAATATCTTTCAATGGAGGATGGAGGCAAAAAGCATGGAAAGTAAAACAACAGCTCGCATTCTTACATTGGACAAAAAAATTGCTGGCAACACCCGTCTGCATAAAGAAGCAAATAAACAGAAGAATAGAACTTAGGGGGAGAGGGCGAACCTCACAGGCAGAACAAATAGATAGATAGATAGATAGATAGATAGATAGATAGATAGATAGATAGGAAGCAAATAAACAGAAGAATAGAACTTAGGGGGAGAGGGCGGCGAACCTCACAGGCAGAACAAATAGAGAGAGAGAGAGAGAGAGAGAGAGAGAGAGAGAGAGAGAGAGAGAGAGAGAGTGAGTGCAAACCTCACAAACATAACAAATAAAACCATTTGTACTGCATACGCCAGCTTCTGTAGCATCACCAGATGACTCATCATCTGAAGGATCAAAAACTTGATCAACTAAATCATAAAAACTGTCGCATCCCTCAAGAACACAAAAATAGTCCAGCACATTGAACTCAAACAATAGTATCTCTGTATTCTGTAAGCGATCAATTTCAGCACAAATATACAGCAGTAAACAATCCATTGAAACATTGAGTATAGTAAAAAGGTAACCTTCACTGATTCAGGGGCACATAATATGCACCAACTATAGCTTTCAATAAAAGATAACAATAATATATGGGCCAACTCTAGGTTACTATCTTTCTGTTGTTTGGGAAATCCAAAGGCAATAACAATAACCAAGGAATTACTTTCAGCTCTCGAGCTAAATTTATAACACTCTAAAGACAAGTTCAAAATTTTAAACAAATGACTCCGTCAGCAGAATTTATATCAATTAGGCATATGTTAACAAAAGGAAGCAAAGGAGGCAAATCAAATAAAAACCAGCGAAGACAAGACATCCAAGTTAAAAGGCATTTTGTTAACATATAAGAGCACCAGCAATCTGAAAAATAAAGCTCATAAAGTTTCTTAGCAGCTAAAAACCTTAGGCAAAACAAAAGGCTGAAGACAACAATGACAACAATGATAATACCATAGTGATAAATGAAAAGGTAGATGAGATCCAACATGTAGCAAACAACTGAATAGGAATAGTAAGGATACATCAAAGACTTCTTGCCCAAATATACTTATGCTGCAATGGACTATGGAATGTGCTATTGACTATAAAAAATTTAAAGACATGACTATATGTCAAACTTTCTAACATGATAGATTGATGTACCCAAATCATATCTGACTGATCATTCAGTCATACAAATAGATATGCCTATTAGACCTGCTTAAAAATTAGAACCTCCACATAAGTCAAGTGTGTGGTAAACAAAAAAGTGTAGTGCTTCAAGGTAATGCAGGAAGCATCTATGAGCTTTTGGCACCAAACAGAAAAGAACCAATTTGAAGCTTTCATCTAAACGTTGTTAGGGGCATTTATATGAAAGCTTCTGGGACTACTTCGAACAGATCTATGGACAACAAATCCAGAAGCATTAGAGAGGCAACTAAAAAACAAGGCTCCAAATTTTCACATACGTGCATATATAGGTAAAAATACATAGTTACATACCAATGAGGGTTCAGGAACAACTCAATAAATCTTACCCGAAATTGAGTGCTCTTCTAAGGAGACAGGAAGACAAGCAGCTTTCAAATCGCCTTCCTGAAATAAAATGACTCATGAATTATATCCTTATGTTATATGAAGACAACAGTTTCACAAATAATGATCATGTCCTAACAGAGCAGTTTGAGATTGAAGTATCCTTCATCATCGATCTCTCCAGAAGGCGACTCGACCTCCTGCAAGCAACAGTCTGCTTTTTCCCTGCATAAGAAAAGTTTGGAGTACTATGTAAGTTATACCCAAAATGAGATATCTAATTAAGTAATTATAATAATTTACAATAACCATATGCCTCCATAGGAGTTGAACATATATTAAAGCTTTAAGGACACTTTTTTATGCAGGAAGAGCCAATTATTGGGCCAATTAATCAGGAAAGGGTAAGAGAATGACACCAATTAATTACGAAGGAATGCATACACGATTACAAGAACGCAAAAAGAGTTGAAGCAATATAAACAAAGAAAAGGTAAAAAAGGGCATTACTTTAGCAGCTAGCTATGTAAAACCTACACAACAAACTAGTTGCATACTTTCAGGAAAAGAATGAGTAGCTCATGACTGCGATAATTACATATTTAAGCAAGAACCTCAGTGAAGCAACTTCAGTTGTAACCCTATGTTGTGATGATATGATTTCACCTAAGACAAACTTATAGCAAGTTAACAAATATTATTGCTATCAATAACACACTGAAAACTTCATCAAAAGGAATGACACTGATGATACATTGTTTGATATTCGTATATATTTCTTTCTCTATCATTAATTAACCTCCATTTTCAAGCCCATAGTAACATCCACCGCATTCTCAAGTCAATTTGGTCGCAAAATTTTCCCGAGAGCAACATGTAGGAAGGTATATGATGGGTTCCAATATGTAGTAATATGACTAATTTGAAATATATTGTGATCTTTCGATGGTAAGCATGCTTTCTCATATCTAGATTATAAACTAATCAGGATCCAAAACCTTTCCAATATAGAGCATTACAAGAAAATCCTATAGTAATCAAACAATAAGAACCATACAAAGATGTAGAAACCATTAGAAATCAACTCAAAATCAGAGAACGAGATCACATCTTTTTCCCATTACCAGCGTCGACATCATTGATCTCTTCGAGCTCGTCGATCTCCTTCTGCTTCTCCTCCTCGCTCCTCCCCCTACCATTCCCCCTCCCCCGCATCGACCTCTTCCAATCCCTTCTCACGACATAGCTAACCTTATCGAGCGAAACCCATCGCCGCTCCCCGTCCTCGTACACGACCTCGCACCTGTGGTCGCCCTCGGCGGCGGCGACCTCCGCGGGGCGCCACCTCCGGGAGCCACCGTTGTAGACGACGATGCCGTCGCCCACCGAGAGGCAATGAAGGGGTAGCGCGTACGAGGAGGATGAGGAGGATGACGAGGAGGAAGAATCCATGGAGAAACGAAGGGCCTCAGGAGAAGGAGAGGGGAGAGCTCTTGTTCGCCATTAATGGAGACCAGAGCTAGAGTTTTAGAGATGATTTTTTTTTTTTTTTTTTTTTTTTTTTGGGTGGGGGTTTAGAGTTTTGAAAGAGAAAAAGGACGATGGGACGGGGCGACGATTGGGGAAAAACCTGGCGCGCACCGAGAAGCAATTTACGTGAGCCTGGTCCACCACGTCATCCGTGGACCGGTACTCTTGTGTACACCATCCCATAAAATATCATTTTTTTAATATTTAAAAATATAATAAATTAAAAAAAAAATAATTCTATACAGATTTTTATAAATATATGAATTTATTCCTACAATATTAAACCTTTTTATGTTTATTCTTTCAAAAACTCAAAATTATTTATATATATTTTTATCGTCAATTTCTGTTAGAAAAATATAATTAATTATATATTAAATACTTAATCTTGATTAGTGAGTGAAGTATATTTATGTTTTTATCCTTTTAGATATTATATTTAACGATAGGAAAAGATATATTTGAAAAGATAAAATTAATATTTTAATTATATTATATTAAAAAATAAATAATAAGCTAATGATAATAAATCAAAAAGATATATATGTTATTCGATATGTTTATAAGGAGGTATATAAAATTAACCCAAAAATATTACTTCTTAACTAATTATAATTAATTAATTAATTAATTATAAATTATTTTTTTATATTACTATTATTCATTGAGCAAAGCTATCCGTACATCTATTTTTAAATGTACGATATACATCGTATTCATTCTAGAGTGGAAACTTATCTACTAGTTATTTCGAAGTAATTAGTGAAATTCACCTCACCATGAAATAAATAGGGTGTAAGATGTACACTCCATTTGAAGTGTAAAAATGGGTGTACCATATACATCCTACCCATCCTAAGGTGAGAATTTATTCACCGATCACTTCAAAATAAATAATAAAATTTATCCTATCATGAAATTAGGGATGTCAACGAATCGGATTCGATGCGGATTTTCAAAAACCTAAACCCAAACCCGACTACTAAATCCGAATCCGAATCCGAACCCGAATTCGACGAATTTTAAAAATCCATATTCAAATCCGAACTCGACCAAAAATTTAAAACCCGAACCCGAACTCGAAAATCCAAACCCGAAATAATAATTATTTTTTTTCTTTACAATATTTTAAAATATATTATATTAAATTTAAAATTTTAAAATATAAATTTAAATATAATATCAAATATTTATATACACATATATTATATAACATAAAATCAATTCGGGTTCGGGCCGGGTTCAGATTCGAATTCTGGTCAGATACAATCAAAATCCATATCCAAATTCAAATCCGTCGGATTTCATTTTTTATATCCATATCCAAATTCATATTCGTTTAGTATCCAGTAAATCCATTCCGTTTGGATTCGGATTCGAATAAAATTTCGGGTATTCGTAACCCATTGACATCACTATCTAAAATAGATAGCGTGTAAGATGTACACATCATTTGAGGTGTACAAGAAACATTTTTCCTTCCCTTTCCAATACGTAAAAATGTATGAAGACCCCCTTGGCTTTTTACTATTTAGAATTAACTAACTTTATTCAAAATAATTGAGAATTTTCTCAAACTTACTAGTAATTAGTTTACGAAAAAGAATAATTATAACATTTCTTACAAATTTAACTTGACTTATTAGCAGTTAATAATTAAAATAATACAAAATTTTTAACATAGCAAAACCCAAAAAATTAGAATTTGAGAGGAAGTCACAATTAAAGAAACAAAAGTTGAAGGGTCTCGTCAAAATAGTATATAGTTGAGGAATCTCCGTACATTTTTACTTTGCACATTCATAGGACGGTCCACAGCTGACGTGGTGCACTAGTCCAAGCAATTAAAGTCCGCATAGGGAAGTGGAATGGATGTGAGCTCGGTACGAATAGCCGCATAGAAATTCGTGTAGTCATGTGTTAATCTACTTACACGTGGCGCATTTCTGTAGCTTCTCGGCTAATGAACTTGCTCGCATATAAGTTCCTGTAGGCATCGTCACGAAGTACGAATATTATGCGGCGCATTTATTAATGGTTAGTTTTCAGAGTTAATAATTCATTACCAGAAAAATATAAAAGATTTGGGTAAATTGCACCATTAGTCCCTGAACTTTCAACCTTGTTGTAATTTGATCCTTAAACTTTTGATTTCCATATTACTGATTTTTAAAATTCTTAAAAAAAAACTTATTTTAGTCCCAAAAAATCTAATTAGGCTTAACTTATCCAGAATAGTAAATTATTATTATAAAAAAAAAGAATGAAAAAAATAGTGCATTGGGTGAAGCTACGTATCTATTTGGTTCAAGTATATAATTAAGAACTGTTTACCTGATATAAATATAATTTTTGAAATAAGAAGAAAAAAATAGATTATTTTTGAAAATAAAAAAAAAGTATTTTGATAATTAGATTGAAATAGTAAAAATATGAATAATTATAATTTTAAATAATAATAATTTATCTAATTAATTAACATAAAAATATTAATTAAAAAATAATTTAACTCATTTAATCACCTGCTGATAGATAATTCTAAATATTAATTAATAATTTAATTAATCACAAATAATTTAGTAAATTAATAAATTAATTAGTTAATTATTTAATAAAATGATTAAAATAGTCAAACTATTAAATTAATTAAAGAGTTAATATAATAATTAAAATTATATTTATTTTAATTAAGCTAGTTTAATCTTACGTGGGAACAAGTTTGTTTCATAAAAAAAAAAAATAATAATAGTAACTCCAGACTCATACCAGTTTATTTAAAAGAAAAATTATTATTTTTACTCATAATCAAATATATCTAAAAAATAAAACTAAAATAAAATTTTATTTCAAACTTTGTTTCCAACTAAATGCTATCTTCGAAATTGTCAATATCACAAATTGCCACCCACATTATTATTCGTAGCGCGTGGGCTCGCAAATTCGTGTCGTGTGTGTGTGTATATATATATATATATATAGCGAGTTTTTGGTGCTATTAAGTTTTGCGTTTTCTTTCTTCTTCTTTTAATTTTTGCTTTTTTTTTTCTGAGATTTTATTGTCTCACTTTTGTTAGCTTAATTTACTATTCTTATGAATGAAGCTGGTAGCGTGTTACCTTTTTCTCAAACAAAAAAAAGTTTTTAATCTTTGGATTAAAAGATATGTGGTTGAGATAGATGGTTGGAGAAATAGTAAAATCTAACAGATGAAAATAATTAAAGAAGTTGATCTAAGAGTAGAAAACTTGATAATACCAAATGTTTAGTGCTATCGATAGCATAGTAGCCGGACTCTATATATATATATATATATATATATATATATATATATATATATAATTGAGCTCCTATACTTGTAAAAGTACAAAGTTATTTGTGCTTGTGAGTTTTTTACCATTGGATGTAGAAATGTGTGGTTAGGATGATGGTGGGCTCTTTGAGTTTAGTGGGTGGTTGGTGAAATAGTATGATCTAAGGGATAGAATTAATCAAAGGGTTAGATCTAACGGTAGAAAACTTACAAACACCAATTGCTTGGTGCTTGTACAAGCACAGTAGTCGGACTATATATATATATATATATATATATATATATATATATATATATATATATATATATATATATATATATATATATATATATACTGTCATGGACTTAAGCTTTTCGCCTAGCAAAAGTTCGTGCGGCGCCCGCCTTCCTGCTCGAAGATGGCAAGTCTTACTCTCTATTTGCTAGCCCGGACCTTCGCGTCCTACGACTAAATGTAAAAGTAGAGAAAAGAGAAAGAAGTAGTGGTTCCGCAGAAAAAAGCTAAGTACTCTCTTTACTTAGAAAATAATACTATAAGATACAACTCTCTCTGGTTGTCTTTGACCTTAGCCAACTCCCCTATTTATAAGCTCATGTACATAACTCACGCACTAAGCCTACATTAAAGACACCCACTAATGTCTACATTAAATATCCACTAAGCCCACTAACAACTTTGTGGGTTATGCATGACTCTTGGCATCTCATGACATTGATGGCATCGATGGAGGAGGTTGCAAGTCTCTTCACCTTCTCCAGATGGTGTTGAGATTGGGCCTCCTTGACAAGCCCACTTCGGTTTGGGTTAGGAACTTGCACTGAAATTTTTTAAGTTCTTAACACTCTCCCCCACCTAATGTGCTGGTGTCCTCGTCGCGCGCTGCTTCTGGAACTCGTTGATAAGTACTTGGTATTTTCATAGTGTGTCGCCCTTCTTCCAAGTAACCTCGCCGTAAGGGAGAATTTTTCACTTCACCAAATACTCTGGGCTTGACAGCACTCCGCGTCGCCGAATCAGTCGAGTGTCCATAATGGATTCCACTTCTTTATCAAAAGATGTAGTCATGATTATCGGGGCGCACTGCGACACGCCATGGTTTAAATTCTCGATGTTTTCATGATATTGTTTTAGCTTGCTGACATGAAAGATAACTATTGCATGATTTTCAAATTTCTTTAAAGGATGAGAGTGTATGTAACATCTTGCACTTATTATGTAGCCAAGTTAATCAAAAACAAGAAGCATGGATACTCATTAAATTAATCAAACAAGTAGCAAAAACTAGAAAATCAGAGGGCCCATGTGAAAAATAAGGTCAAAATGAGAGCCCTCTCATGCATGGCAACATTACTTCATAGCTACCACTAAATTTCTCAAAAAATATATAACACCTTAGTAACACGGCGCATTTATTATTACAATATCATCCATTTAATGCTAAGATGCACTAATGCACTGTGATGAGGGGAATTGTACATGCATTTAAGGATCTGTTTGGTATTGTTACTTAAATTGCAAAATAGATATGGAAGTCCAGTCACAGAATTTACATAACGTGATATTATATCGTACTTTCTAAATACATGTAATATAATTATTTTACAACGTGATATTATATCGTACTTTCTAAATACATGTAATATATTTTTTTTACAAAAAATTTAAGAACGTATTTGATAATTATTGAAAAATAAAATAGAGTTTTATTTTACCACGTATTAGATATATTAAAAAATTCAATACTCTATAAAAATATTATTTTATTTTTAACTGTTTGGATTGTGAACTTTAAAAAAATACTCTGTTTTAAATTTAAACTTTCAATATAAAAAATTAAATTTAAAAATATAAATTTTTAATTTTTAATTTTAAAATTTTAAAATTAGGATTTAAATTTCAAATTTCAAATTTTCAAAATTGAATTTGAATTTTAAAATTTTAAAATTTGAATGTGAAAATTTAAATTTTAAATTTCAATTTTCAAATTTAAAAATTCAAATTTAAAATTTAAAAATTCAAATATAAAATTAAAATATAAAATTTAAATATAAAATATAAAATATAAAATTAAAAATTAAAAATTAAAAATAAAATTAAAAATTAAAAATTTTAAAAATAAAAAATAAAAAATAAAATTTAAAATTTAAAATTTTAAAAATAAAATTTAAAATATAAATTTAAAATTTAAAATTAAAAATTAAAAATTAAAAATTTAAAATTTAAAATTTAAAATTAAAAATTAAAAATTAAAAATTAAAAATTAAAAGTTAAAAATTTAAAAATCAAAAATCAAAAATCAAAAATCAAAAATCAAAAATCAAAAATCAAAAATAAATTTTAAATTTTAAATTTTAATTTTTAATTTTAAAATTTTATTTTTAAAATTTTATTTTTTAAAAGATATGCGAAATGCGGCGAGGAATAAGTCCCACGCGAAATAGGGAATTTTTTTAACCGTTCTAATCTGTTTTTTTTTTTCTCTAAAAATACTGGGAAACAATAATTTTATGTGGTAATTTTTTTTCTCTGTTTGGTCATCCAAACACAGGCCCTAATAGATAATTCATTACATATTGGTCCTTTTGTATTAAATTCATTAAATACATGCATGCACTGGAACATAAGTTATGTGGGAGTTTCCCTGAAACCAGGGGCATCAAATAAATAGGGCAATAAAAAAAAAAAAAATCAACCTTAATTTCTACATTACACAAAACATATTTAATGTGATAAGTAAGTGCTTTAGTACTTGAGTAACTAATTTATTATTAATGCACATAGAATAATTGTGGTATATAATTATTAGTAAGATTTTAAAAACAATTTGAATTAGATTAAATTTTACTTAAATGGTTTGGAATATTTGAAAAGACATATAAATTTGATTTTCAGCAAAAATATTTCCTAAAGTATATAGAAATAATTTTTGAAAACCAATTAAAGATAAATTTAAATTCCTCAACATAACAATTAATCTTAACCTGGTACTGCAGAAAAATTATCTGTAACATCCCCATCACGTCATCTGATATGCATCTTAAGTCGATTCTATAAAACAATAACGACCGTTTCCGGTACAAATAGCAAAAGACTTAATAATTAATATTCGAGATTTTAAATTCGAAGTCTAATTATTTCACATTTTCGGTTAATATTAATTTGTAAAAAAAATAAATAAAGTGGGTAATGTGTTATTTTTTTTTTCGTAAAAAAAATTACGACACTCCTAAGATTTGAAATACTCATATATATGAGATATAATAGGACTAAACCTGTTAACTCAGCTATAGCAATTTAAGGGACGATTAAGTCTAAGAGATTAAGAGGGCTAAGCATACTAGAGCTAGAGTAATTTTAGAATAAGTGACTTCTTGAAAAGTATGACGTTATAATTGATATCAAAATTAATTACCAACCGAAAATATGAAATGAATCTCGGTTAAACTAGAGTCACATAGCAGGTAGAGCGTAGCTTCCCGGCTGACGACCGTTGTAGGTGGAGTGTACTCCACATAAGGTTGGCAAAGACTAGCGAGACGAATATCACATCGGCCTGATACTTTTGAGTGTGTTTGAGCCTGACAAGAACGTTAGGACTTAAAAGGGAGAGAAATGTAGCACCCCTAGTATTTAGAATAGTCCTATATATGAGATATAATAGGACTAAATCTCTTAATCTGGCTATAATATTTTGGACTATGATTAGATCCAAGAGGTTAGGAGGGATAAGCGTATTAGAGTTACAGTAGTTCTAGAACGAATAACCCCTTGAAAAGTTGAGCGTCATAATTGGTATCAGAGACAATCACCAGTCAGAAAATGTGAATGAGTCTTGGCTGAGCAAGAGTCATACTACGAGTAAAGCGTGACTCCCTGACTGACTACCGTTGTAGATGGAGCGTAACTCTTCGTAAGATTGGCTAAAGCTAGCGAGACGAATCTCACATCAGCTGTTGTGAGTGTGCTTGAGCCTAACGAGAACGTCAGAGCTTAAGAGGAGGAGAAATATGGCACTCCTAATATTTAGAATAGTTTCATATATGAGATATAATAAAGTTAAGCCTTTTAATCCGACTATAGCATTTTAGTCGGTTACTAGATACAAGAGATTAAGAACGTTAAGTGCGTTAGAACTAGAATAGTTATAAAATAAATCACCCTAAACAAATGAAGCGTCATAAAATTAATACAATAATTTATTAATTCCCTAGAAAATTTTTCAAATAATTAAATTTAGAGAAGTTCACTTATCATTAAACAAATTTTATATATACGGTGCATAGAATCAAGTGGGCATAGAACAAATTAAACACTTTTAAACTATATATATATATATATATATATATATATATATATATATAATTGGACGGAAATACTATGGATAGTATCAAGTTATTATTGTTATTAATTTTTTAACACTTGAATTAAAGGATTTGCGGTTAGAATGAGTCCCTTAGGATTTACTAGGTGGTTGATTGAATAGTAAAAATTCTAAGAGACCATTAAATTCTAACAGTACATCTTTTCATCTAATGGCTGAAAATTTGATAGCACAAAATACTTAGTGCTATCGATAGTATTCCAATAAAACTATATATATATATATATATATATATATATATATATATATATATATATATCTTGTAGAACTCAGTAAATTTGATACATTTTAATGAGTTCAATTTTGTAGCTCCAATTGAAGCTCGTTGGCGCAAGAAAAAAATAGCATCAGATGGTAGACGAATCGGAACACACGCTTAGTCTAAAATGAAAAATTAGGGAGTTCTCTTAATTTAGAAACTTAAATTGAATATTCATGAATTTAAAACAGTAAGAAGAGGTAGGTGAGAGGCACCAAACCCACCATCCATTTCAATTGGTGAACAATGGGGGCCATGCATGCATGATAAAAAAACCGTGCATCATCAGGTCATTTGGATGGTGATAGATCCATGGTTTTGATTGATATGGAATCTATGCAAATTATTGAACATAAGTTGTTCACACAATATGCCAAACTCACAATCAAAACTAGTGTTTTAGATGCACAGAGTTGAGCCACAATACTTTTTGAAATAAGCCAAACTAAATTGGATATTTTTACATCACTTTTTATAATAGAGCATTTGAGACCAATTAATAACTTTCACCTCTTTGGAGATAAATAATGTCAAAATGTTATAAAATTTTATTATTTTTTTAGAAAGTTTAAATATTGCATATTATATTTACCAATATCGATCATCAATTTTGATGCTTCATTCACTACAACAAAATTAGACTATAGCGACATTTTTAAGTATTTTTAAAATCTAAAAAAAATGTCTCTGACAAAAATACCGACACTTATTATAAGTGTTGCTATATGTGCCGTCGCTAGGGTTTATAGCGATACATTTTTGTAATGTGTCCCAAAAATGTGTCCCTATAATCTAATTTTGAATATAGGTAAAATATAGATAGGACACTTATACAAAAGTGTCACAAACATATCTTCCTATAATTTAATTTTATTATAGTAATTATTGTGGAGGACTTGGATGTACCAAGGGTACTTGCTCAGTTCCAGATGCACATAACAAAAATAAAAAACATAGCCCTTAATTAGATGTAATTAAGGATTTGTTAGTTGGTTGTAGTAGAAAAAGTTGCAAATATAATATACATTTATAAAATTTTATCACTTTATATATGGGATGATGAGATTACCCTCATTTAGAATATATATATATATATATATATATATATATATATATATATATATATATATATATATATATATATATATATATATATATATATATTTGTTTAAAAATTAACTTATTTGGGAGGCAAGTTTACACTTTGTTTAAAGTAAATTTTTGTAATTACTATAATTAGAACTACAGTAAATTTGAATGTAGTTTCAACTTCTGTGATTGGACCTTCTTATACAGCTCTAGCTATGCCAATTGAATTCAAATGTATCACATTAAATGCTGAATTTGAAGCTAGGTCAGTTGTAATTACATGTAACCAAAAGGTAGAGTAAGAGTAAAGGATCGTTCGCGAGAACCACCGTCCCCCCCCCCCCTCACAGATCAAGGCCCCTTACTCGTCGTATTCAGATCAAGAAAACTGTTGTCGCTAACCTGAGATGTCCGCGCAACTACCACTGTACAAAGTCCATCATCTTTTCTCGCAAAATGCTCACAGCTTCATCCATGCGTGCATGCTAGTGGTTTGACCCCTCGCGCCTCCTGTGATTAGGAGTGGCAGCTTAGAACTCTCCTCCTTTTTAGATCCTGACGTGAAACTGCTCTTCTGTTATAGTGAATTCATTATCTCCTAAGAGCAGTAGTCATATCGCTTTCGGGGATCGATGATTCGATTTTTTCTTTTTATTTTTTCATGTTTTGGTAGGCGGAACATGTGGACTTCTGTCTAACACCATGTGCTTGCTCCAAACTCATAACTGTTTGAAGCATCTTTTTTACGCTCGGCATCTTATACTTTAGCGATGAAAACCTAATAAATAACACCAAAAAAGAGTTCAAAACGTAAAGGATTAATTGCATCGATCGTTAGCTCATTGAATTTAATTTTTTGCTTCAATTAGGCTCAAACTGTTGAATATAAAATATATAAACACTATTTTTTAATAGCTTAAGTTTTTGGAATACAACAGTTGTTTTCATATAGTTTCACATAATATCATAGCAAGATGTTCTGAGTTCGAATCGCGTCAGATCCAAACGTGAAGGATAGCATTAAATATAAAATATATAAATACCGTTATCTAATAGCTTAATCTTTTATAGTACACCGATTGTTTCATATAATTTTACACAAATCGTCTGAATTTTATTAATTTTGATGAATTAGATCCCGTCAACTCCAATAATGCTATATTATATAAATTGCGGTTATAGCCTGATAAATTTTGGTTAATCTAAGAGATGAATTGTTTTAGGTTTTGAAAAAATATGGTAGCGAATTTGACTCGATATTGAGAGTGCCATTTGTGAAATCAAGATCATAATCATAAGCATTGGAAATAATATGGAAATTGAGTTAGAAATAATGTGGCTATACATGAGAAAAGAGATAAGAGACGAACGTGAGAAAAAAAGAATTCTAAGGATTAATTACCTACCAACGATGCAATTAATTTAATAAGTTAATAAATTTTATTGTAGAAAATAAAAGATTAAAAACTAAAATAAAACATCGAGTAAAAATTATGAACCAATAATTCACTAGTTTTATAGATCACGTATGCTACGTGTACAAATTATTGAAAATTAATATATTGTTATATATTAGAGGTAATTTTTTATGTATTCCTAAAATTTTTTCTGTTTTTAAATTTATCCCTCTTAGAAGGCTAATATTAAAACTACCCTTCTTACGTTCCAACTTCTTTCTAAAATATCCCTGGAGCTGCCGTTATCTGTGTAAAATTATCATTTTACCCTTTCAAATATATTCTTCTACCATAACCAACTTTTTTTATATATTTTCAATAGTTTTGGTAGATAGGGACAAAATAGATATATCTGATAGTTTTCAACTCCGATTATTATTTAACTCTAGTTTAACCCTAGTTAACTTAACAAAGAGAAACGGTAGAGATATTTTTAATAACGGTGGAACGTATGAAGGGTATATTGGAAAGAAAAAAATAAAAGAGTAAATCAGATATTTCTTCAGATTTCAGAATACACAGACAATTATCTCTATATATTATATATCCTAAATGATTAGTTTTATAGATCACATATGCTAAGGTATACATTTAAAAAAAAAATTTAAAAAATCTTCCACTTTGAGCTTAATTTTAATTGTCATGTCACAAAAAAATGTAGGCATATACATTATTAATGAATCTAACAATTTTAAGTTTCTTTGTTAAAAAAATATTTACATGGCCACTTATGATCTAATTAGGTGTAAAGTTATATATATATATATATATGTTGGGCTTTTATGAAACATGAAGTAGTACGTACTTTGTTATTTATGATTTTTTGTTTATTTGTTCAGCTCAAATTTGGATTTGAATTAATTTGTATAAATTTAAAAATATTAACTCTACATCCAAATGAAGGATTCAAATGATCATCATGTACTAAAAACAAATATGTAAGAAAGTTTATGATGTAACAATAGATGCTTTTTTTAATGTATACATTGCTAAACCAATATATATATTTTCCCTGCTAATTTTGATAGTGTATTTATTTTTGAAGCTACTAGGAAAATTTTTTGTTAGCAGCACAACTAGGTTAAAGAATCCCGAACACAGCTAATTGTTAGTAATTTATTTATTGGTTAAAAATATATTCAACTTTCTGCTTCGTGATAATAAATTAAGTGAGGCTGTGGTTCGCAATAAACCTAACAACAAAAAACAGAATAATAAATCTAACGTTCAAGTGTGTTGAGTCAGGTCAGAATATATAAGCACTGTAGTGTTGCCTATTTATTTATGGGTTAAATAGGTCCAACTTCCTGCCTTGTGACAATAGGCCCAGAAGAAAGACTAATAAGTTGAGTTGGGTGAGCCCAATAAATTGAGTGGGGCTGCGGTCCACAATAGACCTAACGGCAAGAGGCCCAACAATAGACCGAACGTCCAGGTGGGTTGAGTCCGGTCGAGACCCGTGGGCGCTGTATCTGTACACTTTAAGTGAATTGGTTGCGTATTTCTAACAACTCGAGTTTTTGGGATTAATGGTTAGCGCCAATGATCCAACAAGTGGTATCAGAGCCAGTGGCATGGGTTCGATTCTCACACGGTGCAGGTGTTGGGAGGGGGATTGTTGCCTATTTATTTATGGGTTAAATAGGTTTCGATTCTCACACGGTGCAGGTGTTGGGAGGGGGATTGTTGCCTATTTATTTATGGGTTAAATAGGTCCAACTTCCTGCCTCGTGACAATAGGCCCAGGAGACTAGGGGTGGCAATCCAGCTCGCTGTTCGCGAGCCAGCTCGTGTTCGGCTCGAAATGAGCTCGAGATCGAATCGCTCGTTTAGTAAACGAGCCGAACACGAGCCGAATTTTTCAGCTCGTTTAATAAACGAGCCGAACACGAGCTGGGGTCAGCTCGCTCGTGTTCGGCTCGATACCAGCTCGAATATATATATATATATATATATATATATATATATATATATATATATATATATATATATATATATATATATATATAAACTTTACTATTTAGATTTTAGGCTATCAATTTTGTATGAATTTTAATTATTAGATTAAAGTTTTAATTTTTTAATTTTCTTTCAACTTTCCACATAATAGTAGGAATGAAAATCAAACTTGTTGTTCGCGAGCCAGCTCGTGTTCGGCTCGTTAATAAATGAGCCGAACACGAGCCAAATTTTTCAGCTCGATATTTAAACGAGCCAGCTCGTGTTCGGCTCGTTTATTAAACGAGCCGAACACGAGCCGACCCCAACTCGCTCGTGTTCGGCTCGTTGACACCCCTACAGGAGACTAATAAGTTGAGTGGGGCTGCGGTCCACAATAGAACTAACGGCAAGAGGCCCAACAATAGACCTAATGTCCAGGTGGGTTGAGTCCGGTCGAGACCCGTGGGCGCTGTATCTGTACACTTTAAGTGAATTGGTTGCGTATTTCTAGCAGCTTGAGCTTTTGGGATTAATGGTTAGCGCCAACGATCCAACATGTAGTTGAATCTTTAAGTACGATGACTGCATCTTTTCTATCAACACGTGATTTTGGAATAGTTGATTAACGCTTATGATCGACACTAATGACATTAATATCTACTCAATTTAGCCATTATCCTAGACTAATCTGATCTCAGATTCGCACATCATGCAAAATGGTGACAACAAAACCCAACATGTTGATCAAGTGCACAAATATGTGCTTGTACAACTGTTCTTATAAATTATTCCACCAAAATTTGTTCTCAATCATGCATGCAAGTGAATCAGATTCCCTGCATTAATTTGCTAGATTTTGATTCTATTATTATTTTTCACTTTTATGTTTATTTCATCATGTTTTGTCACATAACTTTATTTAGTTACCCTCAAATCAAATTAATGTGACATCTTTTTATGTGACATCAAAAAAATTGAAGTGAGAAACTCTACAATTGGATTATATTTATTCTAAACTTAATTTTTTTTTACTATTGCTATTCGAATTAATCTAACCTACCTAGTCACATGATATGAGAAGTCCAAATTTAAATATTTAACCAAAAAATGTAGAAATTTAAATATTCCACATATTTTGTACCAAAATATTATGTATTTATAATACGCTAAATACTTTTCTAGTTTAATTTGATTCGTTCTTATTATTATTATTATGGGTTAATTGCATACGACTTCCTGTAAACATATCGAATAGCAGATATATTTTTATAAAGTTCAACTTTTCATATTTATCCCTTTAAAAGTTCAACGTTATTCATATATATCCCTACCGTCTATCTATGTTAGAAAAATCTAGTTAACCATAGGTTAAATACTTAATCTTGATTAGTTAGTGAGGTAAATTTATATTTTTACCCTTTCAGATATTTTTGTATTATTTTTTAGAGGGACATTTTTGAAAGAGCAAAACTATCATTTCACATATAAGCTGTTAAAAAATAAACAGTGAACTAACGATAATAAACCGGAGGGATATATATATATATATATGAATAACGTTGGATTTTTGAAGGGATAAATATGAAAAGTTAAACTTTATAGGGATATATCTATTATTCGATATGTTTACATAGAACCGTATGCAATTAACCCTAAATAACAAAATATTTCGATTCAAGAAAAGCACATCACCTTCTATAAGTGCAAGAGCCATAAAAAGACTATCATATACCCCCACCTAATACTAATTTCATCAGGTCTGAGTCGGGGTCATAATTTGCAAACTATTTTAGATCCTATCTATTAAAAGGTTGGATTCGGATCGAGTTCAAATTAGATATAGATATAAAAAATTCGTACTCATACTCAAAATTTTAATAACTAATTTTTTTTTTTTTCATTCATATACAATCCATTTTTTATTCAGTCTGGTCCGGGTCCGAATAGAATCCAAATCGAGTATGAGATATCGAGTATTTTGGTCAGCTTTAGATGACTCAACGATCAACAATTCACAAGTACAATATTATGAAAGACTCTACCTAGGCCTATACTTATAGTATTGTCCAATAAAATACTATTTGAAAGAATAAAATTAGTAAAATAATATACGAAAAAATTATTCTTGTTGCTCTTTCAAAATTTAACGTTGTTTTTTAATATTTATATTCGACTCTTATACTCACGCGTTTGAGGGCGCAAAATTTTTTTATAGATCTAAAACATAGATTTGTATTGAATAGGGGAAAATTAAATGAAGTTTGGAGCTTTGCACGACTTAAACTTAGATTTTAATTGCATACGACTTTCTGTAAACATATCGAATAGCAAATATATTCCTACAAAGTTTAACTTTTCATATTTATTTCTTGAAAAATCCAACGTTATTCATATATATTCATACCGTCTATCTCTGTTAGAAAAATCTAGTTAACCATAGGTTAAATACTTAATCTTGATTAGTTAGTGAGGTAAATTTATTCTTTTACCCTTCTAGATATTTCTGCATTATTTTTTGAAGGAACATTTTTGAAAGGACAAAACTGTCATTTCACATATAATCTGTTAAAAAATAAACCGTGAACTAACGATAATAAACTGGAGGGATATATATGAATAACGTTGAACTTTTGAAGGGATAAATATGAAAAGTTGAACTTTGTAGGAATATATCTGCTATTCGATATGTTTACAGAAAACCGTATACAATTAATCTTTTTTTTTTCTAATATATATCATGTAAAATAATTATTGTTTTTAAAAATTTAAGCTACTAGCTAGAGATGATTCTCATCATAAAATTAAATGAGTTTCTTGCTCTCTCATAAAATTTATGATCTTTTAATTCTTATCCTACAAAATGTAGAAATTCAAAATTTGATATTTATCATCCATGTGGTATCAAATAATTAAAAAAAAAAAAATCATGAATTTTTTTTTTTCTAATTTTTTGCTCATTTGGTTCCCAGGAAAGCTAGTTTTTTTTTATAAAATCTAAAAATTTAGTTTTTTTAAAAAAATTAGTGTTTTTTAAACTAAATGGATGAAAATTTTAAAAAAATATTTTTTTCCATGAATTTTGTTTTTTTTTTTTGCACTTTTTCTAGAAACCGAAAAATCTCTAGACAAAAATATTCATCTGATATTAGAATTTAATTCTACAATTATAGTTTCTAAAAAAAGTTTTAAAAAAAATTAAATTCTGGAAATTCAGCAACTGTTTGGTTTCTCAAAATAATGTGAAAAAAAATTATCTAAGAAATCTTTTTTTGTGAAAAACTTCTTTTTCAGTTTTTCATTCGTTTGGTTCTAAGAAAAATTAGTTTTTTTTTTCAAATTTTATAAAAAACTAGCTGTTTCATTGTTCTAAAAAAATATTCAAAAAAAAACTAAAAATTAATTCACCATAAAATTTTAAAAATAAATTTTCTGTGACTAACCAAATGCCCCATAAACAGAAAAAAAAAAAAATAAACATAAATTATAATGTAGCAATTACACCACGTCTTTTATATTCAGCCAATCATATTTCTTTTTTAAAAAATATATATAATAAAAATATTTTTTAAAAATATTATGATGAAATGAGTGAACCTCAAAAAATTAATTTAATTGATTGAAAACGCCTCATAAATAATATGACTATTTTATTCTAATTTATTTATTTTTTTTCTAAATGGACAAATAAGAAAGTACTAGAAGAGACATGTAGACACATTATTATTATTATTTTTATTATTATTATTATTATTTTGCAGTAGCCCCAGGTTGAGGCAAACCGACACTTTTATGCGAGCTTCACACGTATCAAAGTCCACGTGGCAGCTTAAGAGGTGATGTTGTGATCAAAATGAACCTCTAATTTTAACTTAGCTCTAAAACATAATATCACTACACCCTCTTAAAAAAATATTAAAAATATTAAAAATTTATCTTGATAAATAATATATTTTAATTTTAAAATCAAAATATTATTGATTAATTAGCTCAAATAAATAAATTAAAATATTAGATAGTAAATAAAAATTTTAAAAATTAAATTAGATAGAGCATTAAAAATAATTTATAGTTTAAATAAGTTATGTAGTTAATTCTTTACCAAAATAAAATAAAAATAAAAATAAAAGCAAAGGCATTAATGATCCCACGTGAAAAATAACTAGGAGAGCTTTCAATAGAAAAAATTAAATAACAACACCAAAAGTAGGTAACATAAAGGTCAAAAGAGTACATGGATTTGATAAATTTTTTTTACTATTGATTGATAGTTTTTTAGATTTTGATTCTTTTAATTTAACTCATCTTTATCACTTAAATGAAACAATAAATTATTTAATTAATTAAAGATTCTATATATTAAAATTTAAATTTTGTTAATTGTTAATAACTCATATGTAATTAATAGAAACAACAACTAATTAATTTGGCTATTCTTTAGTTCAATTTTAACCTTATATTTAAATTAAAAGGTTTATTTCAAAATGACCTCAACATTTATCTCCATAAATTCAAACCTAGCAAAAGAGGTTTATTTATTTATTTATTTTTTTTTTTTGGGTTAAGAAGCCCATATGCCCTAGCTTTAATTATATCTTTTTCACTTGAGAAGTGAGAGACTAAATTGTCCATTTTAGTAACCCTGCATGTGAAAAATCGAACCTCATGTGAAAAACATCAAAATCAACTTGTATTAGATAATGATGGTAATTTATCATAAAAGCGATTGAGCAACGTAGCGAAGAGTAAATAAATACAACTCAAAAACATACACATCAAAAAACCTTTTTCTTTTTTTTCTTTGTTTTTTTTTTTTTTTTTTTTACTGTGATCAGTACTGGATAAGATCGAATTCAATTGCATGTTAGAGCTCTCCCCTCTCTATATATATACAAACCAATTCTCAAATAAAAACCATACACACATACACACATAAACACATACAACTCTCTCTCTCTCTCTCTCTCTCTCTCTCTCTCTCTCTCTTGTTGCTTGTCACCAAGGAAAAGAGAAAAAAAAAAAAAAAAAAAAAAAAAAAGCATTTTACAGCTCCACTTTAGGGCTTAATTTGTTGGGTAGCTTTTGGGAGAAGCACTGTTGATATGGATGTGGTGCATGTTTTGCATCTCTTGTTTGGGATTTTTGGTGAGAAGTGCTTCTCCTTTTTCTCTCTACTCATTTTTTTTTTTTTTCTTTTATTTTTCCATTCATTTTACCTCTTCCCCCTCTCTCTCTTCTCCTCTCTTTATGTTGATAATTATGATATTAATTGTTCTCTTTTTCTCATTTTATGCAGGAAATGTAACTGCTTTATTTCTCTTTTTGTCTCCCATGTAAGTATTATATATATATATATATATATATATATATATATATATATATATATATATATATATAATGGTTTCTTTGTATGAAATATAATGATATTCATAACAACTCTATTTTTCATGATATGATTTAGTTTCTAAGTCGCAATTTTTTAGGTAAGTATTAGAATATAAAAATTTTTATTAAATTATACAAAATAATTGTTATTTTTAAAAAATTTAAATTAATAAATAATATTATTTTTATATTTAACATTCTTCCTCACGTTTGAATTTGAGACTTTTTAATTTACATGCTCATGACGTGAATTTAAATTAAATAAAAAAAATTAACTCGAATTTACAGTCTCTTATTCTGGTATTATATTATATTATATGAAATAATAATTTTTTTAAAAAAATTTAAGCTAGTAGAGAATAATATTTTTATATTTAACAGTTTCGTTCTCTTACTTTTTCGACTCAAGTATTTTTAACATGCACATAAACTTTTATTTTTGTTTATTATTATTATTATTATGTTTTTTTTTCAGTCTCACGTTTCGAAGGATCGTAAAGAACAAATCAACGGAGGATTTCTCCGGTGTGCCGTACAACATGACCATGCTCAATTGCCTCCTCTCTGCTTGGTATGTAAAATTTGAGCTAGAATGCTATCATCAGTAAACGAATTTTATTATTATCGATTTATTTTTTATGATGAAATTTTTAAATCGATGATTAGCGTCGTTGAACATAATCTATACCATCCGAAGCATTCAGAAATCAAATTTTAAAAATTTTTAACATCATTGATCTAATGATCAAAGATTACAAAATTCGTAGGAGAATAATTTTCGTTATTCTCAATTTATTTTCCGAATCAAACCGTGCCCTAGATGTAGTCAGACCCTATTAATTAACATATTATCATACGAGCAATGTGACCCATACACTCCAAAAGACGTGTATGATGTACATCTCATTCATTCAAAAATGAAACATACGTACCTCACTGATCACTTCAAAATGATCAGTAAAATTCACACCAATCTGGTAGAGTGTCAGATGTACACCTCTTTTAGACAGCTTTTCGTATCTTTCAGTTCATTGATTTCATCTGCAATAACTTTCAATTCATTGATTTAGAAGTTTGTTTGGAAATGGATTAACAGTCAGGCTCAAATAAATGACCCACTAACAAATCTATTATGATTCCAAAAAGAACTGCCCTTCTCAGTTTAAATTAAATCCCTAACAAAGTGGATTGAAATTGCAAGCTGAGTTATTGGGATAGTACACAAAAACAAAAAAAAAAACCATGCATTGTACTAAGACTAATTGCTAGATAGATTTGTTAGGTAATATAAAAATTCTATCACCACTTTTTAAAAAATATTTATTTTAATTATTTATTTTTATATTAATTTGATGCAGAAGAAAATAATATCAAAAAAATATATAATTTAATTTCTAAATATTTTAAGTGGCCTAGATCATGTTCAATAATATTGATCGTTGATTCAGAAACTCCAACATTAAAAATAAATTAGTAGCGATAGAGTTTGTTTGCTATTTATAATATTATATATATATATATATATATATATATATATATATATATATATATATATATATATATATATATATATATATATATATATGGATCATTTTAAATTAGCTACTTAATCTTTCAAAATTTTAATTTTATTATTTAATATTTTATTTTTTTTGATTTGAGCTGGTTAATAGTATTTTGACTTTAAAATTTAAACTAATTATTTATTTATTTTAATAAATTCATAGTTGCAAATTTATTTATTTATTTATTTCTATTGTATGTTCTATTACTTTTTCAGTCAACATGCATGACACCATATTAAATTATATATAAATTATATGAAATAGAAAACTTAAATAAATGATAGAAAAAAATTAAGAACTCTATGCTATAATCTCATATAATGTTAAATAATTATATAAAATAATTATTATTTTATAAAATTCATACTATTCACCTGATATTTATCATGTAAGTAAGTAGAGATGTTAAAATTAATATTTCTGAACTATTTTTTACTAATTAAATCGTTTTTTTTATAAGATTAATAATTAAAATACGAGCTGAACAAAATAATTTATTAACGCGATTTTTACCTAACTTACAAAACCGTGTTAATCATGCAAGTCTCAAAGAGACACTCATCTTAGCCATTTCCTCTTTTTTGTGAGGGGGACCAAAAAAAAAAAAAAAAAAAAAAAAAAAAAAAGAAAAAAAAAAGTAAGGTAATACACGTACATTGATTGGGGCCAAAAAGGACCAGAAAAATGTTCCCTTGCTTGTAAAAGGGGAATCATACAATTGTAGACGTGCACAACACGTGTGTGTTGAGCGTGCCAAAAACCTGTAACCAATTGTAGTGTTGATGGGAGCTTAAGCATTTAACTTGGTGTGATTGATGATTCCCTCATCATTGAGTCACCCAAAGAAAAAATTAAAATAAAATAAAATAAAAATTTAAGGTCTTGGAAAAGATTTTGAGAACGATCGATCACCTTTGAAAGTTTAAATATTCTGTGAATATATTTTTTATTCAAATTATTTTTTATAAATTTTACATAAAAATTCTATCAGCGGTTGGATTCTGATTAAGAATTAGATATCAGAGCGTGAATTTTCTCATGGGACCCATTACGCGGCGAAATGAATTTAAGATGTTCATATTAAATGCGTACAAAATACATATCTTAAAAATTATGACACGTACTAAAATCTTAAACCACTTAAATTGAGATGATTTGACTTAAATTCAAATCTTAGAGAATGATAGTGTATTGATTTGGGGGGGATACAAATACTATTTGACTATTTGTGATTAAATTTACTTGCGTAAATATTAATAGTTTTCACTATATTAAAAAAAAAAAAAGGCAAAATTTTATTAAAAGATTTTATATTTTGGTTTCAAAAACTCATTAAATATTTTAGATTTAAGCATCAATCATTCAAAATGAGAATTTGTATGGTTCAGTGCAACTAATTGAAAGCTTCACATCAATAATTAAACAATTATTTGCATCCCAATAAATAAGATATTAATTATCATTTATTCTATCAATTATTGACTATGAAATCTCATGGGCCTAGACAATGATGTATGGGCCCCAATTGGGCCCATAAATATGGGCCCCAATTGGGCCCATAAATTAAAACCCCAACAAGTTCAAAATTTGGGCTATTTTCAATTTATACAAATCATTTGAATTTAGGGATGATACCCGAAATTTTATCTAAATTCAAATTCGAACGGAATGAATTTATCCGATATTAAACGGATATGGATTCGGATACGGATATAAAAAACTAAAAACTAGATGGATTTGGATTCGGATATAAATTTTGACTGTACCCGATCCGAATCCGAGTTCAAATTGATTTTACATTATATAATATATGTGTAAATAAATATTTGATATTATATTTAAATTTATATTTTTAAAATAAATGAGAAATAATTATTTTTGGTTTGGATTTTAGGGTTCGGTTTCGAGTTTGGTAGTTGGGTTCAGGTTCGGGTTATTAAAAATTCGCACCGAATCCGATCCGTTGACATCTCTATTTGAATTATATAGGCCTTTTAAGCTTCAATTTTTTTTTATTTCTAATTTGATATGCTTAATCTCTTCTTTCTATAGTTTTAAATTATTTTTTTTTAGAAATAAATAGCACACTGTCCGTTTCATTCATTAGAAATATGAACTAAGCAGCAGATGTGAGACAGCTTGGTCTCCACTACAATAAAATTATGTTATAACGATATTTTTACGTATTTCTAAAATCTGAAAAAGACGCCGCTGATAAAAATACCGACACTTATTATTAGTGTCGCTATATGTGCCGTTGCTAGGGTATATAGCGACACTTTATTATAATGTGTCTAAAAAATATGTCCCTATAATTTAATTTTGAATATAAATGAAATATAAATAAGACATTTGCAAAAAAATATCACTAAGATGTGTTCTTATAATCTAACTTTATTATAGCGCTCCAACAAAAAAAAAAAAAAAATTAAATTTTGATTACCAATCTTTGATGATGATCACATGAAGGTATGGTTTGCCATTCGTCTCGCCAAACAATCTGCTAGTGTCGACGATCAACGGCGCTGGCGCGGGTATTGAGATCGTTTACGTGGTCATATTCCTAACTTTTGCTTCGACAAATCGAGTTAGGGTGAAGATGCTGGGCCTTCTCACAGTTGTCTTCTCTATCTTTACAACAGTCGTCCTGATCTCGCTTATTCCCCTCCGCGGGGAGTCACGTAAGCTCTTTTGTGGATTCGCTGCTGCGATCTTCTCCATCTGCATGTACGCCTCTCCGCTCTCCATCATGGTAATGTTTCTTACGTACCCTAAGTACGTCATCTTTGAATTATGATATAGCGATCGATATTTTTAAGTATCTTTAAAATTTGACAAAAATATCGATACTTATTATTAGTATCACTATATGTGCAGTCGTTAGGGTGTATACCGATACATTATTGTAATGCAGCCTAGAAATATAGAAAATATATATGAAATGCATATATTCCTATAATCTAATTTTATTATAGTATAAATTTTTGCATAATAATATATATAGATGTAATTTTGTGCTCTTTTGATTTTGATCGATTATTCAACAATTAACATCATCAAAGTACTTGATTTGCAGAGATTGGTGATTAAATCCAAAAGTGTGGAGTTCATGCCCTTTTTCCTCTCATTGTTTGTGTTCTTGTGTGGCACATCATGGTTCATCTATGGCCTACTCGGTCGTGATCCTTTCGTTGCGGTAATCAAACTCTTAACCTCAAAGTTTCAGTAAATAAATAATTATATACGATTTTCTGTAAAGATATTAAATAATAAATATAATTTTATAAAAATTAAGTTGTCATATTTATTCATCCAAAATTTTTTCTTCTGCAAATATAATTTTCAATTACCAAAATTTATATAATAAAAAAAATAAAATAACATTTTTACTCTTTATAGATATAATTTGTATTATAATATTAATTTTTATCATCTTTTTTATTTTTTTTCTTTTTATCCATGGCAATGGTGAGATCTACGATGGCGCGACAACGACGACGTCGAATACGAGGCCCTCAACCGTGATAAAAATAAAATATGCTAATAAAGATATCATTTTGTAGGAATATATTTATAAAAAAAATAATTATTATTTTACGCATTTTCTTAGAAAAAATTAATGAAAAATTAAACGATAGAAACACATATAAATAAATCATAATTTTAGAAAGTATATATTTACAAATCAGAAATTTGTTGAAATAATAAATATGATCACTTAAATTTTATAAAAATTTATCTGTTATTTAATTTTTTTTATAGAAATTTATTATAATAAAATTAGGTTATAGAAATATATTTTTGCAATACTTTTGTGCAATTGTCATATTTATATTCGTACACATTTTTAGAACATATTACAATAATGTATCGCTATACACTCTAACGACTGCGTATATAGCGACACTAATAATAAATGTCGGTATTTTTATCAGCGATATTTTTTTTTAAATTTTAAAAATATTTAAAAATATCGCTATAATATAATTTTATTGCAGTGGAATGAATAAAAATTTTTTTTTTAAGAGAAAGTCAGCATGCTGCCGTTTCATTCAAGGCGTAAATGAATTAAGCATCTGGGCAGTCGGTATCTACAGTAGAACAGCAGGGCCCAAAAAAACAAAAAAAAAAAAAAAAAAAAAAAATCGAACCTAGGCACAGAACCTGGTCTAATATGAACGAGAGAGTCTGATTTCGACAAGAATAGAACCTAGGCTACGATTGTTATTTTCGGCATGAATAAAATTAACTCTATTTTTAAATGATTTAGGTGCCTAATGGGTGTGGGAGCTTGCTAGGTGCACTAC
The DNA here is from genome assembly GCA_029204045.2 of Tillandsia leiboldiana. NCBI lineage: Eukaryota > Viridiplantae > Streptophyta > Magnoliopsida > Poales > Bromeliaceae > Tillandsia > Tillandsia leiboldiana. Next base: position 53,568,725 of record CM055062.1, on the reverse strand, counting down.
AATTGATCCTGTACATGATCTACAGAAACCACAAAGGGAGCAACACCACTAAAGAGGACTCCATTGAGATGGAGGAATCCAAATCCATTAAAGCCACCAACACCAAGCCTTTGGAGAAGATCAACAAGCAAGTGCACCACCAAATAGACCACCAAGTGTAGAGAGAGAAAGTGAAAGTAAAAGTGTGTGTGTGTGTGTGAGAGAGAGAGAGAGAGAGAGTAGTGCAATTTTATGTAGGTTGTATCCAATATTGTTGCTTTGTTTAAACTCTCTCTCTCTCTCTCTCTCTATCTCTACATGCTCTTTGTTTCTCTCTCTTAATTACCTTTTAATAAATGTACTACTATTAAGAAGATGTTTTGTGAATGTGTATATATAAGTATACATTCTATTCTGGAATGGGGTAAATTTCATTCGTCACTCGATGTGACGAGTGAAATAATATTCATCTCAGAATTGAGTGGGGTGTAGGATGTACACTCCTAAAAGAATGTACAAACTCTCTCTCTCTCTCTATCTCTACATGCTCTTTGTTTCTCTCTCTTAATTACCTTTCAATAAATGTACTACTATTAAGAAGATGTTTTGTGAATGTGTATACATAAGTATACACTTTATTCTGGAATGGGATGAATTTCATTCGTCACTCGATATGACGAGTGGAATAATATATATTTCAGAATGGAATGGAGTGTAGGATGTACACGCCTAAAGGAGTGTACACTTAGCATCTCTCTTTGTGAATTGTAAATCCACTCATTTACATAAAAGCTTTGCTGTTTAAAAGTAAAAAAAATATATTTTTTTATCATACTTTCTCATTTTATTTTCAATAATAAACTTGAAAGTTAAATCAAAATTTTATAAAAAATTTAAAATTTTAAATATGACGTCTAACAATAAAACTTGACTCGAAGTTCAGGTAGCGCAATTTTTTATATATCTATTCAATTTAATCATAAAAAAAATTAAATATTATGTACTATCGGAATATTGGCGTCAATTATTTTATATTAAAATAATAGTTTTGAATCAAATGAAATTCACCAATGGTGCGAGTGCCTAGAAATGCAAATAGGACGAATCTGGGCCGAAGTTTTAGCTCCGTTTTTTATCAGGTCGGGTCTGATTCGAGATGAGTTTATTTTATTTTTATTTTTGACCCGTTTTATAGCTCCACACGGGTGGATCGAGACAGGAGCGGATCTTTGAGGCTGCGTTTGGTAACGGAAATAGGAAAATTTGGTTATACCGGGGATAGGTATAGATTCTGGTATTAGCAGGAATTGGTGTAAATTTGCGTTTGGTTGGTTTTATGAGTTATACCGGGATTAAAGAAAATTATGTTTGGTAAATTATATAGGAATAAGGAGAATAAGATGAATAGGAAAAAATTGTGTTTGGTTGAGTATAGAGGAATAAGAAGAATTGATAAGTGATAAATTTGTATATTGACTATTTTGCCCTTTATGATATAATTTATAAATAAAATAATTTATTATATTAATCAACCTAATAATAAATTTAAAATATTATTTAAATTTGTAAAAAATATTTAAAAATATATAATAAATAAATAAAAGTACTTAAAAATTATAGAAAATTATATATTAAAATATTTAAAATGTTTGATTGTTTATCGCTAATAAGCCATTAATCAAAAGATAAGCAAATTCTAATTTTTTCCTTTAAAAATTTTGTATCATTCTTAAATATTTTTAAATATTTTTATACTTTTTTAATATTGCCCCATTTATAGGACCAACCTAATAATTAGCAGATTCAATCACATACAATTCAGTCCATTATGGTTATAAAGATCAGAAAATAATAACTCATTTACATACAATCCCATTGTAATCATATTTCAGTTCAATACACATCAGAAAAGTCCATTACATACAATCCCATTGTAATGATAATTCAGTTCAATACACATAAGAAAAAGTCATTTACATACAATCCCATTGTAATCATAATTCAGTTCATTACACATATAAGAAGAGTCCTTTACATAATGCAGTTCATACATAACTTTACAATCACATTGTAATCATACAATCACATATATTACACATTTCTTACATTGCAATCAAATATATAACTAACTGCGATTATTCCATAACTCGTCTTTTATAAATGTGCGCAACGCGTCGCCTCTGTTTGACTCAGTAGTACCAACACTATGAACCGTTTCCTCTACATCTAATTCTACATTTGGTTCTTCCTCTATCACATCGTTAAATATGGCATTCGCACCGGAGTGTCGTCGAATAAAATTATGTATAACACAACATGCCATCGCAATCTAGCATTGGACTTTATATGGAAAGGGTGTTGCAACAGTCAAGATCTTGAACCGTTTTTTTAAAATACCGAATGTTTTCTCCACCACATTTCTCAACTGTGCATGTCGATGATTATATAGGTCGCGCGGACTTCGATGAGTGCGAACCCCTGTGCTTCCCTCAAATTGGCTAATATGGTAACGCTCCCCCCGATATGGTGCAAGAAATCTGTCTGTATTTGCATAGCCAGAATCTACCAAATAATATTTCCCTATAAATTTTACACAACATTTACAATGTTAAAATCTATATTCCCCATCAATAAAGAAATGCAAAATAAAAAATTCTGTGTACAATATACCTTCAGGCACAGTGAATCCTCCAGTTTCGCATGCCCATCGGAGTACTCTCATGTCAGCTGCAGATCCCTCCCAACCAGTGCAGACAAATAGAAAGTTGTGATCAAAGGATACTGCAGCCATCATGTTTTGCGAAGTAAATCCTTTGCGATTCCGGAATCTCGGTTGCTTGCTCTTGCTGACAACCACCGGAAGATGTGTCCCATCTATTGCACCAATTGCATTCTGGCAATAAACATGAAACAACATGCAGGCAATTATTATAATGAACACTGGTGACATATAAATAAGTGAACTAAAAAATAAAAAAGCATACATACCTTGAATGGGTGAAAATTGACATTATCTCTAATCCGGGCATGCACCGACACATTATTCGCCGGAAATGTTATGTAATCGTCTTTCAACGTCACAATCGCCCGAAGCACATTGTTGAAATGTCGACTGATAGTTTCACCCGAATGTTGAAATGTTTCAGCCATTACCCTATTAGCCACCCCATGTCCAACACAAAACATAAAAATTCCCAACTGTTCCTCAATTGTCATATGGCGTGTGTTTTGTAACAATCCCTTTTGGACTAGCTCATCACGAAGTGCGATGAAAGTCGTTGTTCGCATTCGAAACTGGTCGTACCCACGGTCAGGATGGCCATTCAATATATCACATATCACCTGGTGCCCTGTGAATGGGCGGGTTCGACACGGTTGCTTGTCGACAGTATGGGTAGATGTAAAGTAACCTTGCTCAACCAACATCGCTAATACCTCATCCCAATAGTCGTCATCATCATCTAAAAGCTCCCTTATTATGGTATTGATTTAGGAGGAAAACACATGACCATGATTCGGATCACCCATTAATACTGTAAATACAATATATATTCAACATTGACAAGCGCAACATATGACGTTGTAATATAACAGTAATTCAAGCATGCTTGTTAATATAGTCGATGATTAAAGAGTACATCTAACAGCATTCAAACATAATTGAAATGTCTTATGAGCATATTACATGATGATTAAAAATTAAATCTAACAGCATTCAAACAAAGTCATACACATTAAAAACAAAAACTAGTGTCCAGGAAAAAATGGCCTATATACAGACGATTGGATTGACACTTGACGCTCAACCCACGATATTGCCATCTCGTCGTTCATTGTCATAAACAGTTCACGATTATTAAGATCTTTGAGTGCTTCCCCTACATACAGTGCTTTTTCTGTAATCATGCCTGGCATCGCATAGACTCGGCTCATGCAAATGGAAATTGTTGGAATACTACTTTTGCAGTCCTTTTCATATTGATACATTTCACGTGCCAGTTCAAGTTTTTGCTTGCCTAGATCAACAAGTTCAGATAATACACTAATACTGGCATCTGGTTTGCGGCGGCGTCCCCCAGAGGACGCGGTAGGTTTGGGTTGAGGGTTTGTAGGTGGTGGAGAGCGTGGTCGTTTGCTTCCTGAGCTATGCCCGCTCCCGCTTGCACTACCTCCGACATTGGGGATGTCACGAGTTGAAGATGGGTAGTCGGAGGTTTGTGTCGCCCCTATATTTGCATATTGAGGGGCTGCAGAAGCACCTGCTTCAAATGGATTTTGTGAGATATTAAAACCCGACATTCTTATTCCAAGATTTGTATCATCCTCACCAGGGGACGATGAGGATGAACTCTCAACAGTTTGGGCTGCAGGCATACTGGATGCAAATCCATATCGGCCAGTGGCCGTGGTTTTTTCTGTCAAGAATTCTAGATCCTTATATAGCAGAAATGGCCTATCTCGACATCTTGCATATGATGGATTTTCCTGTTGAATAGGAGTAAGATATGTATAATGTCAATTATTCATATATTACGTGAAACAATTGTGTCGAACAAATTTTTTGATTTACAAGATAGGGTCAATACCGCTATCACATCATCCCAGTCGGTTGGATCACCAGCTGTCGGGATATTGTGGATACAATCCCAACCCCATCCACTCTTGTTGGCTAAATAGTTATACAGAGTGAATGTCCGTTTTAAAACTTTTAGCCGATTTTTTAATTGGTCCTTCTTGAGTTGTAAATTGGTCCTAGCATTGAATGCCGCATTGATTCGAACCCACGCTACTGTCGTGAACGACCCATTCACATAATTCCCTAGTGTATGCTCTTCGGTGAGCAAAAACATAAATATTGTGTCCATATTATCACTCCAATTATGTGTTCGGGTCTGAGGTTGGGCACGCTGCCCAGAAGGACCCTCCTCAGATGCTACGAAATTAGAAAGTGGGTCGAAAGCCACACTTTTTCTTGCTTGATGCTTACCGTGTTTCTTGAAGAGACGCATCTGGAATAAGAGTTATATAATGTATTTGAAGGCACATTGATACTAATAAATAAAGTAGAAATAGAGGGAAATTGTAATTAAGTATTGGACTCACTTGATTGCCACATGTATGGGGTAGCATTGGCTTTATAAGCCAGTGGCCGTCCATCTGATACTTGTGGCAATCGTCATCATCGTCCTTATTAATATTCGCAATTGTCCAACAAAGACAATTTTTCGCTAATATTTGTATGCCCAGTTTGATTTGTGCTGGTGGAAACCCTGTTGCGAGGTTGTTGGCATAATGTGTGCTGGTTGTCACGATGTTGCAATTATGTGTTGTTCGTGTGTATAATGCCTATCACCCGTTTTTAAATAATTTTTATAAAATATTTTTTGACTCAATTGATTGCCAATTGGTATGGGGTGCAGTAATTACATGCCAATCCATCAAATACCTATGGCAATCATCATCATCGTCCATATCTGAAGCTACAGGGGATAGACTGCATACTCACACTTGTCAAAAAAATGGCAACAGGGAATAGGCCTCATACACACAAACATCACATATGCTGGCAACTAGGTGACAACCAACGCCCAACCATAGTTCATGCCAATGAAATGCAACAACATTGGAACACAGTGCTAACAGGCAAATCTACCAAATTGGCAATAACATGAGAACCAGCACATATTATGGCAATGACATGCACACATTATGCCATCAACATTATAAGAAGCACTGAATAAGGCACTGAGTAAGGCACTGATAGGGGGGCACTGAATAAGGCACTGATAAAACAATATTGAATCAAAGCACTGAATAAGGCACTGATAAGGGGGCATACCTTTGTGAAAAAGAATCACAACCTGTTAAGAAGCAAGAGGGGCCGCAGAGGGGGTGGCGACGCGTAGAGGGGACGCAGCGGAGAGGTTGCCGCAGAGGGGCCCCAGAGGGGCGCGGAGAGGGGCGCAGAGGGGCGCGGAGAGGGGCGCAGAGGGGCCGCAGAGGGGCGCGGAGAGGGGCGCAGAGGGGCGCGGCGCGGAGGGGGTGCCGCAGAGGGGCCGCGAGGGAGATCGGATGGGGTAGCCGCAGAGGGTGCCGCGGCAAGGAGAAGGTGCCGCAGAGGGGGCCGCGGCTGCGGAGAAGGTGCCGCGAGGGGCCGCAGAGGGGCCGCGAGGGAGGGGCGCAGATGGGCCGCAGAGGGGCGCGGAGAGGGGCGCAGAGGGGCGCGGAGAGGGGCGCAGAGGGGCGCAGAGGGGCGCGGAGAGGGGCGCGGAGAGGGGCGGAGAGGGGCGCGGAGAGGGACGCAGAGGGGCGCGGAGAGGGGCGCAGAGGGGCGCGGAGAGGGGCGCAGAGGGGGTCGCAGCGGGGCGCGGAGAGGGGCGCAGCAGGGCGCAGAGGGGCGCGGAGAGGGGCGCAGAGGGGCGCGGAGAGGGGCGCAGAGGGGTCGCAGCGGGGCGCGGAGAGGGGCGCAGAGGGGCGCGGAGAGGGGCGCAGAGGGGCGCGGAGAGGGGCGCAGAGGGGCCGCAGAGGGGCGCGGAGAGGGGCGCAGAGGGGCGCGGCGCGGAGAAGGAGATCGGAGAAGGAGATCGGAGATCGGAGATCGGATGGGGTAGCCGCAGAGGGTGCCGCGGCAAGGAGAAGGTGCCACAGAGGGGGCCGCGGCTGCGGAGAAGGAGATCGGAGATCGGAGATCGGAGAGGGGGGCCGCGAGGAGATCGGATATCGGAGAGATCGAAGTGATGAAGAAAATTTTTTCGGAAGAGGGGGATGAAGATGAGGTGAGGTTGGGGAGAAGAGTAAAGCAAGAAGAAGAAAGGTTGCCTCGAACCCCGCAATAAATTTGGGTTCCTCCTAATTCCACCATTTTACGGGAATTCAAATTCCCGATTCCATACCAACTATTCCAGGTTGCCTAGAATCCGGATTCCGCAAATACCTGTCCCCGTTTGGGTATGGACACGGGGATAAGGGGGGTATTCCCCCCTTATCCCCCTTACCAAACGGGGCCTGAGGGTCCGTTTTGTTTTGGAGCTAGAACAAAAAATAAAAGGGATATTCTTTTTATTCTACCAAATGCATCTGGAATCAACCGGTATACCTTGTTCCAGTATAACTAGAATAAGTTGGAATTACTGTTGTCACTCTTCCCAATCATCCTCGTTGAGGGCAAAAAAATAATTTACCGTAACTAATACTCTTTATTTATCTTATTCCTCATTATTATACCAAACACAACATCTCTTATCCCTGGAACCATCCCAAACGCTTTTTTACACTAGTTCCGTATTTTATACTTATCCCTGGATTAGCTAGTTCTGTCTTTAACTCGTTACCAAACGGCCCTGAGAAATTTTTGATGGATAGAGATGGATCAAAGGAAAATAATAAAAAAAAAAATCACTTCTCATTTCGTTTATTTGACGGATTGGAGTAAATTCAAAACAAATTATATTTTTTATATTTTTACTTCTCACAACAATCCAAATCCATTTACATTCCCAGTACATAGGGATGTCAACGAATTGGATTCGGAACGAATTTTCAAAATTCAAATTTGAATTTGAATTTAAAAATTTAAATTTGAAATAATTATTTGTCTTTATAATATTTCAAATATATTATATTAAATCTAAAATTTTAAAATATAAATTTAAATATAATATCAAATATTTATATATAAATATATTATATAATATAAAATTAATTCAGATTTGAAACAGGTTGGAATTAATCAAAATTCATATAATCAAATTTAAATTTATTAAAATTTTATTTTATATTTTTATTTAAAATTATATTTATTTAATATCGAATAAATTCGCTAGCTGATTATATAAAATTTCGAATATATGTGTCTATTGCTTTGAGATTCGCGCTTCTGGTGGATGTCATAAGATCGTCAATATCGGGAAGAGCTCGGGGTAATCTCGTCCAAAAAATCGCGAAAAGTAAAAGAGGGGTCTAATTCCGTGGGACCCACTTCTCACGTGTCTGGGTGGGGCCCACAAAAAAGGATGCCATGCCATGCCATGGATTGCATGGCCATGGATGGATGGGAGGTGCTCTTCCGTGTAACGGTTGTATGTCACACTCTCACATAATGAGCGTTATGGGCCCGGTGTTATGGAGGAAAAGTTGCGCGTGCACCCGGTGCATCCGTACATCCCATGATCCCCAATTTTGTACTGAATAATTATAAATGTTAAAAAATTAAATTAATTTACTTTATGTAATTAATCTACCATATATATAAAAGAAATTAAATATGAGAAAAAAAAACTAGTAATTTTTATAAAAAATTTATTATCTAGGAATCAAATAGATTTCAGAATCTATCTCAATTATCTTTATAATATAAGTAAATTAGATTATAAGATTTTACTGAAATAAATTAACATATTACTTTATTCTACATCTTAACATCTATTTAATTTGCGATTCAAAAATAGATAAAAGAATAGAAAAATGATATCACTTAATTTACAAATGCTAGCAAAAATAAAATTTATTAGGCAATTATTATATTATTATAATACTATTACATTATTATAAAAAACTTTATCTATAAATATAATTTTTATAAAATTTTATAGCTGAATTCAACGATCATCCGAAATAGCTAAACCAATATAAGATAATGACAAAGTGGATAATTGAGACAATAAAATTCGACAGGGGATTTGATAGGATGCAAATACGAATGTCAAGACATATATTCGTATTCAAACTCACATTCAGAAAAATGAATGTAAATATGATCTCTTAAAATATCTGATTATATCCCGTTGTTTTCACTCCTACGAGATAAGAGTGATCTAAATATACTTTAGCAAGAGAAAATATTTTTTTTATCATATTATTTATTTATTTTATTATTAATTTAGTATATAAATTATATTTATATTTATTAGATTTAATATATTTAATAAAATTTATAGTAAAATGTAGCACCTGCCATAGTTAAGTAGAATATTACAAGATGCAAGATGAATGGAAGGTTACAGCAGCATATAAAGAGATAAGAAGAGAGCATAGTGTCACAGACTTAAGCTTTTCTAAGTCCCTAACAATAGGCTTAGTCGCAGTGAAGGTTGTCGCAGGGGAGCACCGGCGCGGTTAGTGAAGAAGTCGAGATGGGGGAACGGAGGAGTGATCACCAGGAAAGGAGGAGGAGTGTCCCAGGAACTGACCTCACCTCTGGAGAAGGAGCGACCGGAGAGGAGGAGTGTTCCAGGAGCTTACCTTATCGCTGGAGAAAGCCCAGGAGGAGGCGCAGGACAGCTGGTGAGTGGTAGGGTTCCAGAGTCTTCTTCGGATATGGCTGCATGGATGCAGTGGTGGAGCTCCGCTTACCCGAACCCGCCCGAACAGTTAAGCTCGAGAATCGGGGCCCAGGTCCAAGCGGTAGTTACAGCATTTTACTCTTACACCCTTACTCAAGTAGCAGTTCACACTTAGGTTCTTACCAACCAACTATAAATAGAGGCACTGTAACCAAAACAGTTATATATGAATAAGTACATGATCTGAATCTTTTTCTTCTTTTTCTTCTTTTTCTTCCTCCTCTTTCTCTTTCCAAACCACCGGCGAATTCAAGGGCTCATCCATGGTTGAGATCTACTGAGCTTAACCCAGCGGAGTGTTCCTTGATTAATCGCGACGGATCTTCATTGACGCCATCTCCTCATAGTAGTATCATCATCGGCGTTGCGTCTCAGACCCGGCGAATTCATCTCGTTCATCACCGTCGCCTTCCAAGATCAGAATCGCGGATCTCCGATCGATTGCGACTCCGACACGAGTGTTACATAAAATAAACGACGAATATAATAGAAAACTATTTTACTCCTTACAACATATATTAACTGTAGCATTCTAACTTTTCATGCGTCATACATCTTAGAATTACTCTAGCTAGCTTAATGTCACGAACTTAAACTTTTGACTCGTAAAAATTCGTGTAGCGTCCGCTTTTCTCCTCGAAGATGAATAAGTCTATTTCGATCTTATTAGTTCGGACCTCCGCGCACTCAAAGACTAAGTGCAAGAAAGATAAAACGAGAGAGAAGGAAAGAGCTAGATTTTGTAAAAACTAAATACACTATTACTTAGAAAATAGCAAATATAAGATACAATCTCTCTTCTCTATATTAATTGTCTCTAGTGCAAGTGGCAAAGGGTTTGGTGGTTGATACTCGAGACTCGAGTTCGAAGCTTAGTTGCTTCACATGTTCAGCTAAGTTTATTTCAAAAATAAAAAAAACGGATAGCATACTACATTTCTCTCAAAAAAAATCTCTCTTCTTAGCTCTTGGTCTTAGCCAATCTTCTTACTTATAGGCACAAAATATATTGAATCTACCACTATTCAACCTACACAAAATATATTGAATTTACCACTATTCAACCTACATTAAACATCCACTAACACTAAGAAAACTTGTCTCTGATCTTTGAATTTTGGTGACGATTTTGAAGATTTTAATATTAGAGTTATATGACCCTTTCTCTTCCACAAAAGGTGCTGAATACAGACTTTCTTGGCAGCCTGCTTAATCTAGCGAAGTTGGGTTAGGGACGAGGTCTGAAATTTTCTAAGTTACAAGCATTAAGCACGTCTAAGCCTCTAAACCTCTTTCTAGCACGCTTAATCTTTTTAAACTTTTGAACCTAACTGGATTAAAAGATTTAATCCTATTTATACTAATTCAAATTCTGAAAATATTATATTAACACATCTTATAATTTAGAGATAAAAACAATCAAATTTTATAAAAAATTATATTCATATTCATATTTTTTTTATATTTTTTAAAATATAAATTTATATACAAATATATAGTGAATGCTAAATTTTAACAATCATATACTCGTTCTATCGAATCCGGCGATCAGAGTATATCCTCACCACTTGGGATGTGGTGGTATGATGTGATGATGATGATGATGATGATATGGTGATGTTATGATGGGATGGGTGGGAAGGGAATGATAAAGAGGAGAGAGAAAATTTTTGACTCGTTTTGAGCGCAGAGAGAGAGAGAGAGAGGGGGATATTTTCACTCCATACATCACCATGCTATCACAGTTACCGGCAATAGCCGGTAAATTGGTCATTTTGTGTCTTGCTCCCACAGCTTATCAACATTTAATAAAGAGTACACCAATTTGTGCACTTATCCTATTTTACAGTTTTTTTTTTTTTTTTGGTATTCTTGTTTTTTTTTTTTTAAATATACTTAATTATTATGGAGTATTAATTTTATTTTATTATAAGGACTTACTTCTAAATAAAATAGCAATTTTTTTTATAAATTATAATAGGGTATATATATAGCATTTGATTATTTTATAATTTATATTTTATTATATTTGATAGTAAATTCTTGCTATAAACTAAAATTAAAGTTAAAAAATAATTAGATGTAATTTTTTTGAGTGGATAAATTAAAATTTATTATTAAAATTAAAGCAATATTAATAATACATCTCAAAGTGATGTATACATCTTACACATTTTTATCAAAGGTTATAATTTCACTACTTATGGCATTATTTTTTTTATATATTTTTTAAAAAAAATAATTTAAAATTTTGTGAATTTTAGGATGAGAGTGTAAAGGTAAAATCTATACTTTTTTTTCAGTGTACATGTCGTATTTTTTTTAAAAAAATTATTATTATTGGCCATTTTATATAATTTTTTTTTTATTTTTGAGATTTTGCAAAAATGTTTTTTTAAAATTTTTACCTAAATACTTTTATTTTCTCTATCTTTTTTCTATTTTTTCTCGCTTTCTCTCACTCCTCTTCCACTGCCACACATTGTAGTTGTGTTTTTTCCTTATCCTGCCCACAAGCGAAAGAACGATAACGAAGCTTGACTCGTTCGTCGCTGCAAACATTTTCGACGTTCTCCGACAATATCACTGTTATAGAAACGAAAGTGGTGCCATTCAAAGTATTTTCGGAGATGAAGATGGATCATAGGGTGTCAACCAGCCGAACACGAGCGAGCTGGGATTGGCTCGTGTTCGGCTCGTTTAATAAACGAGCCGAACACGAGCTGGCTCGTTTAAATATCGAGCTGAAAAATTCGGCTCGTGTTCGGCTCGTTTAATAAACGAGCCGAACACGAGCTGGCTCGTTTAAATATCGAGCTGAAAAATTCGGCTCGTGTTCGGCTCATTTATTAACGAGCCGAACACGAGCTGGCTCGCGAACAACAAATTTAATTTTCATTCCTACTATTAGGTGGAAAGTTGAAAGAAAATTAAAAAATTAAAATTTTAATCTAATAATTAAAATTCATAAAAAATTGATAGCCTAAAATCTAAATAGTAAAGTTTATATATATATATATATATATATATATATATATATATATATATATATATATATATATATATATATATATATATATATTCGAGCCGAATACGAGCGAGCTGACCCCAGCCCGTGTTCGGCTCGTTTATTAAACGAGCTGAAAAATTCGGCTCGTGTTTGGCTCGTTTACTAAACGAGCGATTCGATCTCGAGCTCATTTCGAGCCGAATAGGAGCTGACTCGCGAACAGCGAGCTGGATTGCCACCCCTAGATGGATGTAGCGAAGGAATAGAGCGATGATCACTAGTCAAGGATACTCCTGAAGCAAGTTCACGAACATGATTGATGGCAGTGAAGTGGTGACAATAATAAGAGAGGAAATTATAATGGACGAAATATTATTACATTATTAAAAAAAAAATTACTATTTAAATATATATTATATTATTTAATTAGTAACAAAGTTGTACCTATTTGATATATATTTTTCGACCAATAATCGTTTCACCTTTTCACGATCTTTCATTTTTGTTTTTGTTTTCGACAAAACTCCGAGTGGGCACAACAGTGAGCGGATCAAATTCATCATTTTTCACTCACTTGGGCGCGAACGCGACTGAGAGGGAGAGAAAGAGCAAATGAGAAAAATTTGAAATGTTTAAGACACAAAAATATTTTGATTAGTTCAAAAAAAAAAATCCACAAATCTAAAAAAAATATATACATATTTTTGCAAAAACGCAAAATTAGTAATTTTTGTTTACAAAAAGACCGTTATTATTTGCTCTTATATTGCAAATAAATACTTACCTATTTATTTTTCTACTTATGGTATATCTATCTATCTAAGTTTATATACTTATTTTGGCAATAATTATTTCTCAAATTATACTTTCCTGAGGGACTAAAATGCAATAGTACCTCACTAAAAAAAAGGTTAGCGTAGTACTAGAAAAAGAGAAGGGAGTACGAATATCAAATCCTTAACCAAATCTAAGGAAACTTTGACGTCCGCAAGAAGAACCCCAAAACACACTTCCCTCTCAGCAAAAGACGAAATTGAAACTAAAAAAATCAAAATATTATAAATAAAAAAAATTAACCCCAAAAACACGAAGTAAAAAAAAAAAAAAGAGCAAAAAAAAAAAAAAAAAAAAACAAAAAAAAAAGAACTTGGAGGATACGAATTTGAGATCTTCTTCGAGCTCAGGACGAAACCCTAACCCTACGATCTCTTCTTCTTCTTCTACTACATGTTCTTCTCCATTTCGACGAGCTCTATTGGGAACGTATTTGGAGTCTCCCACGTAAGTCCCCTCGGCTCCTGCGGATTACAATCGCATCGCCTTGTTGTTGTTCTTCTTTTTTGTTTTTGATTTTAGGGTTTTTGATGTTTCGGAGCCGATTGAGCTCCGGATCGATGGATTCGGTTGGTGTTTACTGTTTAGTGTGTTTGATGCGTTTCTGTTCCAGGGTTCGGCTTCGTGAAGTGGAAAAAGAGCTCCGTTTTGGTGCGTTTTGTGGTTGGTTTCCATTTTGGGGGGGGGAAAAGTTCGCATTTTGATCTCCCGTTTTGGTGCTTATTTAGCTCGTTGTTGGGTTTTGGTCGGGGTTGGAAAGGGAAAAGAGGGGTGGGAGATTGGAAAAGATTGAGTTTTTAGGTAAAGATTAAGGTTTTAGGGCTTGTTTTGAGATCCAGGTAGAGAATTGGAGAAGAGAGGGAGGGGAGGGGATTGGAATCTAAACTATGTTGCAGAGAAAGCTAAAATCCTACAATCCATGTAACAAAACCTTTCCTTTTTGAAGTATACAGATCATAACTTCACTAGTTTGGTAAAGAAAAAATGGTGCCTTCGGGCTCTCCGGCTCCGGCGGGCGGAGCCCAGTCGGTGCCCCCGGCTCTCCTTAGAACGAATTCGGTTCCGAATTCAATCCCTTCTCAGCAACAATTCTCATCCTTAGTCTCACCTCGCACGCAATTCGCGAATACTGGCACTCAATTTAACAGTAATAGTCTCAACACCATGAACTTGCCCAATGCGCCGTCGCTTCTCAGCCACTCGTACCCGAACGGGGGGCCGGTCCCAATGGAGTCGAGTCCGCTAGGTTTTACTTCGTCGTCGGAGCATTCTCATTCTCAACAGCTTGAAGGGGTGCCGAATTTTAACCAGCCACAGGCGCAAATTAGAGGTGTGTTGGGCAATGTGGGCTCGTTGGGTCAGGTCAAGTTGGAGCCACCGACAGGCTCGGGGCCGTCCGATCAGAACAGTGGCCTCTCGCAGCACTTACAGTCGCTGCGCGGCTTGGCTCCCGTCAAGATGGAGCCGCCGCAAATGCAGTCGGTAAGAGCTCTCGGACCTGTTAAATTGGAACGGCAACACTCGGATTCGGCGTTAGCTCTGCAGCAGCAACAGCATCAACAGCAGCAGCAGCAGCATCTAATGCATATCTCGAGGCAATCTTCGGTGGCTCAGATCAATCTGTTACAGCAGCAGAGGATTCTGATGCAGCAACAGCAGCAGCAGCAGCACCAGCACCAGCAGCAGCAGATCAAGAATCTCCCACAGCAGCGGAACCAAATGCAAGGACTTCCCGCGAGAACTCAAGTTAAACACAGTTATGAGCCCGGAATGTGTGCTCGAAGGTTGACGCATTACATGTATCACCAGCAGCACAGACCAGAAGTAAGCTTGCTTGTGTTACCATTGTGGCTTGTTGCTTATAAATTTATGCTTCATGTACCTAAGAATTCATCCTGTAATATCGTTGATGAGTCAGTACTGTACACGAGACGTGACTGTTGTTAATTGGCCTAGTTCGTTAAATTTCAAAAGTGACACTCGACAGTTCATCAATTCCAACAAACTAAACCAATCATTAGTTTTCATGTGTACAAGGCTGACTCATGAAGAATATTTTGGGATATCTTTTGAGGTACATGAAGTATTACTCTTGTTTGTATCTGGGGTGGAGAAATTTATCATATTGTTTGCTTTGGCCCTCTTTATGAAATTGTAGGATAATAATATAGAGTTTTGGAGGAAGTTTGTCGCAGAGTACTTTGCTCCCCATGCGAAAAAGAGGTGGTGTGTTTCTTTATACGGAAATGGGCGTCAAACTACTGGTGTTTTTCCTCAGGTACTCTTTAGCTTTTACGGATTGAAAATATAGTTTCTCACCATGCAGCCAACTAGCTTTAGATCTTGGTAGCCTTTTCCTTTATCAGCTCATGAATGAGGGCCATTATGTGTGGTATGATTAATAATGGCCTTATAATTTTCAGGATGTGTGGCACTGTGAAATATGCAACCGTAAGCCTGGTCGTGGTTTTGGTATGAAGTCTTCTTGATCTAGAACATCAAACTATTTTGTGTTTGTTTGGCACTTTTTTTCGTTAAATTTTATGTTCCTCAAATTTTATGCGATTGAAGGTGCTTAGGAGGACGGCATCTTTTTTCTTGTTATTGTTTGGTTAATTCACGAACTTAATAAAAAAAAAAAACAGGAAAAAGTTAGTACTAAACCCATAAATATAAAGTTTGCAAAGAACCCGAACTTAATAAGGCCGTCTCTACGTACCTTCAATCATGTAGAACTTGAGGAAAAACAAAACAAAGACGTAAACTATGCTGAATGTGCACTTTACTTGCCCTTTTCTAAAATCTATTTGAGCAATCAATCTCTTATGTTCGGTTGGCTACATCTCTCGCATCTCTATTCTCCTAAGACCCTTTCTTGATATTATTATCTTCTTTCTCCTTATTTGGAAACAATAGAAACAACCGTCGAGGTTTTGCCGAGGCTGTTCCAAATTAAGTATGCTAGTGGCACGTTGGAGGAACTTTTGTATGTCGACATGCCACGGGAGTATCAGAACGCATCTGGTCAGGTAATACTGGATTATGCAAAAGCGGTCCAGGAGAGTGTTTTTGAGCAGTTACGTGTGGTACGGGAAGGTCAACTGCGGATTGTTTACTCTCCTGATTTGAAGGTAATATATCATAGGGGCTTTTACATTAATATCCCAGCGAAATCATCTATTCACATCCCAAAAGTACTTTTTAAAAATGAAAATACCTGTTTGTTAAAGCTGGGGCGGGGTCATCCAATTCGCAGGTAAAGTTGGTCTTGCATTTGATTAAGCTTTTTAAAGAGGGGTATTTCTATGCGCACATTTTCCGGATCCTTTTTCTCCTTCCAAATTTCAAATAACGTCTAATCATTATACATTTGCCTTTGGTTCTCCATTTTTGGCTAGATTTGTTCATGGGAGTTCTGTGCTCGGCGTCACGAGGAGCTTATTCCTAGAAGATTATTAATTCCTCAGGTGCGGGCAATTTACCTTCTAAAAATTGTGTTTGCTCAAAATGCGGTCTCGCAGAAAATGCTAAGTAAGATATCTTATTTCTTCTTCTTTTTTTTCCCAATTTTTATTTAAAATGTGTAGGTGAGTCAGCTCGGCGCCGTGGTGCAGAAATATCAGAACACAGCTCAGAATGCATCGCCAGGCTTGTCTTCTCAAGATTTGCAAAATACCTGCAATTCGTAAGTCTAATTAATGTTTAAAGCACGAACCAAATATCCATCTCTTGAAACATTTATCGTTGGTTTCAAGTCGGCCTTCGTTCAATAATCAATACTGCATTAACTAAATGAATACGATATTCGGTGTCGTTTCCTCTTTATTTAAAAGCAAAACATTTTGGTAATTTATGTTTGTTCTGTTGAACAGGTTCGTGGCCTCTGCTCGTCAGATGGCCAAGTCTTTGGAGGTGCCGCTCGTAAATGATTTAGGATACACGAAGAGATATGTTCGCTGCCTTCAGGTAGGATTCTTATCTTACTATGTTTTTAACTCCATCGGTTGTTAATCTGCTTCCGTAAAACCATTGTTAGTCACTCCACTGGGATGTGTAACTCATGGTTTTACATGAATCTTTGGCTCACAATCCAATTCTGCAGATATCGGAGGTGGTAAATAGTATGAAGGATCTGATTGATCACAGCAGAGAATCAAGGACTGGCCCCATGGGTAAAGCTTCTTCTTCTCTCTGTTTGTTGTCTATTCAGCGTGGATTATCATCGCGTCATCAGATTGTGTTTATACTAACAACTTGTAACATCTTTGGGACTTGTACTTGAAATACTTTTGTATTTTATCTTTTGTTTTTAAAGTAATCTGAGACCACCTGCTCTTATTATTTTTTTTTCTTTTTATTTCTGCAATTTTTGATCAAATGCTAAATTTTATGAGTAGAACTAGATGTTCTTTGAAATTTTACGTATTTTGAAATTGATAAATTCAGCTTGTATACATTGTTTCAGATAGCCTAGTGAACTTCCCACGACGGTCTTCCTCCTCGTCCGGTATAAATCCACAGCCGGTCAGGCGACCAGAAGAACAGCCATCGATCTCCCAAAACGCGACACAAAACAATCAAACCGGCCCTCATCCGGCAGGTGTTCAACTCTCTTCTGCAAATAACAATGGCGCCGTCAGTGCCAATAATTCTGCCAGTACCATCACCGGTTTAATCCACCAGAACTCGATGAACGGTCGGCAAGATAATCATATAAACAGTGTAAGCAGCCCTTACGGCGGCGGAGGCGGAGGCGGAAACACAGTTCAAATACCTTCAGCGAGTTCTTCCAATTCGATCCCGCCGGCCCAACAGAACCCGAACCAGAACCCGAACCAGAACCAGAACCCGAATGCGACTTCCCCTTTCCCGTCGTCTACCCCTTCATCGAATAACAACAACACGGCCCCAACTTCCCATAATGCAAATAACAACAACATGCCTTTGGGGCATCCGAGCTCCATTCAAGAACCCGACCCGAATGAATCGCAGAGCTCGGTTCAGCAAATCTTGCAAGAGATGATGATGCACTCTCAACTCAATGGGGTGAATTCCTTGGCGCATGAGATGAAGGGAATTAACGGAGGGATGGGGTACGGCGGGATGGGCCCGTCCTCGGCCTCGACGGCGAGCGTGCTAAGAGCGGCGATGGCGAACAACGTCATGGCCATGAACGGCGGCGGGAGGGTCGGGATGAGTCACATGTCGCACGACCCAAATAGCAGGAACAACCATCACCTCCACCATCAACAGCAGCGGGACATCGCGAACAGGATGCTGAGCGGGGTCGATTCGGCCAGCAGTTTCAATAACATTCAGTTCGATTGGAAGACGTCGCCTTGAACAGTAAAGCCAAGCCAACCTCCCAACAACATTATAACATTAACAGATGGTTGCTCTCTGGTGCAAACTTATGAACTGCGAGCTGGTAGTGTTTTCCGTGCGCGGGATATTTCAGTTGATGAAGTCAGAACAGTAAACAGGAGAGCGACCTTACTGCGACATTTTGGCACGCCCGAATGCTGCTGCGACTTTGCCAGATCCTTCCGTTTAAGAATCTTAGTATAAAATGTATAACAAATCAGGATCACGACGGTGACGGTGACGGTGACGAAGGCGACGAAGGGAGAGAGAGATAGAGAGAGATGTTCTTGTAAGATTTATGTGGAATAGATATACTGTTTCTCTTTATGTATACATAACAAGATAAAGAAATAATCGTGCTGTGTTTTTTGTTTTTTGTTTTGTTTTTCTTTTTCTTTGGAAAAAAATAAAGAAAATTATGCATGGATTTTAATGTAACTATATTAAATAATAGATATATATTTTTAAATATTTATTTTTAAATGGAATTTAAGTGAAATGTTAAATTTGTCCTTTAGGTTGCTCTGGATCGAACCCGACCCAAATAAAAAAAAAAAAAAAAGAAAAAAAAAAGAGAAAAAGAAAGAGAGGGGTGGGGGGTTTGGAATTTGAATTAATTTTCTCCATTTTTATTCCCCGCTTGTGCTTGTGCTTGTGCTTGTGCTTGTGCTTGTTCTTGTTCTCGTTCTTGTTCTTGTTCTCGTTCTCGATGTTCCTTGTTTAGGAAGGAGGAGGAATAAGAAACCGGGAATAAGAGAGATGCCGATCGAGATGCCGAGGGGGGTCCCGTTCTCGGTGGATACGTGGAGCGCCGCGGCGGAGAGGAAGCGCCACCATTTTCTCACCCACGCGCATCGGGATCACCTCGCCGGGGTCGCCGCCCACGCATCCTACCCCGTCTACGCCTCCCGCCTCACCAAAACCCTAGCCCTCGGCTGCTTCCCTCAGGTGCTTGTCGTGGTCCTCGTCGCTTTTCTCCTCTCTCTTTTTTTTGGGGATTTTTGGGTTAAATTTGAGGAGTCGTTGTTTGTGGCGATCGATCTCTCTTTTTTTCCCCTCTTTTATGGGTTTTTTTTTTTTTGTGTGGCGATTTTTGGTGTTCTTAGTCGTTTTTAGGGTCAAAGTTGGTGTTTTGGATGGATTTTGAGGGCTTGTGTTTGTGGAGATTGAGGTTTTTGGGGAACTTTTGGTGATTTTGGAGGGCTTTGTTGAGTGCTTTGATCTTTTTTAGTGATTTTTAAGGTTAAATTTGGTGTTTTTTTTTTAATCTAAAATTCTGTACTCTGTTTGCAGCTCGAGGAGTCGATGTTTATAGAGATTGAGGTGGGTGAATCGGTGGCGATTGATGATCCGGATGCGAATTTTACGGTCACCGCATACGATGCGAATCATTGCCCAGGTATGAGGTTTTCTTACTTTTTTGCTAAGTTTTAATTTCATATCTACGAACTCAATTTAGTGTGAGATATTATTGAGCATAACTAGGGTTTAAATCTTTTTCATTTGATAGTAAAATTGGCAAATGAACATCATAAAGCGCAGTTGAAATGATTTCATTATGATCTTAAGTTCCTGCATATTGTAATTTTTTGCAAATCACAATACTTCTATCAACAACTAGCATGCATTCGCCGCCGATGATGTTTATGTTCGCCTTGTTCTAAGTATTGCGCACTTCTCGCTGTTGCAGCAATAGTTAAGTGACCCCCCCTCGCATTTGTTTTCTATTTTAGGGGCCGTCATGTTCTTGTTCGAAGGTGAATTTGGAAATATACTGCATACGGGAGATTGTCGACTTACTCCTGATTGCCTGCAGAATTTGCCTTTGAAGTACATAGCTAATAGAGGAAAAGAAACCGCGTCGCATCTCGATTACCTTTTTCTGGATTGCACATTCGGTCGATGTTCGCTCAAATTTCCGAGCAAACAATCAGCTGTTCAGCAGGTTTTCTACACTTTTAGTGCCTCACTACTTCTCCCCTGCAAAATCGTTTCTCTACATATTTATCCCTGAAAATTTTAAATCTTCATTTTGTGCCCTCCAGAAACTTGCTTTCTTTCACATAATCCTTAATGCCTCTTGTTAGCAACGAGCGCACAAACTAAACAAAATCAATTGACGATCACGACAGAAAAGTAAAATCAAATTGCACGACAGAGAATTAACACACAGATTTACGTGGAAAACCCTTTGCAGGAAAAAAACCACGGGCGAAAGAGGAGAGATTTTACTATGTAGAAAAGAGGGAATACAAGAGTTCTTCGTTGTACAAAATTTCTAGTCGCACCGCGAAGCCATCGGCGAACCTGAATCATAATATCGAAGCGATTCTGATTTTGAGTCACATCTAACACCTCTGAAAGTATCGCTTTCGAAGATCATTTGCTGCACGCTCGAGAGGCATATGTGTGAAAATTTAGACTTGATAGGGCCAAGAATATGTAAAATAGTTGATTTCCGTAGGATATAGATGTCGGAGCTCCTTTTCTTTTCATGGCATGATACGCGTAGCAGCAGCATCAATCACCCATTAAACTGGTGATTCTGTATTCTGCAGGTGATAAGTTGCATATGGAAGCATCCGCATGCACCTGTTGTTTATCTCGCCTGCGATCTCCTTGGCCAGGAAGAGATACTAGTCGAAGTATCAAGAGCATTTGGCTCGAAGATATTCGTCGACGAGGCCACCAATTCGGAGTGTTTTCGGGTCCTTTCTCTTGCGGCCCCTGAAATCCTTTCGCGTGATTCATCATCTCGCTTTCAGGTAATCTCTTTACGGTTAATTCTCATCGCTTACCGGTATTGAACACAGGAAGAACATTCTTCATTTTTCCTGGAAGTACTCTCCATGTGATGAGATGGAATTAGGGGTGTCAACGAGCCGAACACGAGCGAGCTGGGGTCGGCTCGTGTTCGGTTCGTTTAATAAACGAGCCGAACACGAGCTGGCTCGTTTAAATATCGAGCTGAAAATTTCGGCTCGTGTAAACGAGCCGAACATGAGCTGGTTCGCGAACAACAATTTTGATTTTCATTCCTATTATTAGGTGTAAAATTGAAAGAAAATTAAAAAGGTAAAATTTTAATTTAATAATTAAAATTCATAAAAAATTGATAGTCTAAAATTTAAATAGTAAATATATATATATATATATATATATATTCTCGAGCTGTTATCGAGCCGAATACGAGCGAGCTGACTCCAGCTCGTGTTCGGCTCGTTTATTAAACGAGCTGGAAAATTTGGCTCGTGTTCGACTCGTTTACTAAACGAGCGATTCGATGTCGAGCTCATTTCGAGCCGAACACGAGCTGACTCGCGAACAGCGAGCTGGATTGCCACCCCTAGATGGAATGCAGAATTTATTATTTTTGCTTTGCATGTCTCGCTTTCCAGGTGGTCAGGTTCTCCCAATTATACCAAAAGGCAAGCGAAAAAATTGTAGAGGCACAATGTAATCTCCAGCCAGAACCTTTATTTCTCCGTCCGTCCGCGCAGTGGTATGCAGCCAGTGTTTCTCAGAACCCAAAACCAAACCTGACAGAAGCAGAGAGGGACGAATTCGGAGTTTGGCACGTGTGCTTTTCGATGCACTCGTCCCGCGAAGAGTTAGAGTGCGCCTTACAGTTCCTCCGGCCCAAATGGGTAATCTCGACGACTCCGCCTTGCCTTGCTATGGAGCTGAGTTATGTTAAGAAACATTGCTATAAGACCAAATTAGCCCCCGACGATCCGCTTTGGAAATTATTCAAATTATCCCCATCCTCTCCGGCTTTGCTGGTTTGCAAAGAAACCCCGAAGATTGGCGATTTCTCTGATCAGACCGAGTCGCAGTTAAAAGATTTGCCGATGAGTCCTCGTGAACTAAAAAACTTTGAGTTAACTCAACCATGTCGAGAATCACCGTCAGTTACTTTATTTGGAAGGGCGAGACTTGGACTCGAAGATGATAATAACACATTTATCACAAACGAGGAAACAGAAACAGAAATATCCCATGCACAGGATGTTACACATGTAGAACAAGTTGCAGCTAATAAATCAGAGTTATCATCAGATACAGCAGCAGCTGGAGTCGAAGAATTAAACCCAACTGGGGAGAGTTTACAAGTGCGGAGTGTTTGTATCAGAAATTCGGAGCTTACCACTGATGAATCTGAGTCTAGAAAGGATATGGCACTCTACGGGTCGTCGAAAGGGTATAATCCGAGCTTGAGAAGGCTATATCGATCGATGAATGTTCCGGTTCCTCGACCTCTTCCCTCGTTAGTTGAGCTTTTGGAAACCTCTAAACGGGTTAAGATTGGTTCCGGATCGAATTATAGCAGATTAAACATTCATTGACATGTTCATTCGGTTTGAATCATTCTTGAGGTAATAAAATGTTCCAGCATGAAAGCTGAGTTTGTGTGTGTAGTACATATATCCTGTGAACAATTTTTTAAAAAATTTGTATGCAATTTTTTTGAATTTTTATCTGATTAATCAGTTGGAATTATTATCAAGATATAAATTGAGAAACAAAAGAAGGACCATTTGCAATTTAGCAAAAATTTGTGGAATTTTTTTTTTTTTTTTTTTTTGCGGTGAGCGTGGATCGAACACGCGACCTTCAGATCTTCAGTCTGACGCTCTCCCAACTGAGCTATCCCCGCAGGTTGTTTACATTTTAAAAATTATGATAGTTGTAACATTTCAAATCTATCCATATTTGTATTTATCGCCGTATAGTATTCTACAGCAATAGAAAATGCAGGAGTAATTAATAATAATAATAATAATAGGATATCACACATTTCATTCACTGTGTACTTTACTCGCGATATCCACCGAAGGTTCTTCACTATTGGTGGTGGGAATGAGCCCGACGACACATTTTTCGGCAGCGGTGATAACGACGGTGACGAAGATGCCTTCAGCTGCGGCGGATGGGGAAGGTAGGTGCACACCAGCGAGGGAGTACAGGAAAATATGAGGGAGAAAGAATTGATGAATTAATTAGAAATAAAGAAGTAAGGATTGTAGATGACAGCGGACCATTTGGATTCATTAATCGGAAGTCTGGCGGAGGAAAGGGAATAGGTCATGATAATTGTAGATGGCAATGAGACTATTTGGATGCATTAATTAGAAGTTTGGTGGAGGAAAGGAAAAAAGATAAATGTCGCACGCTAGTGAGGGTGAAGAAGAACTTGCCGCATGACAAAAATTATTAAGAATTCATATAGGTAGAGGGAAAGGAAAAGGGAAGAGTCATGGATTAATTGGAGATAGAGGTGAGGATTGTAGATGGTAATGGGACTGTTTGAATGCGTTAATTAGAAGTTTGGTAGAGAGAAGAGAAAAGGAAAAGATCATGTGCTGGTGAGGGTAAAGGGTAACTTGCTACGTGACAAAAAATATTGGGATGAGAAGGGAAGGGGAAGAGTCATGATGAATTAATTTGAGATAGAGAGATGAGAATTGTAGATGAGAGTGGCTCTATTTAGATATATTATTTGAAAATTTGGTAGAGAAAAGGAAAAATGTCACGCTTATGAGTGTGAAAGAGAACTTGCCATGTGGCAAAAAATATTAAAAATTTATATAGATTAATAATTAATAATTGATTGATACTTATCTATACTCTTATTAAACAAATATGAGTCAAACAAACCCAATGTTCAAAAAAGAAAAAGAAAAGAAAGGCGGTCCACTATTGACGTGGTAGTTGCGGTTTAGGCTCTTGGATTGTTGGCGCTACCCATTAATTCCAAAAGCTCGACCTGTTAGAAATATACAACGGTCGTGGTAGTTGTGGTTTAGGCTCTCAGATTGTTGGCGCTAATTATTAATTCCAAAAGTTTGAGCTGTTAAAAGTATGCAACCAATTTATTTTAAGCGTATAGACACAGCGCCCATGAGTTTTGATTGTGACTCGACCCAGTCAGCCTCACGCCACTTCGAATATGACATGACCCAACCTGGCATCCCGCCACAAGGCAGAATACTGGCACTTTTAAATCAACAATTCTCTCAGCCCAACCTGGCATCCCACTATAGGGCAGGATACCGGCACCTTTAAGCCAATAATTCACTTTAAGCGTACAGGCATAGCATCCACGGGTCTTGACTGTGACTCGATCCAGCCAGCCTCATGTCACTTCGAACATGACTTGAGCCAGCTTAGCCTCCCACCATAGGGTAGGATGCTAGCACCTTTAAGCCAACAATCCTCTTTGAACATGACTCGGCCCAACCTGGCCTCTCACCATAAGACAGGATGCTGGCACCTTTAAGCCAACATTCTTCTCCCCTCCGCCCCCCCGCCCCTCCCTTCTCCTCCAAATTTGCAACATGCGAAAATCAAATCTATGACCTCTGGCTCTGATACCAAAAGCCCGAGCTATTAGAAATATACAATCAATTTACTTAAAGCATACAGACACAACGCCCACGGATCTTGATTGTGACTCCGTCCAACTAGCTTCGCGCTATTTTGAACATGACTCGGCCCAACCCAGCTTCATGCCATTTTAAACATGATTCGGCGTAACCTGGCTTCTCACCACAACGCAGGATGCTTGCCCCTTAAAACCAACATAGACAATAATTCCTTTAAGCATTGTTTGGAAGAGAGTTAACTTGGGGGATAAGGGGAATATCCCCCAAGTTAACCCAAACGCTTTTGGAATGGGGGGAACAACAGTTCCCCCTCGTACGGGGTTAGCCGGGCTCATTCCGGACTAACCCCGTACCCCTAGCGCCTCCAACCTTATCCCAGCTATATATATATATATAGAGTTGGGCTGGAATGCTATTGATAGCACCAGCCCAACTTTGCCACCCATTTTATACCCTTTGGATTGCGTTGAGATTTGTGAAAGCTATTTAATTTTTACTTTTTCTTTTTACTTTTTCTTTTTTCTTTTTTTCATTAAATAGCTTTCACAAATCTCAACGCAATCCAAAGGGTATAAAATGGGTGGCAAAGTTGGGCTGGTGCTATCAATAGCATTCCAGCCCAACTATATATATATATATATATATATATATATATATATATATATATATATATATATATATATATATATATAAATTTAAAAATTTTAAATTTTAAGATATTTAAATTCATAAAATTTAATTTTTTTTTTATTTTTAAAAATTTATAAAATTTTAAAATTTTAAAATTTTTTAATAATTTTTTTTATATACAAGTGAAATATAAATTTTTAAAACATTTTGTTAAAAAATATTTTAAATTAAATATTTAAAATTATACAAATAAAATTTTTATTTGTTTTAAAAACTATTATGGTTGGGATCAAAAACGTCATTTTAATCAACTAATACTCTCTATTCCTCTTATTTCCCATCATCATACCAAACAAAAAATTTCTTATTCCTGAAATCATACCAAACACCTTTTTACACTAATTCCGTACTTTATACTTATCCCTGATATAGCTAGTTCTCTCTTATCTCGTTACGAAACACAGCCTTAGTATTCAACCTGAAGTAGCATAAACCTACCAAAAATGTATGCACCACTTCACCAACAAAAACTTTTTACATAAACATTTCATACACAATCAGCAAAACCAACAAATCCGTAAAGTCGAATAATCATACAATAGATATAGCAATGTCTTTATATAGTTCACTTGAGTATTCAATTCGGCGAATTGAATCACCTTTTACATGCTCCCAAAAAAAGATGTAGCACAAATTAGTTAACATTCACACAACACTCAGATACAAACTTAGGGCAAAGTAAGAGAAATAAGTTGTTATTGCCATGCCGAGGCAACAACCAAAGTTTTATCCTCCCAACCAAAGTAGAGAGCCCCTCCTTCCTCCTTAACCTTGTACCTGTCGCAATATGACTTGAGTAATGATCTTATAGAACCGCTAATGTTCGTGTTAAATGGGCACGAGACAAACCCCGCCATTGTCATTCGCGCTCTCCATTTTCCCGCAGCTTCATACCTTCATTGCAATATGGTTATGTCATTCATTCACTGATTGATGTTAATATATCTATTTTAGTAGGGACATGTTAAATTTATCAAATCTGGTCTCTCAATATTAAAATCCTACTTATTAAATGCTTTTAGCTTTGAGAAAGGAGAAAATTCGCGAAAGTTGAATAGAATTACCTCTCTATGCGATCCGCGCCTTCGCAAGCCACAATGTTGACAATGTCTCGTGCGAGGCATTGCTTCTCGACGTTCATTCTATCGGCACTCTCCCGTGGAAGAGTAGCATCAAGTGAATTAAATACTGCTGAATAATAATTGTAGACCTCCACAAACCTATGATTCACAATGTTAAGCTTTAGACATCAGCTTCACGTTTAAAGTGAAATTCTCTTTGATTAATTCAAATATAGAGAAAATAGGCTTTCTTTTTCTAGAGGACAAACCTTGGGAAAAATGGTGCTGTGTTAGTGTTCACATCCTGCTCGACAACCGTCATCATTTTCGGTCCAAGGCCTTTCACCATGCGGAGTAGCTGATCTCTCTGGTTCACAGTCGACACGCTCTCGTCCGGCATGTGGTGAAGCTGAAACGCGAAATTGACTACCAATGCCTCCCCAGGGCGGCAATCAAGCATCGCAGGCGTCACGTCCTCGGTCTTTGACGCTATCGCACGAAACTCAAACCGAACACCACACTCCTCCGCCAGCTTCTCGAGCCGCTGCCCTATAATTTTCAACCCGCCTACCGCCCGCTGCACTGATTCAGGATCATCCACCCCTGTTATTCTCAAGTGAGGGGGATTGTTCGACATAGTCGAAAGCGATTGTATCAGGTTTATGTACTGGCTCCCTTGGTTAATGTCAAAGTCTATTATGTGGACTCTCTCTTCACCTTTAAAGGCCTCGGTGATCGCGTAGTTGGCGGCCATGAACCCGAACTTGAAACATGGGCAGCCTTCGAATAGAATCTGCATTGCCGAGAGCCGATCGGACGTTGGTGGTTCTTTGCATTTCAATGCTTTGTATATACCCTGTCCTGAAGAGGCTATTCTAGCGGCAAGGCCTTCGACAAGGTAGGCCGCGAGCCTTTGGGGTGGGTCCCCTAAGATAGAGACCATGAGCCGAAGCTCGTTTATGATCGCTTGCGCTACTTCTATGCTACCTTCCAATATAGCGGCCGCACATTCGAAAAGCAGCTGCTTGGGAGTTTGTGCTTCATTGCGATTACCAATACAATAGATGATCGACTCTGATGATGACTCCTTTGGTGAGCTTGCAACTAAGAGTTCTTTAATGGGTTCGACCCATTCCTCATCAATACCCATATCTTGGTCTGTATCATTATCATTCAATAATGCCTGCTCGAGTTCTTGAAGCTTCAACCTGATGTCATCTTCGTTGAAGTCCACTTCGTGTTCGGAGCTTCGATTATCCAATACTGACTGAGAACTATGGTGGGAGATATTGGAGCTTAGTGAGAAATCAGGTTGTTTTGCAACGGCAAAGCAAGAGTTATACGGATTGTTTAAAACAATAGAGGATCGGGTATTAGCCATTAAGTCATAGGGAGCTGACGAAACTTCTCCGTCAGACATATGGGCTTGCGAAGAATTGGTGAAATATGCTTGCGCATAAATATCAGAAAGGTAAGGATTGGCCCTATAATGGAATCGCTCATCTGAGATGAGCATTTGCATTCTCTCGCTGCTGCTTTTACGTGCAGAGAGGTTTGTGTCACCATAGGAAGTAGACATGGTATTTATTTCTCAAATATCCTCGGAATCACTAAATTTCAAGTTCCACACCTTCGTTCAATAATTCAGAAAGAATGCGACTGAATTTTCGGTTAGTGGTTGGGACCGAACACGACAACCAAGAGCTGATGATTCTGAAATTTTATCTGTCAGCTTATTTAGGCCAAATATAAATATACATCTTTGTTCCTGCGATTAGAAAACAAGAGAAACTTAAATGACTAGTCTCAAAGCACCAGTTGCATAATAGTGTATAGCAAACCTGCATAATGCAAGATACACAACCCACCAACATGCTTAAATGAGCTGAAAAGAGTAAGTAAATAACTCAAGTAAAGCTTTTGCATCAAACAAGAGCTATAATCACTTTAGGATCCCCTATGCTGACACAGCACTAGGACTCTTGTCGTTTTCAATTTCTAAAATAAAACTGTTCTACTTTATGTTCTTTGCCGTTTGATTTAATGCACAATGACCCACATTAATTTTCTTCGACATGAAGTTATTCAGTTGCTTCCAAGTCGCTCAGTGACAAAGAAATTGCAAAAGTTTACTTTTGCCAGTTGATAAATTGTGAATAAAGTATATTAACATTTTTCCTAATCAGAACTTTACCTCCTCCCAGTGCTTCATGCCAATCTACTCCTACACCCGACCAAACTTTTCATGTTATGATATGGTGTTCTGGAATAC
The DNA here is from genome assembly GCA_029204045.2 of Tillandsia leiboldiana. Lineage (NCBI taxonomy): Eukaryota > Viridiplantae > Streptophyta > Magnoliopsida > Poales > Bromeliaceae > Tillandsia > Tillandsia leiboldiana. Next base: position 53,539,788 of record CM055062.1, on the reverse strand, counting down.
AACCAACAAACACACAACTATGATAGAACCTATAAAGTACAAAATATTAAAACACGGTTCTCTAGAGCTTAGGTTTTCACCTGATCATTTATGTTATGATATGGTGTTCTAGAATATAATCAACAAATGTACAACTATGATAGAACCTATACAGTACAGAAATATTAAAACACGGTTCCGCAGAGCCTAAGTTTTCAGAGAGAAAGCAGTTGTCCCACGTGATATCAGCACAGAAGGTCCAGAATTCAAATCCCACCAGACTCGTAGTTTCAGCTAATTCTCTTCCATTCAGTTGAAGTCTACATCGTACCAGAGTAACCAGGCTCCTAGTTTTATTTAAATATTTTTTTCATATAATTCAAAGTTCACATTATTGAGCTCATCAAAATGCCTCGAACTCAGACGCGACAAAAAGTATCAAATATAAAAATACTATTCCAGAGACAATGATTGTTTCACATAAATGTTGGCTATTTATTTATGGGTTAGAAATAGGTCCAACTTTTTGCCACGTGACAATAGGCTCAGGAGACTAATAAGTTGAGTGGGGTTGTGGTTCACAATAGACCTAACGTTCAGGTGAGTTGAATCCGGTCAAGATCCGTGAGCACTGCGTCTGTACGCTTTAGATAAATTGGTTGCGTATTTCTAACAGTTCGAGCTTTTGGGATTAATGGTCAGCGCCAACGATCCGACAATAAAGTGCTTCTTATTTCCATAGAAATCGCCTTCTAAAACTCCATGATTCCACTAGAATAACAACACCCGGAGCTAGATTAATTATATCCTCTAGTTGAGATCAAAATTGATCTCCTTAGTCGCATCACAACACTATGCAATCCTTCAATCCACATATCAAGCTCAAATTTGATCCCAAAATCATGATTCCACAACCAAATTTGAACAAAAACAACTTAAAACTACCATATTATCAGCAAAGAAACATAAAAACTACAGCAAACAATTCGATCTAAAAATAAACTACAAATAGAAACGCATCCAAGGGAAAATAGATTGGGAGCGAGAGAGAGAGAGAAAGCTCACGAGATCGGAATCGCGGAGAGATATAGAGAGAGAGGGAGATCGAAACCCTAATTTGTGGTTGGATAAGGGAGTGAGAGAGAGAGAGACAGAGGAGGAATGTAAATAGAAATTTTGTTGGGGAGAATGATTAAAATGTCAACGAGGAGCGTCACATTTGATTGGACGTTCAAGATATTACAAATCGGTCCTTGCATTTTTTTAAATTTTTTGCTTGAATTTATCGTTTAAAAAAAGAGGCAAAGTTCAATAATATTTCAAAACTTTCAATTTTTTTTTGCCCCTCAAATTACGATACAAATTATTTTTAATTTAATATTTGATATGATAAAACAGTTAGTAGATGTAGGTGTATAATGATGAATTTTAAAGATTGAGGGCCACTTACACGCTATGTAAAAATGACAAAGCTTAGGTAGTAAAGTATAAAAGTGAAAAAAATTATTTATTTTTGGTTAATTAATAAATTCGTATTCTCCCGAACGTTTTCGTGTCCAATTCGAGATTCCGCACATTTTTCCTTTCACCTCCTCCGACACCTTCGATCTCCACCAAATCGCCTCGAAACCCTAGATCTCCGCTTCCTCCTCCTCCTCCTCCTCCTCCTCCTCCTCCAAGGTACGACGATTCCCGTCTCTTTAGGGTTTCCAACGAACCAATTTGCATTGAAACCGATCTACGGGATCCAATTTATGATGTGTTCTTCTTGTTTTAGGGTTTTTTTTGTTAGGTTTTGATTTGATTCCATGGATTCGGCTTCGTCGAGCCAACCCGAGTTCGATTACTTGTTCAAGCTGCTTATGATCGGGGACTCTGGGGTTGGGAAGAGTAGTCTCCTGCTCCGATTCACCTCGGGTTCCTTCGAGGACCTTTCTCCCACGATCGGTGAGGTCTCGGATCCTCTGTTGTGATGTTTTAAATTGTTTTGTTTTTGGGGTCAGAAATGTATGTTGATTGGATTAGCGAGGTGTCTTGTAGATATATCAGAGTTTTTGCAAGGAAAGGAGGAGAATTTATTAATTTCTAGCATGAAAAGTAGTGTTTGTGGTGTAAAAAATGGGCTTTTGCTTGATGCTTGATGCTTATCTGGATTAATTTGGCTATATTTTACTAACCATTTTGTTAATCCGAGTTTTGCAGTGTAGAATATACGATATTTGCTTTTCACTCCTTTAATTAAAACAAAATTCTTTGTTCAGGTGTGGATTTCAAGGTAAAAATGGTTAATATTGGTGGAAAGAAATTGAAGCTTGCAATTTGGGACACAGGTGATTCTTCCACTTTTGTATCGTATGTGATCTCATTTGAGTGCTTTTTGTTATGAGGATGCTCCTGAAACGTGAACAATTTATCCAAAAATGGTAGTAACACAAGATAATACGTAATGCAGCGGGTCAGGAACGGTTTAGAACTTTGACGAGCTCGTACTACCGGGGAGCTCAAGGGATTATAATGGGTATGTAATTTTCTTTCTTACCCTTATCATCCTGTAATAATTCGAAATTGTTACTAATAATTTTTTTATACATTTTCATATACAGCTTGCTCGAACTGTTAATTAGTTTCTTCATATTGCTTTGCACCTTCATATATACCTAGCGGTGTCTTGGTTTCCTGCTTTAATCCTTCGTTCTATTGTGCAAGTTCTGTGAAGTTACTGGTTTCGAATTCGTGGTGAATATAAGTAAGCATTGTGGGCATGATCGTACAAGTGATAGTTCCAACCTTGTTCAAAATAGGGTCACTCTTGATGTGACGTTGGGGTTAAATCATTGTTATTGCGGAAATTGACAATCCATAGAATTGGGATATGTGCACTAAATTTATGACAGAAGAATCCTTTGATCAAACCCATTTGATTTATTGAAATTCAACTGTTTCTCATTGGCGAGTGATGAAGTGGGAACGCAAAGTATGAAATGTTTGCCCCCTTATTTTGCTGAATGGATGAAGGAAGAAAAGGAAAACCAGTAGCAGAATTATTGTAGCAGATGATTCGGTAGTTAAGTTTCAGGTATTAAAATGATTTGATATCTGATGCCTGTGGAACAAATTCTCAGGATTGGGTGTGGGAAGGATGATTTCCCAATTCCCAAAGACTCGTTATTTATTTGGAAACGGAAGAATACAACATTCATGTCCATCCCGCTACTATTATTAATCTTTACTTTTTAGCTCATTCCTCTAGAGTGACTCTTCACATTGGTGCTTCTATGGTTATTTTAGAACCAAACCAACTTCACGAAAGCTCAATGTAAAGCGAACGCTTTAGTTGAAATCAGTCCCTGATCTTCACTTTTAATTGTTTTTTGTTCTAGTTTATGACGTAACACGGAGGGACACATTTACCAATCTCTCTGACGTCTGGGCCAAGGAGATCGACCTTTATTCAACTAATCAAGACTGCATAAAGATGCTGGTTGGCAACAAAGTTGACAAGGTAATGCTTGCATATTTGTTGGTAATTTCTCGGGTGTTGTTATAGGCCACCCTACTTTTTGAAATTTGTGGGTAATTTCTTGGGCGCTTTTACTACGGTTATTTTGACTGAGAGTGTCTTCTTCACAGGAAAGTGAAAGAGCTGTTACGAAGAAAGAAGGTATCGATTTTGCTAGGGAATATGGGTGCCTGTTTCTAGAATGCAGCGCAAAAACAAGAGTAAATGTTGAGCAATGCTTTGAGGAGCTCGTCTTGAAGGTATTCTCTGTTCAAGTGCTAGTACTGTTATACTTGTTCGGTTTCCATTTACTGTACAGTTTCTCACTAACTGGTTCATAAGTTACAGATAAACATCTCTCTCGTTATATAGCAAAAACCAAAGATAAAGAAACTCATAAGATGAACAAATTGGATTCAACATATAAGGCTCTATAAAGTATAGCTTCTTTTTATTTTCTCTATTGTTTTTCCTTGTGTTGTGTGTGTGTGTGTGTGTGTTTTCTACAGTTATAACTTGGTCTTTGGTTTCATTCTAGCTTTTTCTTTTCTTTTTTTCCCTTTTTTGAGTCATGGTACTTTGGTCTAACGATTTCCAGGATTGGAAATGAAATTTCTATCGCCTTGAAACTGAATTTTGATCAAAAAGCTATCTTTTCGATCTTCATAAGTTAACCACCAACACCAGCACATATGCATAGACTTGCACACAAACAGTAGCAACGAATACTAAATGTTGGAGGTTAATTTTGTCGTTCATTACCGTGTTCCGTTCTGATTTCTGAGTAAATTTTGCAACAAATATGAGCATGCACCCAAATAAAAAACAAGCTGAACATGAACTCGCTTGCTATATTTTGGCTGTGTTTTTTCACCATGTTTCCTCGGTGGACTTTTCCAAGTCACAATACATCATGTAATGACTGTTCCATAACTATGCCACAGATCTTGGAGACACCAAGCCTTTTGGCCGAGGGTTCGTCAGGCGTCAAGAAGAACATCTTTAAGCAGAAGCCACCAGAAGCTGATGCTTCTACGAGCAGCTGTTGCTAACCAGACTTCTCTCTTTGTGCTCGTTTTTCGGTGGCTGCTTCCTCGTGGGCGGTGATACAAAAAAGATTTGTGGGTTGAGGTGATTCCTTTTGTTATTTCTTTTCATGTATAGTACATTCTCTAAAGATATGCTCTCAGTTACTATTATATACTTCTCGTATACTTGTTGCAGTTGCTACTTTTTATTATACGTTTAGTATTTATTCATTTTGTAAGAAAATAATGCATCATAATATTAAGTTGTTTGTTGATTTGTTCCAGTGCCCAATGGTCCTGTATAAATGTAGATATGTAGATATACTTGGTGGTAAAAAAAATCGTATCTGTTTGTGTACTTGCATGGGTGCATTACATGTGGTGTAATTTTAAGGACTCATATTTTATTTTATTTTTTGTATCACCTCTCTTTTTGTGAATTCATCTATATCTAATAAAGTTAAGTTATACTTGGTTATTTGAGTCTTTTTATTGCTGAAATTTCCTCTAATCAGATCAACAAACCTTATGCAAGCTATTGTTCATCTGGTTCAATCAACAGTGAGATTACATTTGGTTTTCGCTGGTGTACAAAATGTATCATAAATGATTCATTGCGATAAGCGTGAGCTTTATACTTTATCCGGAAACAAATAAGAATATTTTTTCATCATACTGCATGCGTGCTGGGGAGTCATAACCAACATAGGCCGAGGCACATCAGTTTCTTATACAGCCTTTGGCGCAAATCCGCGGCTTAAATTTACTGAACCCTCTTAAGAAACAGTCCCAGCTATATTACATCAAAAGACCATATATACATAGAACAAAACACCCCCCTTCAAATAAAACGCACCCAGCGCAAACAGACTCAGTAAGCATGATTGGAAAGAGCCGATCTCCCCGGGCGGTGAGCATGGAACGCGCAGGCGCAGTGGACCGCGGTGAGGCTGAGGCAGCCGCTTATGATGAGGGAGTGGCGCTCGGGGCACGTGTGGAGGGCCGGGAAGGAGTCGCAGACGGCCTGGACGGCGGGCGGGGTAAGGGCGGTGCACTGGCCGATGTTGAGGTTCGCGAGCCCTCGCTTCTCGTCAAACCCCTCGCCGCTGGTGGTGGTGGTGGTGGTGCTGCTGCGGATCTGGTCCTGTGGACCTCGCTTGCTTCTCATGCAGCCATTTTTCGCGAGGGAGTACATTGCGCGGTCGGTGATGTTCTGGCAGTAGTAGAGGCCGAGGGCTCTCAGGCGGAGGCAGCCGTTGGCCAGGGCAATCACACTTTCATCTGCACTTGTTTGTAAAAATATATACAAACTCCTCGGTTATCGAAAAGGCACATGAAATCACTCGAATTACTTTTAAAATGTTTAAGAGCTGATGCATATTTTGCTTATACATCTATGGCAACCTTAAATCTTAAATGATTTAGAAACATAGCATTTAAGAGATCAAAATCATCATATCATATTCAGTAAGGTACAGTTACTGGAGAAAAGATAAATAAAATAAAATGAAATAAAAAACGGAGCAGACGTATTCGACTAACTTAGATCAACATTAAACACAGCCTTTACAAAATCCAACAATAAGGTTAGACGACTTGCGCTATTCTAGTCCTTTGCATGCCTGTGCGAAGAAAGAAATTCAGTGAGACCATAGATTCAAATAGTTCTGTGAGTTGGATGTTTTCGCCTACGCCTATCGTCATACTGCACAGCAACTAAAATTACCATTTGAACACTTGCAAAAACTTGGAAAGGACAATTTAAATCGCAAAGTAAAGCAAGTATAGACACACCGCCGCATAAGCCCATTCCTCGAGGACAGCTTAATTGAACAACTCAGTAACTACATCATATATCTAAATGAGGATCACAACATGGTTGCTCGATTCCAACGCTTAATGATGACTCACTTTTTTAAAAAACTAACGTCGACCATTTAAGTACCTGTTATAAGGACGCAGCCGCATAGATCGAGAGCTCTAAGATCGGGACAACCCGATGCCAAGCTTATCACTCCTTTATCACTAACCGCGTCGCACCATCCGAGATTCAGAAATTGCAACTGACCGCAATTGCGTGCAATAGCCTGCATCCAAATAAATAATTATAAAACTTCAAAGCAGAAAACATTAGAAAAAAAAAAGCCTGCAAAATTATGACCTTATAATCGCCCCGCAAAATCTGAACTTACATACTATAGTGCCCTTCGAAACATTTTCTAAAGAATCGGACATTTCCTCAACTTAAGATAAAGGTGTTTTTGTAAGAAAATGCACCTTCAAGGAATATATATATATATATATATATATATATATGAAAGTTTAGATTTCATAGGGGTATACATATATATATACATATATATTAACCGAAAAAGGGGGAAAATATTAGCTATTTGAGAACACATTGGACTACAATACCTCTAGAGCTTGATCTGTTGCAGCTTTTACACACCCACAAAGATTTAAGTAATTGAGGTTCTTGCGGTGACTTGTCAGATCAGCTAGGCCAGAATCAGTAAAAGAAGAACACCCACTAATATTGAGTCTTGTAAGGTGAGGGCATCCACGAGCTAAGGCATACAACGATCGGTCCCTCAACTTACAGCTTCCGCTAAGATCAAGATCTCTCAAATCATGGCAGTGTTTTGTGACAATTTCAACAGCACTGTCCTCAAGTTGCGGTCTGTTCTGTCGTAGAGTCAGGACCTGAAGTTTCGTGAACTTGGGAGCGAGCGACTCTACAAGACTAGTCATGTTGTTCTTGCACCTGGAATGAAACTTTATACAGTAAGCTAAAAGGAAGGGATCAGCAAAATCAAACTGATCTTGACTACAAGCAGGTAAAGAAGTATTGGAGACCCCCCTCTACTATACGCCATTTGAAGAAACAAACCAAACTTCTCTTTTCTCAGTATTTATTCGAGGTAAGAAAATGTGCAGGGAGCCACTCAATTATTTTGATTCTCTTGATTGAAGTTTGCTTTCACTAATAAAATTGATGTAATCATAGTTCTATTAAATTCAACTGCTCTGTATGCTTTTTCATTGAATGGACTTCCTTTACAGTTAACAGCTTATAGCTAGCAGTGCCGCTGATTTTTAGTGAATCGCAAGTTCAATTTCTAAAAGTAACTAAAAATCGAGAGAACTCAATCACAAAAGTAAACTGTAACGGTCTATATCAAAACAACCTGTAGTTGAGGGGGTGTCTCCATACATATTCACCTTTATTTAAAGCCAACAACTTATTTTGGCAGTATAATTAGTAGTTTCAAGTAGACATTCACAAATAAGAACGCTGATGATAAATGACAGCCAATGCATCAACACAACAAAAACCCACTTGGTACTCTAGAAATTGGAATACCAGTTAATTCACTCTCTTCCATTATTAAATTGCACCGACGGTACAATAATGATTGTCGATTTAAGTAATCTATGCAAATAATTTGATATCATTATAAGTAAAATAGAAAATCAGTTTTGAACTCTGAAGGCTGGATATATTCTTACAGAGAATCCAAAATTTCAGACTTGTATCATTCCACCATTTTTCTTGCCTATTATTTCACCTTTTCATCTAACATCTTCACAAAATCACAACAAAATCCGCAGCATTCCTATTTTAGGGCCGTCTAACGCTACTAAGCAGAATTAGTACGAAAGCGTTTTTCGGTAGAACCACAGAAAATATATTGCGATATGCGGAATGTGCTATTACGTCAGAAGACAAACATGCATTTTTTTATCATACTTTCTCACCGCACGTATCATTTTTCTGTGGAACCACAAAAAACATATCTTAACCGATTCATTCATTGTGATATGTGGAATGTGCGCTGTTACGTTAGAAGACAAACAGGCATTTTTCTATCGTAATTTCTCACCGCACGTATCGCAATCCCCCTGTAATCCCAAACAGACCCTAAGTAACAATTCTAAGCTAACACAACATATGCTTTAGAACAAAATTGAGTTGCTCACCATGAGAGGGAGAGACTAGCGAGGCCCAAATACAAAGCATCTCTCCACCCGGTACAAACGCCGGAGGCCACGATGACCGTCCGGTCGTCGACGAGCGACGCGATCCTCAACAGCAGCTCCATGGGGAGGTCCTTCCAACCGGCCATGACCGGCCCCGCCCGCTCCATCTTCCCCCCTTCGCCCACCACCATCAGGTTCTTAAACCATACATCCAATCCTCCTCCGCTCCCCGGCCTCCCACTCACCATCTTTATATCTCCTAAATAAGGATGAACTACCCATTAGCCATCATATCAACCAGATACTTGGATCAAAATGGCACACACCAACAAATCAAACAGCTTCTCAACCAATTAGCTAGTAGATCAACGAAAGAAGTAGATCAAAATTGTGATCTTGATGAGATTAAATTCAAAAACTGATTCTAAATGGTTCATAAATACATACAACAAAAGGTAGTACTTTGGCGATCCTAATCCTACCTACAAAGCGAACAACTTTTGAACAAGAATTATTAGTGCTATATATAGACATAAAGAACCTGAATTTCCCCTTAAAAGAAGAAGAAGAGAAGCGTTACTGAAACGCACTGAACACACAAACTGGAGGGAAACAACAAACACAGCAATAAAAAACCCAAATTTAGAACAAAATTACAAAAATTTGAAGCTTGGATAAGCATAAATATAGAAATTATAAAAAAAATAATTGGAATTACTCGCCAGTGTCGGAGAAAACTAGGAGAGAAACGGAGAAATCGGAGCATCCAAAACCCTAATCGAAAAACCAAAAGGGGTAAAACAAAACGGACTAAAAACTAACCCTAACTCCAAAATCAAAACGCACAAAAAATTTAGCCAAAACTGAGCGAAAATTCTAAACTTGGACACGATCGCAGCGAAATCAAACTCCCCAAAGCAGGAATTAGAGGAATTAGATGCAAATGAAGCGATCGATCACTCACCTGGTGCTAAAACCCCACGGAGAGTTCTCGATTCTCCAATCAAACGGCGGCTACAACGGATCAAATCGGGGTGAACTGAGCGATTGATAGATGAAAAATTTGTGGAAAAAGGGGAAAATTTGTGGGTATTAGGCGATCGAAATGGAGCTCGAAGCCCCGAATTGAGACTCCGGGGCTTAGGGTTTTAAATAGAAGGGAACAGCGACGTATGCGGCTGTGGGGGGTGAGAGCGAGGGAGACGACTCGAGATTCGAGAACGAGGAAATTGTTGCGTGGACCGGGTCTATACACCGGGTCTATAGACCCGGTCCTGTGTTTGAGAAAATATTATTGAATAATTTGATGAAAAAAAATATTTTTTTTTTAAAAAATTATTAGGTAAGATTTTATATTCATTTTTTCAAATAAAATTCGTTTCAATTTGTAATTACTGTATTATTATTCATTAGATTTTTTTATTTTATTTGGTATAAAATAATTAGTTTGTAATATATTCTATATATAATAATTGTTAAGTAGAAATAAAAATTATTAACTAAATATATAATTTTAAAAATATATTATTTAAATAATAAATTATGCTATAAATTATTATATTAAGCTAAATAGTTTATTTATGGCCCACGAGCTGCTCGGGTTGGGGGAGCGAATATATAAGAGTTGATTCGTTGAGTTATCGAGCTGAAAAATTCAGTTTATATTCGACTTATTTACTAATGAGTTGAATAAAAGTCACAAAATAATTAGTTTGTAATATATTTTATATATAATAATAGCTACGTAGAAATAAATACTATTATTTAAATATATAATTTTAAAAATGATAAAAAAAAATTATCATTTAAATGTTAAATTATAATATAAATTATTATATTAAATTAAATCGTACGTTTACCGCCTACGAGTTAGGAATGTCTATGAGTTGACCCAGAGCGAGTTTAGAAGACTGGATGAGCGAACAAGAGCTGACTTGTTAAATTATTGAGTTGAAAAATTTAACTTATGATCAGCTTATTTACTAATGAGTTTAACAAGAGACAAGCAACAAATAGTATTATCAATTCTGAATAAAAAAATTAAAATTTTAATCTAATAATTAAAATTTACAAAATAAAAATCTCTTCATAATTAGATTAATATAAAATTTAAATAATAAAAATTTATAATATATAGAGAGAGATTTGGAGGTCCAAAAGTGCATCATAAAAGAAAGAAATTAAAAGAAGAGAAAATATACAGGGAACCGGTGTATAGAGCGCGGTGCACGGAGTACAGAGTACGGACACGTGGCGGTGGGGGAGAGGTGGGGCCCAGCGGGCGGGAGACGACGACACGCAAGCAGTGGCGTGGAGAAGGCGACGAAACAAATAATAAAAGAAAACGTCTGATTCTGATTCTCTTTTTTTTTTTTTTTTTTTTATTGGTGGGAGGTGGAGATGCGTCGGGAGACGCGAAACGCCGAAACCGCCACAAAAGTAAGCAATTATTATTATTCTAATTATTATTAATTAGGCTTCCCCATTTATTATCTTTTTACTTTTCTCAAGGGGTACATTAGTAAATTCACTATAAACTCTTTTTCTTCTTTTTTTTCTTTTTTTTTTTTGTTATTTTTGTTGTTCTAATTATTTCAAATATTTATCATCTATACTAAACAGTTAAAAAGAAAGATGTATTAAACTAGTTTATAAAGTTTAGTAGGTTTAATTGTTAAAATTAAAAATACAAGCGTTTTATTGCAAATAAAAATATAAAATTCAAATTGAAAACTTCTATTTTAATATTATATAAAATAATTATTTAACAAAAATTAAATAATTAAAAAATAATATTTTAATCATGTATATCCACCAGAAGCAATAATTAGAAGTACATAAAGAACAGCAGCTTTATTTGACATAAAATTTTTTACTTCTGTGGCACATATAATTATTTTGAAATTAAAATTTAATTAAAAAATAATTAATTTTATATCGCTATTTGTAAACTTATCGAAAAATATATATATTCCTACAGTTTAACTTTTCGTATTTATTCCTTCAAAAATTTTAAATTATTCATATATATATATATATATATATATATATATATATATATATATATATATATATATATATATATATATATATATATATATATATATATATATATATATATATTCCTACCGTCAATGGCCATTAAAAAAATATAATTAATCATAAATTAAATATTTAATTTTGATTAATGAGTTATGTGAATTTATTTTTTTATCCTTTCAAATATTATATTTAATTATAAATATATTTTTTAATTTTTAATAGTTCGAAATTTTTTAAGAAATATATTTGTAAGGACAAAATTGATATTTTACGTATATTCTATTAAAAAATAAATCGTAAAATAACGATAATAAATCAGAAAAATATATATATAAACAACTTAAAATTTTTGAAAAAATAAATATGAAAAATTAAATTTTGTAGAAATATATCTACTAATCGATATGTTTATAGAGAACGGTATGAAATTAACCCTTAAAAATACTCATTTTGTTTTTTCCAAATAAAAAGTAAAGTAAAAAAAAGGGCATTGCAATTAGGGATCTTAAGTTAGTTTTACTCAAGCATTTATGAATTATCCCAAAATAAAGTTTCAATTGGGTGAGACTTGTAGATATGGTTTTACCTGTGCATGCTCATTATTTTCTATTATTTAATTCATTTGGATATCTTATACCTAACCTGTGACAAGAGCAAGGAGAATAATAATAGCTAGAAATTAGTAATTATGGGATAAGGTGATTGTTTTTTGTTTTTTGTTTTTTGTTTTTTATTTTTTTTTTTTTAATTTAGAGCCAATTTGGTGGGACAGTTGATGTTGAACTTAGATTGTTAGGAGTTGTCACTATTATAAATTAGTTTAGCTATATACATCTTATAAATTATGTTAAATAAAGTGTTTATTTTAGTAGTGCTTATAAAAAAAATAAGTAGTATACTAATTTTTTAAAAAAATTTAAATTAAAAAATTTTATTTTAGAACTGCAATGTCCGATCGTTAACGTAATTATAAATTTTAAAAATTCGAGCTATTAAAAATATATAATAAATTTATTTAAAACGTATGGACACGCTGCCTACGAAACTCGATTGTGATTCGGTCCGACCAACTTCACGTTACTTTGAATATAACTTGATCCAACCTAACCTCACGTCATTTCGAATATAACTCGACTCAATCTGGCATCTCGTTATAATGCAGAATGTTGATCCCTTTAAGTCAATAATTTTTCTCCCAACGCTTGCACATATTCGCAACATGCGAGGATTAAATTCGTGACATCTGATTCTGATATCATTTATCGGATCATTAATATTAACCATTAATTCTGAAAACTCGAGCTATTAGAAATATCCAACTAATTCACTTAAAGTGTACAGACACAGTATTTACATGACTCAATTGTGACTCGGCCCAACCAGCCTCGTGCCACTTCGAACATGACTCAACCCGATCCAATTTCATGCCATTTCGAACGTAGCTCGACTCTACCTTGCCTCCCGCCTCAAGATGTAAAATGCTGGTATTTTTAAACCAGCATGTAGAATTTTATCTTTGAATTTCGCCGTAATATAAATTATAATTTATTTACCAAATGCTTATTATCTATGGCTGATTATCTGTTGCGAAGCGGATCATTTTCAAAATGCTTAGTAGCAAATGCTGAATCTTGAAGCACTAGAAGTGTATTCGAGTCCTCTTCGTCACACAAAGATCTTGGAGTTTAATTCGTTCTAGTGCTTTTAGATATGATAATAATATTTTTATTTATATAAATATATATATCTCTAATAGGATTCTCATGCATGCTAACTAATATTAACCACTAAATATTAATTAAGTAACATTTGGGATTATCCTCTATAGTATTAATTTCCTACAATTTATTCTAAATATCTCCTATTAAAACTTTCATACTAGTTTAAATTGCATAACTTTTCTAGTTCCTATGTATGCATCAATGGTACTATATATGTATTAATGGGGCAATTAATTGTTGTTGTTAGAACTTATACATTAACCTTGATTTTATGCATGTAAACCTAATTCAAATGAGTGGCCCTTTTTTGCTTTTTTTTTTTTTTTTCTTTTTTTTTTTCTTTTTTTTTTTCTTTTTTTTTTTTCTATCAGCTAGAGTTAAAGTTTCTTTTTGAAAATAGTTGCTTAATTTTGTGGTAAACAAAAGGGTCCACAACACACTACATATCTTGTCTCCTTTTTGTCCTTTTGGCCCCACCCATACAATGAACTTGGCCTAAATTTTGTACCAAATTAGTATCAAAGTTGCATGAATTAGAGAGAGTACTACAATGATGATAAACTTTTCTCTATTTGGATAATAATAATATGACATCAAGAAAGGATGGGAGCTAGTGTAGTGCATCACTAAAGGAAAAGTGTTGCTTTTCATGTCACAATGAAACCAAATTCATATATGTGCTCACCTTTGGATGGTGTTTTCTTATATAGCATAGTCCTTTTGTTTAGATTCCATTCAATGTATCTAGTCAAATTTAGTTAGGCGAATGATTAACACTAATCTCTCTTTATTAATAATAAAAATAATGTAATTGATGCTGAATCTTCGCTCTATCTTCGTTCGTAAATATAGGTCAGTGAATTGAACCACGTAAATATATATTGTATGCTTTATTTTGCCTTCTCTCTCTCTCGATTCTTTTTTAATATTTTCGTACTTCACGAATTTGAATTTTTCACTTTTGTCGTAACTAAAATATATATTGAGAATTTAGATTAGATATAAGAATAAAAAAAAAAAATATATATATATATATATAGCTTTTAAATGTTAGATTTCACAATATTATCACTATCTAGAACAGCTGGTTGATACTCCCACTCTGAGATAGAAATATAGATGCGGACATGTTAATTAAATTATGGATATATGAGGAAAAATAAAATAAAAATTGAATAAGGATAAACAATATCAAAGTTATATTTTTGCTTATTGCTATAACAAGAACTCTCTATCGATCTTTAAAATTGTGAAACACACTGTGATAAATAACTGTAGTCGAAAGTATAAGTATAATAAAAACTTTCTTCGTAGGTGTTGATAAAAACCTACATATTTCCTTATGTTTATGTCCTTGGTTAATTCCTAAGTTTAGCATCACCAGATGCGTGTCATGCTTTTATATATAAACAACTTGTTTTGCGTGCCTGTTTAGATCTTTTTAGTAATCATATTTTGTGTGGAATATTTCATGCAAAGAGGGCTTGTTTCATTTCCCTTCTTGCTTGCCTAAGATATTTTTAAGCTTAAGATGTTTTTAAGGATGAGTTTGCATCAAAATGAGAATACAAATTGATGTAGTGGGTGTCAATTTAGTTTTTAATAGAAATCATAATTGCTATTAGATATGGACTTGTTTATATGGTTACGACAACGTATGGTGTCAGGAGTCGCGATAGCGAAAACGTCAACGTCGGTGGTGATGACGATGGTGACGGTGGTGGCAACGGCGGCAGCGATGATAGCAGTGATGGCATCGACGATAACAATAACAATGATGATTTTTGCTATAGCAGTAGTGACGGTGACGACGATAATTGTAAAGTTGAAAATGTATATCGTCGCAACATGAAAGCTGTATATATATCTTGTAATTTGTAAGTAAAATATATTATTCTAAACAGTGAAATTATTATGACTTTCCGACTAAATATAATTATTTATATATATATATATATATAACTTATTCGAACATCCTAAACTTTTCGAAGGAGAATGCATAGTTGAATCATGGATGGGGTTAAATTTAAGTCGCGTAGTAAACGAGACATGGCTACTGTACACTACAATCTATCTATATTTATATATAATTTTTTTAATTTTTGCCACGTGTCAATATTTTTTTCATGATTTAATTTTTTTTTTTCTTCACTCTTTTCTTCATTTCTCTTTTCAATTAAATGCTCAATTAATAATTAATGAACGAAACAAATATTACCTTAATTAATTACCCTATATATTTTCTATTTTTGAGATTACCAAAAAAATATTATCCTAATTAATCAGCTCCAATTAATTACCCCATATATATTTTTTATTTTTGAATTTTTTCTTTTTTTTTTTATCTACCGTCTCTTTCTTTTCTCATCCGACATCTTCTCGTTTTCTTTCCACTCTCTTTAATTTCTCACTGGACATCTCCTCATCTTCTCCCCCACTCTCTTTTTCTCAAATCCGGCTTTTATCTCTCTTCCATCCACATATCCTCTCTACCACGTTTTCGAGATTTAATTTTTTAGAAAAGTCGATAAATTCAAATTCTTGAGGTATATGCAGTGGCGGCGGTGATCACCACGGCGGCAGAGGCCACGACCATCAGCACCGGGAGTGGGGAGGCCGCGAAGGGCGGCTTCGGGCAAATCGTGGCGGAGATCGTGCGAACGGCGGTGTTTTAGTATTTCGCCTCAAAATTTTTCATCCTCAAGAGACTCTCCCAGTTTTTAGTGGTCATCTCCAACCTCTTCTAAAATAATGAAATCCTGGTGAGTACCCTAAATTCATCGTAGCATGATTTCATTCCGTGATTTGATATTGGATTGATCTATATCGAGATTTTAGAACAATTTGTTTATATTATTGTGATAAATTAGATATAAGTTTAGTTATAATAATATATATTCGCTGTATCGCGTGGGTCACTACACTAATATTAATATAATCCTTTAATTTGGACTCTACAAGTAGTTAGGGTTGTGAAAAAAAAAATCCGATTCGGATCCAAATTGAATTAAATAGTATTCGACAATAACAAAATAGGTAGTGTTACTCATTGGAACACTCAACTAATAATTAGTTTTGGAAATAATTAAATTTATTGTTCTAATTTGGTGACTTTTTTAGAATTTAACTTTTCTCAAAAGAGGGAAAAAAACAAACATTCACATCACATCATGTTATTATTCAAAAAACAAAAAAATAAAAAACAAAAAAAAATCCTTATATAGAGTGGGCAAAATAATTAACTAATCCAAAAAATCATAAATTATAAAAATCTACAAATTATATATATTTTCTAATTATTTTTTTTATATCACATATTAGTTGTAATATAATATGTGAATTTTGTATAATTGCATTAAATTTATATCACATGTTAGTAGCATCTAATACTGAGTCAGGGGTGTTAACAATAATAGTTCTATATTAAATACAAACTAAAACTTTGGCCTGCATATATATAATATATAGAGAGTATTCTAACTAATTAGTTTAAGCTTTTGAATCAGTTTCGAATTCTTTAACAAAAAGTAAGATCATAAATAAATTAGGTTCAAAATAAGCTTATAATTTAAGCTTAAAATAAGGTGATTAATAAGATTTTGAGTCTCAAAGAATTTTCAATTTTGAGTGTGCATGTGGATTGATTGATTTGTTGGTGCAATTCCTATCACTTTCTTAATCTTAATTGTTATGAAAATAAAAGTATGATTACCTCATTTCTTTTGAATAATTTCATAGTGATTGTAATTCACCAAAAGAAAAAAGTTTGCATCTAAAAAAGTCTAAGCAGCTTCTAGAAACTTGCGGATTACTATTTTTTTTGTTTTTAAGAACACAAGTTTCTTTTTTCTTTTTTCTTTTTCTTTTTCTTTTTTGTTCAATTGCCTAGATGAGAATGAAATATTACTAATTTAGAGAAATTTCCTTATCATGCACCTACTTACTCTTAATTTGGGTATCATGCACCAATAAAATTATGAAATCCAACTTGTGATTGGTGTGTGGTTTAAAATTAATAGGCAACATGTGTATGTGTGATTGGTGTGTGGTTTAAAATTAATAGGCAACATGTGTATGTGTGGAGGACACCCACAATTATAAACCATTTGGAATATTTTTTTAAAAAATGATACTTTTTCAATCCTTATTTATTTTAATTCAAGTTATTCATCAACTAAGGTGGAGTGTTTTTTTTTTTTTTTTAATAAAGTTAGAGTATTATATATCGAATTATTGGTGCTAATCATTAATTCAAAAAATTCGAACAACTAGAAATATATTGTTAATTCACTTAAAATTTATAGAGGCAATATTCATGGATCGCGATTGTAACTCGACCTAATTAACTTCATGCAACAAGACGGAATTAAACCAATAATCCCCTCTCCCTAATATTTGTACAAATTCGTGTCATCTAATTACTCTGATACCACTTATCAAATTCTGATCCATTTACGTCAATATTATATCTATACAATCTCTGATTATTAACGTGATGCCCCAATTTTTCAGGGGTCACCTATCATAGAACTACTCTAACTCTAACACGATTAACCCTCTTAATTTCTTGAGTCTTATTAACATCCAAAATGCTATAACCGGGTTAAGAGATTTAGTTTTATTATATCATTTATATATAGGACTAATCTAAATTCCGGGGGTGTTACATTTCTCCCCCTTTGAGTTCTGATGTTTTCGTCAGGCTCAGGCGCACTCACAAGTATTAGGCGGTGTGAGACTCGTCTCGCTAGCCTTAGTCGGCTTTGTGAGAAGCTGCACTTCACCCACAACGGTCATTAGCTGGGGAGTCGCGCTCTACCCGCTATATAATCTTTTGGCTCAGCCGAGATTCATCTCACATTTTCGGCTGGTGATTGACTCTAATACCATTTGTGACGCCCGAACATCTCAGGAGATCATCCATACTAAAACTACTCTAGTTCTAACACGTTTAACTCTCTTAATTTTTTGGGTCTTACTATCATCCAAAATATTATAGCCGGATTAAAAAATTTAGTCATATTATATATATATATGACTAATTTAAATTTCAGTAATGGTACAATTAATATGTTGAGATTAAAAAAACCTAATTAGATAATTAATATAACTTACAAGAATAATTATGTAATTCATGAATAAAATAATAATAATTATAATAATTAAAAAATAATAATAGAAAAGTACTATATCAGTATTAAATTATTTTAGTAAAACAATTATAAAAAAAAAATAAGTACCCAAAGTATTTTTCTTAAATTTTAAAATTTCCAAAAGGGTTAAAAAGAAATTTGGGAGGACAATTTTAAATGGTACTCCAAATCATTTTTTTTACATTATTGCCCCTAATAAATTTTTTTTTTTTTTTGATTATTTTTTTTCTGGTCAAAAGGGAAACCTAATGCTCTCAAACTCATTCACAAATATAAAAAGTTGTACCATAATATTGATGGGTACAACCTTTCTCTCTTTTCTCCACAAAGATAAAATGATGTGATGGGTTTAAATGCTGTGGAAATGAACGGTTGAGAATGTGCCACGAAATCATGTATTCATAGCTTCTTTTCTTTTCTTTTTTTGATAGAGTTGCATATACACCCAAAAATGTGTGGTTGATTTTATCACATAAATAATATCATAATTTTATTTTTTGATAATTGCTATCCTTATATTTTATATATAGATATAAAATTTATATCCAAAAAATTATTGTGATTCATATTCTTATGGATTTAAAGGTCTAAATTGCACCATTTATAAGAGATATGTACATATAGGTTTTTTTTTTTTTTTTAATACCAAAAGTTTATACAATTATTTTTATTTCATTCTGTTTGGTTCGAAAATAATAAATTTTAAAATAATTTTTTTTATTTTTTAAATAATTTATTATTTTTGAATAATCAAGAAATTAAAATAAATTTGTTTTTTATTTGTAATAATATTATTCTCAGAAATAATTAAAATTTTGTTCAGTTTATTTTATAAAATAGTAGAAAATAGTAAAAAAAAATAATGATTGAATTTGACATAAAATATAATTTAATAAAAAATTTTGTTATAAAAATAATTTATTATATTAAATATGTATTAATATATTCAATTACATATTTTATAATAAAAGTAATTTACTCTAATAATATATTATATATTGCGTATTCATAATTTAGTTTTATTTTAATTTATTTCAAGCTATTCGTGGATAACTGAAAATAGCAAAATTTAATCGGAATAAAATATTTCGGTCAAAAAATATATCGTTTGACAGAATAGCAAGAATAATTTTTGTTATTTATGTTTATTTTCAAACCAAATAAGACCAAAATGAACCAGGTTTATGCATGATTTATAACACACTTTTAGGCATACCAAAAAATATTTGGTTATACATGAAATGTAGAAGATTGTTTTTCACAGAAAAGTGTTTTCAATAGAAAATATTTTTAAGATTTGTAATGTTTGGTATATATATGTTGGAGAAGAGAATAAAATTTTATTTTTTCTCTTTTATTATTTGATTATATAAAAAATATTTTAAATTTTACTTATATATATATATATATATATATATATATATATATATATATTGTAAAATACTAAATAATATTATAAAATTCGCAGAGACTAAAAAATTGATAAAAATGATTACTCACTTTTAAATATAAAATTATAAAAATATTATTTTCTATAAAGAACAATAATTATTTTATAAAATATCGCATACACATAATAAATTATAATATTATAAAATTTGTTCATTTCACAATTTCTTTCTTCATTAAACCAATCCCAGCCTAATTTTATCTCCTTTGATTCAACATTCAAGTGAGAATGGGATCCACAATATACATATTTATTACTTTCACAATTTAAAAAGAGAGAGAGAGAGAGAGAGAGAGAGAGAGAGAGAGAGAGAGAGAGAGAGAGAGAGAGAGAGAGAGAGAGAGAGGTATTTGTCTCTTTATTTTTTTATTTTTTTTTAAAATACCTAATAGATAATTAAATTAAAATAAAATTAACGCATGATATGATGACAAATCAGAAACTTTTCAATAAAACGTTATTGGGGAGCTCCTACTAAATTTTTATCCATCAACAAAAATTATAAGGAAAATGCTATGTGTACACCCGTAAGGAGTGTACATCTCACACCCCCATCCATCTAAGGGTGAAGGTTTGATGATGGATCACTTGATGTGACCCGTAAAAAATATCGTCACCATTAAAATGGTGGAGATGTATAATGTACATCCCTTCGGGGTGTACATGTAGCATTGCTCAAATTATAATTCTTCTCTCTATGGTTAAAATTTTTTAAAAAAATATTTAATAAATAATTGGATAGAGATAAAATTAATATATGGCTGAAAAACTTTTCGATAAGACGTTATGTCATTGATTGGTGTTTCAAACTAAAATCTTATAAATGATGGATAAAACTAAAAAAAAAAAATGTGAGATTTTTTTTGGAGTTTTTCTTCTATATTATGATAGGGACAATTGAGTTTGCCTAGTAATTTGGTACACCAATTTATATTTATAATTTTATTTGGATAGAATAGAGCTACTGTAAAAATGTTCTAAAAAATTATAGCAGAGAGAAATATGGTGCACTAGTTCATATTAGAAACTATTTTAATAAAAGTGTTCCATAAATTTTTTGCTCTTTTATTCAAATTTTCTCCTTTTCTCTTGGAAAAGAAAAGGAGAGAAAGAAAAATAATTGAGAAACTTCTATTTCCATTCTCTTATTTTTCTCTTTCTTTTTTTCAGAAAATAATTAACTTTTTTTTTCTAAAAGTTATTTCAAAAGTCTAATTAAATAATAATGATGTATCATTTTTTATTTGACTAAGTATTGGTAGTAATTATTATTATGCATTTAATGTGCATAAAGGAAAACAAGCAATTGACCATAAATTTCAAACACACTTAATTGGGTTTCTTGTTTGACTAAACAATCTTGGGCCTATTAAGTAGGGATGAAGAAAAACAAAAAAAAATACAACACCAACCATTTCAAACCCATTTAGGGCTTCTTAAAATACATAACAAAAAAAAAAAAAAAAAAAAAAAAAAAAAAAAAAAAAAAAAAAGAAAAAGAAAGACATCCTGCTTAAAAAAAGGTGGACCAGGGATGACTTATGTGCCCTTTGCCTAGACGAAGCGGAGACGGTCGACCATCTGTTCCTACATTGTCAGCTCACTAGAAGCATTCTGCAAGCCTTCCACCCGAACCTAGCTATCTTCAACAATTCTTCGACGACGGCTTCGGTTTGGAACCGCTCTTGTCAGAGAGAAGGATCTTTGCGCGCTACAGAACTCTCCGGACTAGCTTCGGTTTTGTAGTCTATCTGGCTCGAAAGAAATAAGAGTCTTTGAGAAGCGCAAAAAGAAATAAGAGTCTTTGAGAAGCGCAAAAAGACGACGGATGTTGTGGCTACACCTCGTTAGTTAATTCCTTTTTTTTTTTTCTTTTTTTTTTTTTTTTAGGCCTGTTGCCTACCCCTGTTGCTTAGTTCATCCTTCTTATGAATGAAGCGGTAGCATGCTACCTTCTCCTCAAAAAAAAACTTTAATTTTCAACCTATTTACTTGGAATGAGCTTACCTAGACTCCAACCAAACAATGTTCCCCAGGCTTCAATAACTCCACAAAAAATAAGATATTTGTTGATTTGTATAAAAAAGATCAAAAACTTGAACCAAAGAAGCAAATATCCAAAGAGAAGCTGTACTTCAAGAAAAATAACAAGAGGGTACATAAAATCACAGCAGTAGCTATTGTTTTGCATGAGTAATATCAATCAACTATTGATCTTAGTAAAAAGTTCCAGTTGATTTGCATGGAAATATCAAAAGCTTGAACCAAAGGATCAAATATCTGAAGAGAAGCTGTCACTGAAGTAAAATGACAAGGATCATAGAATCACTAGAGTAGTATTTCTTCAGCATATATACCTACATTCGAAAGCTTGATTGCGTTAGAACTCGGTTTATTTTGATTACACTACCCTCATCATTGTAATTAGAGTCTCAATTGTTCAAACCTCTTTTTGGTACACATTAGTGCACCACATTTCACCATATAAGAAAGCTGCATATATTAGATATGAAACTCTTTTCTTTCGACTGATGTGTGGGCATCATCATCATCATCATTATTGTCGTCGTTGTAGCTTGTAGGTTCCCCGAACCCCGAA
Source organism: Tillandsia leiboldiana (assembly GCA_029204045.2). Classification (NCBI taxonomy): domain Eukaryota; kingdom Viridiplantae; phylum Streptophyta; class Magnoliopsida; order Poales; family Bromeliaceae; genus Tillandsia; species Tillandsia leiboldiana. The sequence continues at coordinate 53,517,333 of CM055062.1, read as the reverse complement.
AACCCTAAAACCAGAAGCAGCGCAACCTGGGCTACAGCTTGGGATCTCTAGCTTCATAAACCTTATCCATCTATCCTTGTAACGACCCGGCCCACTAGCAATAATAACTCGTTGGGCCCAAACCACAACCCAAAAAGCTTAAGCCCAGTTATTATTACTAGTGTCCATGTCTCATATAAATCCAATCACAATTCCATCCACATTCGATGTAGGACTATTGGGGGCATCACAGACTCCCCCCGTTTAGGCCTGACGTTCTCGTCAGCCTAAACACACACACAGCAGCCCAAGATCACCAGGCGATGTGAGACTTGTCTCGCTAGCCCTGCCATCTAGACCCAGGCTCAGCCGAGACTCGCCGCACACTTCCGGCTGGTTATTGGCTCTGATACCAAATGTAACGACCCGACCCACTAGCAATAATAACTCGTTGGGCCCAAACCACAATCCAAAATGCTTAAGCCCAGTTATTATTACTAGTGTCCATGTCTCATATAAATCCAATCACAATTCCATCCACATTCGATGCGGGACTATTGGGGGCATCACAATACTAAGGTGGATTGGTATCTTCAGATTACTAGATCATTCGTGGCTATAGGATACCGCCAAGTAGTTCTTCACTTTGTGTAGTGGGGAATGAATTGCTGAGTCAAATGCCTGGTGTGGTCGTCTGCTGCTTCGAGAAGGTGTACTACCTGTTTTTTTAAAAAAGCTTTCGCACGTAAGCAACTTAAAAGCAAATTATATTAAACACAAAGCACCGAGTTACACCTCTCAAGTATATGCGCATGAAATAGGCTGATTTTGATGATGCTGTTAGTTTTATATATTTCATAAATTTCCCAAGGAATAAAAAATGCACAGCACAAGATACTATCAAAAATATAACATATGAATATTGATATTATAGTGGTTAAAATCACTGGCACAAGGCGCGTAAGATGTGATGCTATGATTCTAAAAAGTAAACAAACTCTACAAAATGATGGTATACCTTAGAAATGGAAATCCCCTCATAACTAGATATGGCTCCAAAGCCCAAATTTTTGGCGAAGACAAAAATGAGATGAACTATGTTGAAGGTTGGATATATTCAGTTAATGTGTACTTTTCTGCCAGGGAACACTCAAGGTTGGTCTCCGGCTGTGTTACCAAGGAAAAGAGTAATAATGTATTCACTTTTGTTACATCAGCTAGAGCAACGCAATCCTATCCCAATTCTTAATGCGGACGTATGGGCTTACGGTTCCTTCTCAATGAGCACTTATCATGCAAAGATCTCCAAGGCATGTCATAATACGGAAATCCTTACAAAAGAAGATGACGAATAGACCAAAAGGAGAACTTTTTAATGCTTTAAAGACTATACATGAGCGGAGCCATGATACAGACCTCTCCCATTGATGGGCGCAACTCAGGGTTTCTTCTAACACAAAGATATGCTGCTTTTGCCAGCTGGTATAGACCGTAAGTGTCATAGGAGTCTCCGATGCGCCGATCAATCAATTCATGCAATGCAAGACTTTCAACCAGCGGTTCTGCCTAAGATTTTCAAAGAAAAAAGGTGGATAATACATCAGACCCTCCTGAACTTGTAGCTGATTATAGACGACCAGAGAAGTTTTTTAATTTTTAAAAAATAAAGTACTCGAACAACCTGAACAGTCAAGACTTCATGTCCTACCTGTCTTCTCTAATGCCAAGATGCGATTATGGTATTTCAGTCAATTAGCTTCATATAAGTGAAGAGTACAGAGTAATGGAGAAGGCGGCAGATCAAATTTGTAAGATTGTTCATTTAAAAATTAAAAAACTTAGGCAGCCATCAGTACAGCTAAAAGTTCAGTATGTTCCAATGCATTTTTCCCGAACAAAGACACAGGAAAGAATCATGCTAGCAATTTCTGCAAAACTTGAAGGTCGAACCAGTAAAATGCTTTAAAACTTGCATACCCATTGCAATAGATGGTGGAACTGTCCTCCTTGTTCATCTAATACCCTTTGCCCCGATATCAGTTGAAAAAGAACTATCCCAAATGCATATACGGCTGTCCTTACGGAGACTATTCCATATTCAGCATATTCAGGCGCCAGATATCTATAGTCAATAATAGACATTCAGTATAATCATGGAAAGAAAGATAATTCTGCACCTGATGCACCACAAGAGTCTGCACATTTGCATCTCAATCTTCAACCCACTGCCCGGTAAGTTGAGATGAAAGTATTAAGTGAGTTGGAGGGTAGATCTTGCAATCCATGGGCTGAAGTGGTGCATTGGGTGCTGGCAAGTGTTTTTATCCCATTAAAGAAAGGCACGTGACAAAACTATGTTATGGATAAGTTTCCAACCCTGACGTCCCCAGTACTCTCGTCTGAAATGAATCGTTGTTGTCCTTCCATTTTGCAAGGCCAAAGTCCCCAAGCTGTGAAAGGGGGGAAAATTCATCAAAATATATACTCTTAAAGGTTTTTCTAGTGTTTGCTAATATCTACGAATAAAATGTCTCACAGTTCTCGCATATAAAATTCTGAAATTAGCACATAAATAAAACAACTTTGTCTTCGACCAACTAACAACCTTTACAGCCTAACTACAGTGCATGTGACTATGAAATTTCAAATATAGATATGCTAACACTAAACTAACATGAAGAAAATAAAAAAGTTCACCATGGGTGCAAAGTCATGGGTTAGCAGTATATTGCATGGACGCAAATCTCGATGAATTATAGGACCAGCACGGCACTCTTCGTGTAAGAATCGCAATCCTTTTGCTATTCCAATAGCAATAGCATGCCTTTTATGCCACTCCAGCAAGTTCGCAGACTCACCTATTTATCAAATGATAAAATGAGAATAAGCATTAAAAAGACATTACATACATATCCCTGCATTATATTGATTTATATCTATACCTCTGCGAAATCTGAATTTTCATATATGCCCTTCAGAAACTTACTTTACTACAAAAATAAAACACCCTCTTAAAGAACTATAAAAACCAACTTCTGCCCATGAATTGGATTATTCTGCAACTTGCAGAGGCATATTTTTGTGAGAAACAGCACCTTCAAAGGGAATATAAAAGAATTCAGATTTTTCAGGGCATATGTAATTAGACGATTTTGCAGAGATACATAAAATTCTAAACATAATATTGCAGGTGAAGCAACTCTATATTAGCATATGCTTATTGAAGCTACAAAAAGGTAAAAAGAACACAGGTACTTTTGAGAGTACTTACTGAACAGATGCCACTCAAGAGATTTGTTGCAAATATATTCATACACCAAAATATTATGGTTCTCTTTACAGCAGTAACCAAGCAGCATGACAATATTCCGGTGCCTCGCAAAGCTAAGTACTTGCACTTCAGAAAAGAACTCAGAATATCCTTGAGTACCTGCTTCTTTCCTTAATTTAGCGGCAATCATTTGCCCATTTTTAAGTTGGCCTTTGTATACACGACCAAATCCACCTTCTACCAACAATTTCTCTTCAGAAAAGTCGGAAGTTGCGGCTTGAATCTCTGAAAACTGGAATTTCATAGACTCCTTGATGTAAAGTATCGATCTCAGTCCACAAGTTGCACAAAGAATGGGCTTTTCTAATGAATCGTATTGGAATGCAAAGCTATCTTGGCTTCGGAGGCTCTGCAAACCAGAAGTTATCTTATGGTCTCCATCGGAGCTCTGCAAACCAGAAGTTATCTTATGGTCTCCATCGGAGCTCTGCAAACCAGAAGTTATCTTATGGTCTCCATCGGAATATTTCCCTGCAATAATTAGTATTAGTAAGATGTATAGTTCCAGGGAAGAATATTTACATGATTGAGAGTGCAATTAACACCACTTTCCTGCATTCCTAAATCAAAAATTCACTTGTTCAGTGTCTTTAATGATCCTATGTATAAGGACTTCTAAGAAAACAACGCTAATATTGAAAACAACTAATTCTATTCTGTTGCCAGTTGCCAGTGCTTCATTCTCATAGACCTTAACTGATGTGTATAAGACTTAAGAGAAAAAGATAATGCAATTTTTACAAGGTATGGAACAGATTTACACCAACCTAACCAATACTAATAGACCTGTGTTTATAATATCCTCATTTAAAATCATCTCGAACAAAATACCTGCTGATTTGCTTAGTACATCAATAGGCTACCCTAGAAATAGGGCTCTAGATGTATAAATATTCAAAACACTGTTCTCCGATAGCTTTAGATTCTGGAAAATAATGGTTGTTTCACATTCTTTAACATGATTTTGGCGTACGAGGTCCTGAGTTCAAACCCTGCCAGACTCCTTTTAATTTCCTCCCATTTAGTTCAGTTTCATATCTTGGATTCTTGGGCCTATCAAATCTCAAGCCCAAACATGAGGAGCGTTGAATATAATTATTCAAAACACTCTTTGGTAGCTTAGACTTTTGGAGAACAATGGTTGTTTCACATTCTTCATCAGTATGCAAGCACAAGAAAAGATACTAAAATATTATAAGACCTCACTAACTTAAAATTAAAATTAATACACCGATCATCCCTAGTGCAAGTGGCAAAAGACTTAATAGTTGGTACCCAAGGTCCTAAGTTTGAAGCCTAGTTGCTTCACATTTCCAGCTTAGTTCATTTCTAAAAAAATGAACGAAGCAGGTAACATGATATCATTCTCGCTCCAGAAGAACAAAAAAAAAAAATAATAAAATAAAATAAAATAAAATAGCACTCAACGCAGCTTCAAAATTGACAAAAAATGGACGAAACAAAAGTATGTTCTACACTTTAAGACATATGGATTCACCATAATTATGTTACATTAATAAAATACTAAATGATAAAGAGCTTCAAAATTGATTAAATGAAAGCATGAACTTGCAGCAAAGACAAGAGAAAGCTTAATTTCCCATTTTCAAAGAACAAGTAAGATCAACAATATAGAAGATGTGAAAGGAACATAGAACTAGGCAGCCATACCAAAGAAGTCCTGATTTAGACGATTTGTAAAAGATCAATATACCAAATACAAGAAGCTAAATAACGCTTACTAGTTAAAATTACAGCTTACACAATGAAACACAATAATCAGATATTTAAATCCCTATTCTTGACATCTAAAAAAAACAATTTGGATTTGAGAAGGTGCTCGAAAGAAATCAACTTATAAGAACAAGGATATCATGGCATAAATTATGCATCAAAATGAAACTCAAATGGTCCAACTCAAATTATAACATTTTTGTATAAATTCAAGAATCTAAATTAATATGCATAGCATACCAAGCTGCTTAGATGATTGGGTCTCCTCATGTGATATAACACTCTGATTCTGAGACCTCAAGCTGGATGAAGATATCATATTCCCGCCAAGGATATCAGAACTATCTTGAGAGCTAAGAGAGGCAAAATAACTCACGGAAGATATGATAGACCGCTCACTCTTTACATTCTCCACTTCGTCTGAATTTGGCTGAACAGACCTCTCCACGGAATAAAAGGCCTTATATTCTGAGACAACTTTACTCGAGGCATTTGTGTGAAATGGTTTCAGCAATTCCACAGATAAACTGTCTTGAATTAATGCAACCTTGCAAGGAATATGCTTCTCGTAGAATTTGAAATCTCTCCTTAAGTGCCTGTTGAGCCAAATGCCCATTACGTATGCCAATAATGATGTACACACATGTTTTCAGCATTCAGATGCATCCTTTAACATGAGAAAAGAGGTTCACAATAGGACGTCAAAATATATTCAGCAGTTCTACGTATGCGCCAAAAACCTTGAAAATCTTAACTACTAGCGGACATAAAAGCATCATTTATTCTCATAATAAAATGTGTTAAAGAATGTATAAGAAAATTGAAACTTGAATAAACCCTAAACCCTAAACCCTAATAAAAAACATATTGTTTGTCCAATTTTGACTTTTTAAAATGAGAACACTAAAACTAACTGAGATAGGCATGAAATATGGGGCATTGATTCTGTGTAAGCTTTAGATAAGAAATAACAATTTGTAGGTTTAACTTCAAATAAACATTACAGTATTATTCAAGAAATTATAGCATATTTTTTATTGGGTTAATTGCATACGGCTCCCTGTAAATATATCGAATAGCAGATATATCCCTACAAAGTTCAACTTTTCATATTTATCCCTTCAAAAGTCCAACATTATTCATATATATCCCTACCGTCTATCTCTGTTAGAAAAATCTAGTTAACCATAGGTTAAATACTTAATCTTCATTAGTTAGTGAGATAAATTTACCTTTTTACCCTTTCAGATATTTCTGCATTATTTTTTAAAGGGATATTTTTGAAAAGGCAAAACTGTCATTTCACATATAATCTGTTAAAAAATAAACAGTGAACTAACGATAATAAACCGGAGGGATATATATGAATAACGTTGGACTTTTGAAGAAATAAATATGAAAAATTGAACTTTGTAGGGATATATCTGCTATTCGATATGTTTATAGGGAGCCGTATGCAATTAACCCTTTTTTATTCATAGGTATTTAGATATCCACTTAGGTTCTTCTCTAGCTAGGCCACCACGGCCAACAGCCGCTTAATCAGCCAAAGTGACGACCGCACTTTAGAAGCATATAAACCCTAAGTAGTAATCGTAATAAAGAAAAATTGTGTATTTTCAAGAGTACGAGGTAAACACAAACAAATCCCTCACTATAATGCCTGTTTCTGTTAAATCATCCAAATTTATATTGATTACAACTGGTCTCTACCACACTCGAGCTGTATGACCCAGTAGTGAGACTCCAACAACCCCATTCTTCTTTTTTTCTCATGGAACTTTCTCTTTCCATCTCTCTTTTCACCATTTCCAATTTCTATTGCAAGTTTTGTCACAAAGGACAATCCACTCCAAACATGACTCCCTCAATCTGCTACTTCATTGCTTAGGTTAAATTGGTTAATATTGGATGAAATTAGATGGTAATACTTTTATTTAGGTTTTTAGCAAGAGCATCTTGTTACTATTTTCATAAAGCTGCAAACAACATAAGCTGTCATACAGAAATATCTATATATTGAAATTATACTTAACACTGGTTACTTGAAGGATAGAGTGATAGACTAATTTTAGATGGTAAAAGATGCATCAGTAATTAGCAAACCTATCCAGTATAACCCATGAAGCTTTGCTAGAAAACACTTCTTGCAGTATAACCATTTTTGTTGGTGTTCCAGCAATAATTTTGACGCGCATGGTTGCCTGCAAATATAACATGGAAAATTTTAGAGCTTAATTATACCAATAACCCATAAAAAATTTACTTGCACAATCTTATGATTTAAAAGTCACGTAGCTAGAAATAGAAAAGAAAAGAAGAAACAGGAGTGTAAAAATTCTACAAAGTGAATATGGAAATAGATTTATGCCCCTACCTGATCTGAGGATAATATAACATAAAACATATGAAAATATGTAAATTTATGAAATACCACACCATCGTTTGCTCACGCTGAAGGAATGATTACATAAAATCTAACATAATAATACTTCATCAATCAAATTCAAGCAAAGAGCATCAAGGAAAAAGGAAATTTTCACCAATCAATGGAAAGAGTCCGAAAAGGAGAAAATAACAGAGCATAAAATTCATATTACCCCCACTTCTTTGCACTTCTCAGCACTATCGAGAAGCCTGCTCTTGTATAATTCGACCTTCTTTAACACCTCCTCTTCCAGATTGCGAGAACTTGTACCCGCAAACGAATCGGTGCATGCTTTCGTTTGGTAACCCACTAAAACAAGCAACCAAAAAAAGGGGGGGAATCATCAAAATCACAAGCTTGCTAACACTTAATCATTGAAAACATTCTCAAATTTCCAGAAATTTTAATCTCGAGAATGGAAACTCAAAAAATACAGAATGTGATTAATTTCCACTAACAAGTAATCAACTAACTGCTCTGCTTTTAACACTACTATAGCAATTCAAAACTGCCTCTTCCTTCTTTTTTTCATTACAACATAAGATCAATAAGAAAATTAGAGCTCCATTTCCACAATAGAATCTTCTCCTCAAAAATGCCAGCACACAAGCAATATATTCGAATTCCTGGCATTTCCCTACTGCCCAATTAAACAAACCAGAACCAACTAGATCTTTTTTCTCTATTTTCGATGAAGCGTATTTTGCACAAGTGATATTTGAGTAGATCTCTTCGAATAAGCACTCCATGAGCTTTTCATTTAGGAGTAATTTGGTGGCATGTATTAACAAGTCGGAAAATGCATTTTCTGAGTATTTAGTTCCAGGTAAAATACTTTTCTTCAAGTAAACATGGTTTTGCACCCATTTGTATTTTCTAAATATTTTTGACAAAATAAAAAAAAATAAAAAAAAACGTAATTTTTCTATTCAAACCACACCAAAATGATATGCCTCACAAATTATCAAACACCAATGAACGTAGAATTTCTTCGTCATCAAAATTTTAAAATGCTTAGCTTATCGAACAACCTACTCCTCCTTCCGTTGTAAAGGCGAAACCAAACGAGCTCAAGTCCCCACAAAGAAGAGGAGAGGAGAGGAGAGGAGAGGAGAGGGGAGAGTACGAGGCGAAGGCTCACTGGGGTTGGTGACGGTGTGGAGGACGCCGAGGACGAGGAGGGTGTCGCCGCCGCGCAGGAGCACGCCGCTCAGTGCGAGGTGGAGCTCGTGGTCGTTGTGCTCTTTGGTGGCGTCGTACGCCACCACCACCACCTGCGGCGGCGGCCTAGCGTACGGCGTCGGCTGCCTCCCCCGTCCCCGCTCCCGCTCCTCCATCGCCTCCGCCTCCGCCTCCGCCACCACCTCCGCCGCGCGCATCGGTGGTGCGAGCCCAATCTCCTCCTCCTCTTCGCCCTCGTCTCCTCCTCCATTCGGGGGCTAGGGTTCGGTCGCCCGCTTTATTGCACACGCCCCTCGCAGGGATTCGGAGTATATTCGCAGGAGGGAGGAGACATCGAGAGAGCTCGAGAGCGAGAGTGAGAAATGGGAGAGACGAGGAAGGAGAAGCGGATAAGTGAGGTCGAATTGGGTCGGGTATTCGGAGGGAATTTATCCACTATTCCCCCGAATAATAATACCCTTTTTACGTTTGGATTGATGATGAATTAACTATTTATTTTTTAAATTTCTTTTAATAATTTAAATTATTTATTTATTTAAATAGTTAATTTAAAATAATTTATAGTTTCGATAAATTACGTCAATCCAAATCATTTTGTCTTAATTTGACGAGCTATGTATAACTAATTGTGCAAAATCTAAAATAATAACACAAGATATAAACGGGTTGGACCCAATTGGGCCATTTGATTATTGGGCCGAGTCGAAGCTCGTTATTTTTACAATTGGCTTTCTAATTTTTTTTTTTTTTTTTTTACAAATATTCATCTAAAAATTATATTTATAAAATTGATTCCGTAAACGCCACATAAGCAGCACGTAGGTGCTGTATTTAAGTTAAACACGATAAATGATTTATCGTGTCTCTTCTCTTACTCTTTTTATCCGTTCATCAAATTTTTAAAAATTATTTCAAATATGAATTTTTCCTTTTCATTTTACCTTATTCTTCTCTCCTTCTCTTTCCGTTCATCAAATTTTAAAAATTATTTTAAACACGATAAGTGATTCTATCAAATTCTAAAAATTACTTTAAAAATCATTTATATTTTTTGGTACCTACGTGGCGTATGAGTGAGTTAATACACGGAACACTGCGAAGCATTCACCGTGTTTGGACACGAAAATTCATTCACCGTATTCAAACACGATGAATAATTTATCATGTTCAACTTGTCAAATATAAGATCACTTTTATAATTTCAAATTTTACAGTACTATTTATATATATATATATATATATATAAGAAAAAAATAATATAATAAAAGAAAAAATGCAAATTAATATAAAAAAGTTTATATATATGATGCGCGAAATATTAAATCGAATCGAAAAAATATAATAAAACACATACACAAACCTATTGTTTAAATTATATTATAAAAGAAAATTTTTATTACTATAGAAAGTAAAAAATAAATAAAAAAAGAAGCAACTCCTCTCGCAATTTACTCTCCAAAATTATTCCCAATTATGGAGAATTAAAATGCAAGATCCAAAAGTGTAAAACAACTATTTTCGATCCAAATAAAGCATCAAAACCAATACAAGTAAAACTCGAGTTTTATGATCTTTTCATACAGTTAATCGATCATATATAATACACATCTACATTGTTCACAAGAGTCATAGCATTATTTGCACGAGCCACAAAACAGTATTGTAATACAAAGAAGTTTAAACAAAACCCAAGAGAAAGCGCGAAAAACATTTTATCAAATCGGTCTTTTGAGAGATATATATATTTTTTTTTTGTTTTTTTTTTTGTTGCTTATGATCTAAAATATTTAAGAACAAAAAGACCGATATGATAGGAAGATTCTTAGTTTAGTTGTGGTGTCTAAGTCAAAGTTTTTTTGAAACCGCCGTTGAGCGCGCACCTGCACCTTAACGTAAGTATGAGATAGGCGATGAGTCGATAGAGGACAATGAAACCCACCATGAACCCCACATTCCTCCACCTCAACTCCTCACCCAACCCCTGCTCTCTCAACATCTCCTCCCCTCTCACCACACACCCACGGGCCCCCACCCCCTCGACCACGCAGCTCCCACTACCCCCGAACTCGTTCACCAGGAACGCCTCAAACGGGTACTTGAACAGAGAGACGTAGTGCATGAACAACCAGCACCGCGGCATGGCCCGCTCCGCGATGAAGTAGCCGGAGAAGAGGAAGAAGCAGCCCATGGCGCCAGATATCACGGAGTTTCCGACGATGAAGTTGGGCGCCGCGGCGCTGAAGCAGACGACGACGGAGTTGGCGGTGTAGAGCACGAGCCAGATGAGCAGCAGGAAGTAGGCGAAGGCGGCGGGCGAGGGGTCGAGGCCGACGAGGAAGTAGGCCGGGGCGGAGAAGAGGACGGCGAGGGCGAAGAGGAAGGGAAGGAAGACGAGAGAATTTGCGAGGATGTATGAGGACAGGCGGTAGGCACCGCAGAAGCTCTCCTTCATGAGAATTTCCCGTTCCTGCAGGAAGATGGGCAGGGCCTCCGTGGTGGAGGAAAGCAGGAACGTGAGCACGAATGCGAAGAAGCCGACGCGCTCGCCCACCTGCTCTGGCCGCAGCCCGTAGAAGATCGATCCCAGCGCCAGCCCTGACACGAGCATCGCCGCCGCCCGGCACGTGAACAGCTGCCGCGTGCGCCACACGTTCTTGCAGAACCTGTGCGCCAGCACCGCCACCTCGCGAGCTTGTGAGTTCGCGTAGCAGCAAGTTATCGCATTTATTGTTGTTACCGAAAATGGCGCGGGTGAGGGCGCCGAAGATTCGTAATTGTCGTTGAAGAGGTGCTGCAGGGTGCGACGGTCGAGTTTTTCGGAGAGTTGGATTTGATGGTGGTGGTGGTGGTGGTGTTTTTGGAGGGTGGGGATGGAGTCGATGGCGAATTCGACGGCGTCGACACCGAGAGGGAGGGGAAGGCCGAGGGAGCGGAGGCGGGCGAGGAGCGCGTCGGCGGAGCCGCGGTGGAGAGCGGCGCCGTCGGCGAGGAGGAGGAGCGATCCGAATTGCTTGACGATACGGAACCCCGGCTGGTGGATGCTGAGGATGACAGTGCGCCCGCGCGCCGCCGCCGTCGCCCGGAGCGCCTCCACCACCTGCAGCGCCGACGCGCTGTCGAGCCCCGACGTCGGCTCGTCCAGAATCAGCACCCCCGGGTCGTGCACCGTCTCGACCCCGATCGACACCCGCCGCCGCTGGCCCCCCGAAACGTCCCGCACCCGGACGTCCGCCACATCGCCCAACCCCAGCTCCATCAGCACCCCCTCCACCCGCCCTCCCACACCGCCAGAATTACACCCTGCCCAACATAAAATATTAAAACACCGTTCTCTAACAGCTTAAATTTTTATAATAATAACTTAAACGTACCTACGCGGAGACGCGCGCTGAACAGCAGCGTCTCCCGCACGGTGAGCAGCGGGAACAGCGTGTCCCGCTGCGTCACGTACCCCGACATCCGCCGGAACTCCGACTTCTCCACCCTCTTCCCGTTCACCAGAACGACCGGCGGCGCCGGCGGCGCCAGCCTGCCGGCCAGGACCTCGAGCAGCGTCGACTTGCCGGCGCCGCTGGGGCCGACGATCGCCAGGATCTCCCGCGGCCGCGCGACGAACTCGACATTCTTTAGAACCTGGCGAATGCCATACAATTTGGATCCACCACTGCACGTACTACTACTACTACTGCTGCTGCTGCTGCTACTGTTCACTTCTCCATGAAAATGGATTGAAGTTATAGCATTAGTGCTCTGATCTTCTTCTGCATCTCTGCTCCATATTTTTAAATGGTGAGTCCTCTTTGGTACCTTGATGTAGTAGTTAATTCCCTTGGCCTCTATTTCACAACCTTGTTTCTTCATTGAATGAGGGGGGGGAGGGTAAGGAGAAGCGCTTCTCTCCGCAACGAAAAAAATCACACGTTTTTTGGCTGCTCTACCTCTCTTTTGGTTCACTACTTGGAGCCATTGGAATCAATATGAGGCTCTCAATTAAGAGCATAATTACCCATTTTACCCCTTCTAATTCCTTAAATTTATTATTATTATTATTATTCTTAAAGTTTAAGTTTGACTGTTGTTTTATATATTTTCATATAATATCACAGTAGTTTTTAAATTGAATTCTATAAAGTTCAACCGTGAGAGGTGCTGAGTATAAAATATATAAATATTATTTTTTAATAGTTTAAATTTTTAGAGTATAATAATTGTTTTATAAATTTTTAATTTTGATATCTAAATTATTTAAACTTTATCTAATAATTTAATTAATTTTATTTTTAAGCAAAATTATTAATTAAATAACTATATTATTGGCATGTCTTATAGATAATTTTATAAAAATTTAAATGATAGTTAAAATAAATTATTAAAATTTTTAAGAAATATTTATAATAAATTAAATTTTGAGAATCATGTGGATCAAATCTCAAAAGTTTGAGAACCCAATAATGCAAATTTAGTTTTTTCTTTTTTAAAAAAATATGGGTGGGGAATTAATGGGGTTGAAAAGGGTATAATGGTAATTTCAGTAAGGGCAAGAATACGAACATGGGTCGGTGGGCCCCACGTGGTCGAACTAGATTTTGGTTGGGAGATCACATGAGGGGTTTGTGGCTCATATTTAATTGGGGCCCACGCCTTATTTGTAGCCCCGGATTTTCCACCTAATTTACTATAATGCCACAAGGTCGATTTTTTTTTTTTTTTTTTGGGGGCTTGCCACGTGTGCCACGAAATTTGGTACCCAGTAAGTGGTGGGGCCCAAGAGATTCGAGTGTGAAGACTTTTTGACTCCCACAAGAATAGGGTGAATTCCCAGCCACAAATTTAATTATTAATTAAATTAATTATTTCCTAATTTTTATGATTACTCTCTCAGTGGCACATTCGTAATTTTATGACAGATAAAGGGGTAAGATATGAATATGCAAGGTCAAGTGCTAGAGGATCAAATTCGTGGCTGAGAAAAGAGGGTGAAAATATCTCCACCGAACAAAGGGAAATTATTTCCTGCACCCGGTTTACAACTATGCCTCATACACCAACCTCTAAAATCCTTTAAAAAAATGCGGTGTATGATGATTGTACGTACGCCCAGTGCAGGGAATAGTTTCTTGATGATGACGTGGCGCTTTATCGCTGTGCATTTTGTACGCATCCGTATGCGCCCGTGACCTCCCCCGCGTGAGGTGGGCCCCACCATCCCTAATGATCCAACGCCCGCATACGTCCACAGTTAGAGCCCGTGAACCCCCTCAAATATTAAAAAAAAAAAAAAAACAGTCCCCACCGCTCCCCATCCGAACGTCCTCATACAAAATCCTACGCGGGAGTTGAGAGATGCGTTCCCTGCTGACTCGTCCGCAACGAGCGGCGGATGAGGACACGCTCATAGTGATTATTATGCGGGCGTATCAGCCGTCCGATTATGCGACAACATTGTCTGATCGATCGATAATTTCTAGAATGTTCCGGTTCCAACTAGAAATATCTACAATTTAATCTCATCCACCAATAATGTGGAGAAGTGGATACAGTCAGAGCTATAACTATTTTATATTTTATAAAGGTGAGGATTTCAATACTCTGTGCACCCTTTCTTCTCCTCTCATTTCCTGTTGGGCTTTGCTAGTTATACACCCCAAAAGGGGTGTACATTCTGCACTCTATCTCATTCTGGGATGGATATATCTTCACTCGTCACATCGAGTGATGAGTGAAATTCATTCCACCCCAGAATGGAGTAGGGTGTAAGATGTACACCTCCAAGAGAGTGTACACTTATACATTCCTTTTCCTGTTTGGTTGTCGAATAATTTAAAATAATTTTAAATTATTCTGAAATAATTTATTAAGAAATATTTTACCTCTTTTCTGAAATATGGTTTATATCTCAGGGACAGTGAATAATCTTTTCTTTTTTTTTTTTTTTTTTTTTTTTTTTTTTTTTTTTTTTTACATTAGCTTATCTTCTAATCTGCGACTATATAAATATGAGGCTATGTAATTTACGGTTATGTAATTATTTTTGTTTACTAATTATTTACGGTTATATATAAAAAATTATTTTGTTTAGGTGAGATATAATTTATTATTTACAATTAAATTATCATTTTAATTAATTTATAATAATTAAAATTAATTTATATATATATATACAAGGTAAGAGCAAATGTGGCATTTTGATAAAAAATTTATCATCTTTTTCCACTATTCTTTACTATTCCATAATTTTAACCAAACATAATTTTTTTTATTCCAGAAAATACCAACTTTTGAACCAAACGTAATTTAACTTTTATACTTGATTATCCTGGAATAGCAACTTATACCACGTATAAAAAAAATTATACCTCTTAAATTTATATCTGAACTAAACAAAGTGGAACCAAAACTCAATTATAGTAATTAATTAAAAAATTTAAATAAATTTAATGTATTTTAAATTTTAGATTCATTTAAAGTAAATTTAGAGCAAAATGTATAAATATCAATAACTTTTAAAAATATTAAGTTATTTGTGTTTATAAATTTAAAATATTCGAGTAAATTTTTAATAACTCTACCGAAATACCACTTCAGCAAAGATTTATAAAAAGGCTTTTGCTTAAAATTTGCTTTTTTTTTTAAGAGAAAAATATAGTAACTATCCATTTCGCTTATTTTGAAATAAATTTAACTGCAAATATAAATCAATTAGACTTCAAACTCGAAATCTCGAATATCAATTATTAAATCTTTTACTACTTGCACTAGAAACAGTTAATTGTTGAGATTTGCTTTAAATGAAAAGTTTGGTGGGTGGTTTGGTTTTTGATAAAGCATTTTTCTTTTATTTTTTTTTTATTTTTTTTTTGAAAAAAAAACATGCATTTATATGGCAGTGTTTACATTATTGACCCATTATTTGATCTAGGCCGCAAAAATTGTCCTCGTGGGACTAACATCATATGGGTGAGGCTCAAACCATAACTATATATATATATATATAGGAAAATACTATGTGTACACCCCTTTCGGGGTGTACATCATACACCCCACCCATCTAAGGGTGGGGGTGTGATGATGGGTCACTTGATGTGACCCGTAAAAAATATCGCCACCATTAAAATAATGGAGGTGTATGATGTACACCCCTTCGGGGTGTATACGTAGCATTGCTCATATATATATATATATATATATATAATTTAAAATAATTCAAATTTGTACCCCTTCGGAGTGTATATGTAGCATTGCTCATATATATATATATATATATATATATATATATATATATATAAAATTTAAAATAATTCAAATTTGTGAATTACAATGTCCATGAATCAAGTGGTCCTTTAAATCCCAATTAAATACTAATGATATAATATCATCTTTGTATATCAAAATCTCTCTTTGGCAATGCAAGTGCTCATCAGTGCTTAAAAATTTTAATTAATGGATTTATAAGGGTGATTGATTAAAATTTGTTTTCTTCCCCATTTTTTGATAAATTATTGCTTGGACCTGGTCCACCACTTCCAAAATCAAGCATGTCATCTAATTTTTGAACCTTAGGTTTTCTATTTTTTTGCCTTCTCCTTCAAAATGAAATAATAAATATAAGTATTCACTTACATCAAAATAAATAATCTACGTACCGACGCGATTCTGTACAGCCCCAAATAAAAATGTATCGTATCGAGATTTCATATCAAACTCTAGTGCTACTAAATGAGATCGAAAAATAAAAAACTAGTGTTTTTCTCCTATACCAAGTTTAGCAAAAGGAGATCAAGCTATTGTACTCTCTATTATAAGGTTTTTTTTTTTTTTTTTTTTTTTTTTTTTTTTTTTTGGCAAAATTAGCTATATATATCTCTCCTTATGAAAATGAAAGTTGACAGAGTGTTTAGAAGTAGATTAGTCAAAATAATTAATATCCACTAAACAACTCTTAAATAGTTGCTAAATAGTTGTTTAGTGCATAATGAAACAAAAGTGCCAAGTGAAAAGAGAATCTTAGCAGGCAATATATAGAAGCAGTGCTTCTATAATGTAATGCAATTGTAGTACTGAACCATGCATTGATTCATCATGTTAGAGCATGGTTAATTATTAATTTATTAGTTGTGACACTCTTATTTTATTTTATTTAATTTTTTGTTTCCTATTTTAGTTTGTAAAAAAAAGAGATGGAATCAACCCTAGCTAGATGCATATATGCACATGCCCAACAATTTACCATTTTTGTTGACCCATTGAATTGAAGTTGAATGTACTTGAAGATATTCAAAATGCACATATTTAATTTGCTTATATTTTATATAAAATATGTAATAAATTAGTTTGAAACTGATACGGATGGTCGTGCCCCGCCCCCACTGATCTCTCTCTCTTTCTAAATCCAATAAAATTGGGTGCATAAATGAGCGCCGTTTCGTCACACAACATATATTCATATCGTCTCCAAACTATTAGTTTGAAAATGATGTCCATAAAATTTTTACCCCAAGATCGATGTATACTTGTACTATATATGTCCAATAATTTGTTGTATTAAATGTGCTCATTTCACTATTGTTATTACATTTTATAAAAAAGAAAAAAATATTTTATAGGGAAATAAAAGATAAAGTAGAGAGGGAGTTGAGAGTAAGAAAAGTAGTAGAAACATTTAGGACAAAAATAACTTTTTCCCAATACTTTGCAAATAGCAATATTTAAGAGCCATATAATATTAACAAATTTTGATGGACAGATATATATAAAGAAGAGCTTATATATTTTTAAAATACAAGTCTAATTATATTTATAAAATTTTTTATCATCGAATTTGTATTGAGATTCATGTTAATATATATATATATATATATATATATAGCTGATTTTACAATAGCACAAATCTCAATATAAATCCAATAATAAAAAATTCACAAGTATAGTTGGACATGTACTTTTAAAAATATATAAGTTCTTTTATATATATATATATATATATATATATATATATATATATATATATATATATATATATATATATATATAATTGAGTTCTTATGTTTTTAAAAGTACCAAGCTATTGATACTTGTAGGTTTTTAACTTTTGGATAAAAAGATATGTGGTTAGGATGATAGTGGAACTCTTAGGTTAAGTGAGTTTGATGAAATAAAATAATTTAAGAGATAAAATTAGTCAAAGTGGTATAAGCATTAATTGTTTGGTCCTTATACAAATATAGTAATCAAACTCTCTCTCTTTCTATATATATATATATATATATATATATATATATATATATATATATATATATATATATATATATATAAAGATTCAAAATAAGAACAATAAAAACTATATAATTAATATTTTTATTTGCCACAAGGCCAAGCTAATTAAATATTCTTTCAAAAAGAATAATTTCAAAATTGACAATAAAATCATAGAGCCATAATTAATTCCATGTAGTCCAACCAATATATCACATGGCTTTGCCACCACCACCCATATATATATATATATATATAGAGCAATGCTACATGTACACCCCGAAGGGGTGTACATCATACACCTCCACCATTTTAATAATGCCGATATTTTTTACGGGTCACATCGAGTGACCCATCATCACACCCCCACCCTTAGATGGGTGGGGTGTATGATGTACACCCCGAAAGGGGTGTACACATAGCATTTTCCATATATATATATATATATATATATATATATATATATATATATATATATATATATATATATATATATATATATATATATGTACCTTTCTATCTCAATTTGCTCTCTTTGGGATTTTGACTATAAAAAGCACATCTTATATTAATTAAAAATAAAAATTTATTTGAGACACTATACATAGTGTTCTAGCCACATCATAAAAAGCAATAATTTTAAAATTTATTTTGATCTCCTAAGAAAATCGAGTAAGAGGAGGGAGATCCCTTCTTATTTTTTATTTGTCCGATCTGTTTAAAAATCTATCAAAATTTATTTTTATTTCGACGTGCGCTAAATACAGTAAAACATAAAAAATAAAATAAAATAAAAAATTAATTCATTTCAAATTTATTCCAATTCTCAAAAAAATAAAATAAAGTGACATATAAGAAAAATCCTTCTGCCTCGAGATCCGCACCATTTGCATTCATAAATTGAAAAGAAACAATAATTGATCCAATTACTATAAGCTTAAACTTTATTTGTAGATGTAGCTACACATTTTGAAAATAATTTAATTATTTTTCACCCATGAAACCTAGTAATTAATAACACAAATTAAAACCCCACAAAAATGATACTAAATTCCAAAATGACACTCCCAAAAACAGATGAATATCAGCCTTATGATCTGCCTCACATTTGAAGATATAAAGCAATCAAACAAAATCACTGTTTGGTCCTCATCATATTTTTGTATAATATTTTCACATGCATGATAACAAGATTTAGTCCTTGCTTGGCCTTTGAGTTGTACCTCTCTCTCTCCTCTCACCATCACCTCACGTGAATGCACCAGGGGTAAGTACAGAAAAATAATTTTCTTTTTTAAAAAAAAAACATATTTGATATATTATAATATAGAACTGGTCCAAAATAATAGATATGTATTAACATATAAAAAATAATAAAATTAAATATAATTTTTAATCAATGAAGTTTGTATTATAATAAAGAGATAATTACCTGTGTACCCCTGAAATCTGAAGAAATATCTAATTTATTTCTTTTATTTTTTTCTTTCCAATATACCTTTCATACGTTCTACCGTTATTAAAAATATTCCTACCGTTTTCCTTTGTTAAGTTAACTAGGATTAAACTAGAGTTAAATAATAATCGGAATTGAAAACTATCAGATATACCTATTTTGTCCCTATCTATCAAAACTATTGAAAATTTTAAGGGTACATACGAAAAATTGGTTATGGTAGAAGGGTATATTTGAAAGGGCAAAATGGTAATTTCACACAGATAACGGCAGCTCCAAACGGTACACTAACAGAGTTTAACTTCGGGGGTATTTTAGAAAGAAGTTTAAACGTAAGAAGGGTAGTTTTAATATTAGCCTTCTAAGAGGGATAAATCTAAAAACAGGGAAATTTTTAGAAGTATATAGAAAATTGCCCCTATAATAAAATTATATTATAGTGATATTTTTAGTAATTTTTAAAATTTAAAAAAAATATCGCTAGCAAAAATAGCTATACTTATTATTAGTGTTGCTATATGTACCGTAGTTAGAGTGTATAGCGATACATTTTTATAATGTGTTCCAAAAATGTATCTCTATAACCTAATTTTTAATATAAATAGAATATAAATAAAATATTTATATAAAAGTGTCACAAAAATATGTCTCTATAATTTAATTTTGTTATAATGCCAACTATAACATGATCACTACTAATCGAATCTTGGTGTGTAACAGATTATAATTTTTTACCAGAAAATCTGATATGAACTTTTTATATTCTAAATCTTATAATTTTTGTGTACTATTTGCTTAATTTTCAAGTTGTTGAAAAAATAGTAATTTTTAATAGATAATGTAATATTAAATTAATAGTACTAGACAAATAATATTATAAAAGCACTAAATTTGGTTTCTGGAAAATTTACACATATCCTTAAATTTAGATATAGGACTAATTTTACTGTTAGCCCTATATTTACTAAATATATTTCTTTGTCTAATTTTATCTCTTTGATTATAAAGAACTAATTTTTTACTGTTAAATCTATTTTTTTGACTAATTTTATCTCCTTGATTATATTATTACACCAACTATCCACTAAATTTAGGAGGACCACTATTATCCTAATTACACATCTTTTTATCTAATGGCTAATTAAAACTTAACAAATATAAATAACTAGACTACTATACTATTAATAGCATCAAGTTATTGGTATTATTAATTTTTGTTTTTCTTGGATGAAAAAATGTGCGGTTAAAATAATAGTTGGCCCTAAAGATTTAGTGGATGTGGTCGGAAAAACAGTATGATCTAAAAAATTAAAATGATTAAAGTGGTAGATTTAACGGCGGAAAACTTAGTAGCACTGAGTGCTTGATACTATCGATAGAATAGAAGCCAAACTATATATAAATATAATCCGACTACTATACTATCGATAGCACCCAGTACTTGGTGCTATCAAATTTTTCGCTGTTAGATCTATCTTTTAGATCATATTATTTTTCAACTATCCACTAAACTTTAGGGGCTCACTATTATTATAAGCATATATCTCTTAATCTAAGGATCAAAAACTTAATAAGTATATATATATATATATATATATATATATATATATATATATATATATATATATATATATATAGTCCGACTAGAATACTATCGATAGCACGAAACAATTTGTGCTATCAAGTTTTCAGCCGTTGGATGAAAAGATATGCGGTTGGAATTATACTGGTCCCCTAAGATTTTTACCATTCAACCAACCACCTAGTAAACCCTAGGGGCCCACTATAATTCCAACCGCATATTTTTTCATCCAACGGCTAAAAACTTGATAGCACCAATGGCTTGGTGCTATCGATAGTATTCTAGCCTAATTCTCTCTCTCTCTATATATATATATATATATATATATATATATATATATATATATATATATATATATATATATATATAAGTGGGGATATGTTGCATTTGTGCATCTACTATTTTATCTCTTAGCCATGGTACAATATATACGAATTATTTTTAAAAAATAAAGAAAAACACTTACAAATCTAGAAGCTCTTTAATGAAATCTCATTTGGTAATTTCAATTTAAAATGTTGGTAAAAAGAAAAAAAAATTTATGAAATTTCTCTGAACTATGAACTATTTTGAACTTACTATCCCACTTTATAAATATTTAATTTTAATGATACTTTGATTTTAAAATTTAAACTAATTTTTTATTTTAATGAATTTATAGTTGTGAGAATCCCATAAAGCATACTGATTAAATTTATAAAGATAAATTGAGTATGAAATATGCTAACTAACTTGTAAAAATAAATAATATATTCAAATTTTGAAGTAAAAAAATATCGTTAATCGAATCAAATCTAAGAAATTAAAAAATTAGATTGTAAAATTAACAAATTTAAAAATTGAATAGCTAATTTAAAATAATCTATATTCTTCATTAGATTTTTTTTTTTCTTTTCTCCAATAATATTTTTTCAATATGAACCCCCTAAAATGGGAATAATATTCCGATCAACAACTAAATTTTATAATTTTTCAACAATATTTAGAAAGTCCCGGAATCTGTAACAATATTTACATAGAAAAAGAAGGCAGAATTCTCATAACTCAAGTAGAAAAAATTCACCATTTTCACATTTTACAAAATTACAATACAATTTTGTACCAGTAACCATATTTTAGCAAATGTTTGTGTACATCGCCAAATTCACCCGCATAAGAGCAAACTATACAATGGAGAGTACATTATTGTGACCTAAAGCAGAAATAAAAGATAAAATTTATCTCATAAACAAGACGCATTCGCACGATTATCGCCTTCCCCCGCGCTCAGAAACATTCAGATGTCTCCCCAAACATAATGAGTAATCAGAAGAAGTAATTATCTGGTTCGAAAACAGAAAGGGGTTTGGGCATAAACGGAAAAGAATAATATGCGAGGCGGTTATCTGCAGATCTTTTAATGGCGGGGAAAGTGATAAAACATCATGCAAATGTTAAAGAGTAGTATGAAAAACAGCTGTCTCGCAGATTCGATCGACTCTTCAAAAAGAGTCGGGCACATTCAGGGTCTGGAAAAGCTCGGGGAGATGGGCGTTGGTGAGCTTGGTCCTCCGGCTGATCTCGCGCCTCTTCTTCGGCTTGGGCTTGGAAGTGATGCCGTGGACCTGGGCCATGGCCCGCCTTTGGGCCGTGTTGGTCGCGGGCTTCATCCCGTTCTTCTGCAGATCTTTCTCGATGTCGACCATGTCGCGCGGGAGCTCGATACTACGGAACAGCTGCTTCAGCTCGTCGTCCACCTTTATCGCCACCTTCGGATCGTTAGGGTAGACGATGTCCTCTTGGGAGTCCATGTTCGATAGCAGCCAAACATGGCCTTGCGTCTTCAAGATCTATGGATGGTCACGTCTGCAGTTAGTCGCCAATTTTACAAGCTGAAAGAGACGCTAACAGGACGGGATATAATTGTCTTCAACAAGTCGATTCAATGGTTAAATTGATCCTATTGGTGAATAGCAAGGACCGGAAACAAACCAAATCCCGCTCTGTGGCGGATTTGCCTAGAATTTGTATTGGGTATAGGAGACGGTAAACCACTATCATAGAATTTGTATTGGGTATAGGAGACGGTAAATCACTGGTTATTTCAACTTGTAATTTTTTTTTTCTTTTTCCTTTTGTAATGAAAACATCGCCTCAAAATCTGAGCATACACAACCAACAGACATAAGCAGCTTAAGTGACAGAATATTCAAAGCAACCTGCAAATCCTCCATAACAGACGTGTATGCGTCCTTGACATCCACGACAGGAAGGCCTTCTGGGAACTTCCTTATCAGATGGAGCAAGTCGTCTTTGCCCTTCAAATCATGCTTGGCCTGCACAGAGTAGGATACAAGAATAATTACTTTGTAAAGCACTCATTCATTCCTAAATCCTAACATGAGATTCGAAGATAAAGATACAACACTTGAGGGCACATATGTGGTAAAATTACCACGTTATAAACGAACATGCTATGTTTACCAGTGACAAAATACGACTATGTGACCCAGTTATGGGGATGCTAATCAGTCGGCCATGTTTTGAATGACCATAAAAGAATTGCATGATAGGAAAACTAGTACTAATCAATGAATCACTTAGAAGATGCTCTATGCAAAACAAATGGGAGTTAGATTGCATCTAACAACAGCAGCATGAAATATATTTATAGAAATGTTTCTGAAATCAATTCCTTCTTTTTTATCCTCTGTTTTTCTAGATTTCCTTGACTTTTCTGAAAAATTGGAGAGCATTTAGTCAATATCCAAAACTGCAAACTGAAGGAGCCAAAACCACCAAAACTACTGAAATAGAAAACTCTGGAAGCGTGGACAAACCAAAACTGTTATAGAATCAGCAATAAGCCGATCGATCAATCAGTTATTTTTCCTGCAGCAAAAGCTCCACAATATCATAGCAACTTACGGAAGTGTCCAAGTAAGAGAACATTTCTTCAATCAGACTATATGATAATGTGGCCAAAACATGAAATTTACTTATATTCTTACATTTAAAACCAAGTACAAGAAGGGAGTTTACCTTGAAAGAGAAACGTTTCCCATCATATCTCACTTTAGGGTTATTCCTCAGACTGTCAAAGACAGCTTTGTTGCCCATTATATCCACATAGCATAAATCATTTATCTGTTCTGGTGTGTAAGCTAGCCTTGTCTGCCAATTTGCAAAACAAATGTAAGTTAGTACATGTTCACAATGAGCGACAACTTTCTAGCAAAATAATCTAAAACTAAAACTAGAAGTGACATTACATATTATTCTTCCGGAAGTAGTTTATAGTGAATCATGAAGTTGAATATGGCAAGAAAATTCGAAGAAGAATGAAAAAACCCTTTATAGTAGCTAAGAGCTATGTAAGTAGGAAAGGAAATGAAATGTGAGAGACTGATATCTTATATGATACTAGAGAGAAAGTAATCCTTTAAGTGGTGGGCAGTAAACGACATGAGAATCAACATTATTCAGGTACTATTTGCAGAGCAAATATGAAAGAGCTACACCAGAGTGTCAAGAATTTACCTCACGAAGTATGTCAATTACACGTTTGATCTGCGCCCCAACAGGAGACTTCCTGATATTATTGATGTGTTGAAGCCTTTCCGTGTCATTCGAAAACTTTGCAGGCGTAGGTAATTTTGTAGAAGTTGAGGGAGCGTTCATGGGTGAAACTGTCCTCTGAGTTTGAGGTGTCTTTGAAGACGCAGATCGGGCTGCTATGCTGGTAAGTGTTGACTGGCATTTCTCTTGCTGTTGCTTAAACTTATTAAGGCTTTCCTGTAATGCCATCTGGAAAATGGATGAAAAAGCTCTTCCGTAAGCAACTATCAAACAAAGGAACAAATAAGCATCAGATATAGAACGACAGAGATTTTATAATCAATTCTCTCTAGACCCATAAAAATTGTCATTCCATGTAAAATGGCCAAAGAAATAAATACTCCCTAAGCTCATTTTCTAATAGGCATGAGACTATTTTAACAAAAGCAACACTGAAACAGTACAGAAGTATATTCTGTGAAACTAATTTAAATTCGACTCAATATTAATTTGAATATCATGAGAAAGGAAAAGTTATACAGTTAAAGTGGGCTCCTTGGAGCTAGTATTTGGAACCAAACCTAAAGTCTAGCATTTCCGCACAAAGTGGCTGCTCTCAGGAGTCAAGCTGGCAACTTACAGCTGCAAGCTCTAGAAAATCATGTGTTCCCCAACTGTAAGTGACCAATTTTGGAGTAATTGACTCACTACAAGGGATTAACTCATTTCAAATAAAGTACAAATCTTAATAAGCTCTTTGTAAGCCAACCAGGCCTTGAGACCTATAGTAACAAAAGTGCGAAATGAATCATTAATAGACATGTAACAAATAATCCTTAACTGGCCCGATGTGTGCTTACTGTGTTAGGATGTACTAGCTTCCATGTAACTTCAAAAGCTATACTAACGGATATTTACTATCCCACAACCAAATCTTGCACTCAATGATCAATCCAACTATGGCCAGGATTCTTTGCAATGTTCCTATCACGCATCATTCCCCTAACTTGTGCTGATCTCTCCCACTCCCCAGAAGAAGCAAATACACTGGCCAACTGCACATAATGGCTCGCATTCTCATATTTACTATCCCACAACCAAATCTTGCACTCAATGATCAATCCAACTATGGCCAGGATTCTTTGCAATGTTCCTATCACGCATCATTCCCCTAACTTGTGCTGATCTCTCCCACTCCCCAGAAGAAGCAAATACACTGGCCAACTGCACATAATGGCTCGCATTCTCATAATCAATCTCAACAAGCCTCTGCACAAGCTTGCTCGCTAAAGCTTCATCCCCACGAGCTTTGCAACCTCCCAGCACAGAAGTCCACATGCTAACATCTGCCCTAAACGGCATATTCTCAATGAAATCAACTGCTTCCTCGAGCTGCCCAGCACGAACGAATAAATCGACGATACATGAATAATGCTCGACTAATGGTTCAATACCATAATCCTCCTTCATCTTATTGAACCATCTCAATCCTTCCTCAATTAGTCCACAATGGCAGCAACCGGAAAGTAGAGCAATAAATGTCACTTCATTCAGTCTGATTCCTTCACTTCTCATGGCTTCGAATAGTCCGAGAACTTCACTTCCATACCCATTTGAGGCAAAACCCATCAACATTGAGTTATATAAAACTTCATCAGGTCTCTTTGTTTCATCGAAAAGCATGCGTCCATAAACAACATTGCCACATTTGCAGTAGAGATCGACAAGTGCAGAAGTGATTATGTGGTCAGACTGAAGGCCAAGAATAATAGAGAGGGCAAATAGCTGTTCCCCAAATTTGACATAGCAGATGCTAGCAGAGGCACTTATAGAACTAGCTAAAGCAACCTGATCAATGTGAAGACCGAGCCCATGCATCTCACAAAAGAGATTCAATGCTTCGATAGCATAACCATTTTGACTATAACCCACAATCATCGAATTCCATGAGATCAATGATTTTGACGGTATTGTATCAAAAACCCATCTAGCCTCCTCAATTCTCCCACAGTTCGAGTACATATTTATCATGGAATTGAACACGATGGTGTCATAAACTTTGAGCTCAGCGAATACCTTGCAAGCATCTTCCCAAAGACCAGACTTTGAGTACAAATCAATAAGAGCACTTGCAACAATAATGCTCCCTAAATTTCCATTCTTGAAAGCACAAGCATGAATCTGTTTACTATATTCAAGCATACTAAAACTAGCACAGGCACTCAGAATAGTGGCAAAAGTTGATGAGTCTGGTTTTCCTCCCTCTCTACTTATCTTTATAAGCAACTCTAACGCTTCTTCAATTTGACAATTAGAGACATATCCATTTATGAGAGAATTCCACAAAACAATACTTGGGTTCTCCCTCCTATCAAAAACCCTTTGAGCCTCAACTAATCTACCACACCCTGCATAGCCCAAAATCATAGCCGATAACGAGAACTCATCTACTTCAGGCAATTGGTCCAACACTCTACAGGCATTATCCAAATCCTCGCACTTTGCATACATGTCAACCATCGTGCTACCCAATACAGAATCCATCTTCAATTGTCCAACAACAATGCGCGAGTGGATCTGCTTCCCGAAACTATGTATCCGCCGGTCAGCACAAGCACTTAGAACTGTTGCTAGAACAAAACTGTCATTACATGGTGACAATGAACCCACACATTCCAAGCCTATTTTCTTAAACAAATGAAAGGCTTCATCTGCAAGACCTTTACGGAAATACCCATGAATGAGAGCATTGCAGGCGACTGCATCTTTAATGGGCATATCATCAAATAGCTTCCGAGCACTTTCAACATCACCAGAACGCACGAGGCCAGTGACTAAGGCATTCCAGGAAAAGGAATTCTTTTCGTGCATGGAATTAAAGATGCATAGTGCGTTGTGCGTATCTTGTGATTTGAGGTATGCATCAATGAGGGAATTGTAAGAGAAACAATTTCTTTGGGGCATTTCATCGAAAAGGAGACGGGCATCTCCCACATTGCAGCGGGCATACATTTGGAGGAGGCAATTGGAGACAAAGAGGGAGCCAGCAGAATGGCCAGACTTGAGGAGAAGCTGATGAATCTGCCGTCCACTATAGATCCAATGGTGCGAGTTGCAGGATCGAAGGAGGCGGATGCAGTGTTGGAGATCGACAGACATGATTCAATAGCGGTCCTAGTAAAAAGGGTAGTGGTTTTATGATAGAAGGAGAAACTGTTCTAGATGGAGTCATATGCCGGGGGATTACTAGGCATATGCATTTGGTGAAGCTGGAATAAGTCGGATGAGTGGTGTAATTGGCACGACGAAAGTCGGCAACAAGAGAGTTTTCCAAGTTCAGTCATGTTATCAGGTGCCGAGCAAGGCCCGCGGTAAAATTACCTCCTTGCGTGGATAAATCGACAACTAGATAACTATCGACAGTTCTCCTAGTGATGCTAGCGTCAGACACATTTTCTTATGAAAAAAATAATGAGGTCCAAATTCAGATTACTCCCAAATTGGAAAAAATAAGCCAACCAATTCTCTAGCAAAGCAGATAAACAAGCATTAACATAGGTCGACAGGGATTATACCAACCAATTCTCTCTACTCCTACAGAAATTCCCATTCTATGTCAATGTCCTAACAAATCTACACCCCCCGAATCAAATTTATTACGCATAACACAATATTTGCACAAAATGGCACAGTTTCATCTATATATTTCCCAAAATTCAACACCAATTCGGCTCAACACCAATTGATATCATAAAATCCGATGCTGCAGCGATTGACTCAACTATTTGGCTTTCGATGTTTGCAATATCCACATATCTCGACAAGTAATTACTGCTCATAAGAGAGAAATCGACTAAAACCTAAAGAGAACAGTTATTATCTAACAAATCAAAGCACATGCCTCTCGCAATTGGATCAAACAGAGAGAGAAAGAGAGAGGGGTTCACCGATCTCCGGGGAATCGGACGGGGAAGAGGAGGGAGACGAAGATCGCGCGGAGAATCGAAACCCTAGATTGGTGGATTCGCTCGCCCGCGTGAGTCGATCGGGAGAATTAGGGGAAAAGTGGAAGGGAAGCTCTTGGACGGTTGTGATGCGCCCTTATTATGATCAAGGAATATGATTGCGTAAATTGCACTATAGTCCCTGTATTTTAACTTAACTATCAATTTTGTCCACAATTTTTTAGATAAATTTTAATAATATTTTTTGGTCCTAATCTATTACTTTTATTTAACGGTTTATAAAAAAAATACAGAAAATCTCCTGTAAATATTCATTTTTTTACTTTTCTATATTTTACTCTCTTAAAATATCAAAAAATATTTTCAGAGGTTACAGTGTTAATAAATAGAGTGAAATAATCATATTATCCTTACTTGTTTTATAAAAAAAATTAATTTTTAATATATTTCTGTCATTTCAAAAATATTTTTAATATAAATTATAAAAAATTAATAAAATATTAACGTAACCCTAACGGAGGGGAGCCAAATGTACAACTTTAATTTTTTTAAAAATAAAATATACATTTTTGAAAGTTAGTGAAAAAAATAAAAAATAAATATTTATATAAAAATTTTATGTAATTTAGTTTAACTTTCTCCTGTCATAAATATATGAAATTATAACAGCTGAATAAAAACAAAACTGATATATTACAGTGAATCGAAAGTTTCTCAATTTTTTGGTCTAAGATTTCATTCTAGATTGTAGAAAACTGCATTAACACGGCGTCGATGATTATCATCCCGAATTAGATAAGATAACAAGAATGAGAACAAAAACTGATGGATAAAGCCATTCCCTTAATTGGATGAGAGAGTTCACATTTTCACTAATCAACAACAAATGCAAGGATGTACAATAAAATTAGATTATAGGGACACATATTTGTGACATTTTTTGTAAGTGTCCCATTTATAATCCATCTATATCCAAAATTAGGTTATAGAAATATATTTTTGGGACACATTATAGTAATATGTCGCTATATACTCTAGCGACGGCACATATAGTGACACTAATGACAAGTATCGGTATTTTTTTCAGCAGTATTTTTTTTAGTTTTTAGCAGCACTTAAAAGTATCGCTATAGTATAATTTTGTTGTAGTGCGATACTTCATGCAACATTCTCTCAACGAGAGTACACATAAATATGAGAACATAATGTATAAGACTACTCAAAATATTATTTCGCCATGCTATCT
This sequence comes from Tillandsia leiboldiana, assembly GCA_029204045.2. Classification (NCBI taxonomy): domain Eukaryota; kingdom Viridiplantae; phylum Streptophyta; class Magnoliopsida; order Poales; family Bromeliaceae; genus Tillandsia; species Tillandsia leiboldiana. Next base: position 53,487,641 of record CM055062.1, on the reverse strand, counting down.
CTTCAGCCCGAATTGCCCGCGAACGACCGATTCAGCTTCTTTGAAGATGAAGGACGCCATATTCATTCCACGGAGCGAAGGAGATCGCAAAGTGAGCTTTCGTTGTATGCGAAAGTCGTCGTACTCCAACATGGGCGAAGATTTGCCGGAGTATATATGCTTACGAGCTGTCCTTGAGGGACCTTGTCGAGTTGCCTGCGATTGTGAGCTCGATGTAGAAAGCTCGCGAGAGCGGAAGGGATTCGTTTGGCGGGTTTTGAATTGGAGAGGATAAGAAGCGAAGGGCGATGAGCGAGAGTGTGGAGTTTTGAGGCTTCTTTCTAAGGATGTTCTTTCCTTTACCTCTAAGTGGTAAGAAGAAGAGTTCGAGTCGAAACTGCGGGTCTTGTTCGGCGATATCTTCGAAGTCTTTGTCGATCGACGAAGAGGTTCGAATACGGGCTACAAAAGAGCGGCGATGTCGGGAAAGAGAAGGAGTTGGGAAATCCAAGCAGAAGCAGTAGAAGCCACAACAGCAAGTTTGCTTTTGAAATTGAGTTCTTACATATCATTTTGCAAATTGCTGTCTGTTGCTGCAGGAAAGCAAGTAGTGGCTGCTGTCTGTCCTTTCTTCCACACCAGCAAAAACAAGGACTTGAGGGGGTTCTGCTAAAAATAAGCTGCAGCTTTGGCTAAAATTAAGTTGCATCATGACATCATCATAATGTTTATTCTTCCATCCTCTTGTTTTTCTTTTCCACATTTAATTGAATATTATCATTGTATATATATATACAAATAAATATCCAGATGAGTAAAAATGTAATTTTTTAGCCCTTGAATCTCTTCTTTTGATTATTAGATGAAAAGTTAATAATAATAATATTAAATTATATAAAATAATCGATATATTTTAAAATTTATATATTTTATATTCAACAATCTTCTTCAGAACTCTAAATTTTTTTTAGCAAATTTAAGACTTAATGAAAACTTAAATAACAATAGGGAACTAGATATTGGACGTAATGAAAATTAAATAACAATAGGGAGCTTGCTGTTGGCTATTTATTTATGAATTTAAAATATGTCGAATTTTTTATTCGTGACAATAGATGCAGAAAACTAATAAGTTGAGTTTAATGAGCTCAATAAGTTGAGTGGAATTGTAGTTCATAATAGACTTAACGGTAAAAATTTCAATAATAAACCTAACATTCAAATGGGTTTAGTCCGATTAAGATTCTTGAGCAATGTATCTGTATGCTTTTAAGTGAATTGGTTGCGTAGTTTTAATAACTTAAGCTTTTGAAATTAATGATTAGCAATTTGACATTAGACTCAGGTAGAATTTTTTGTAAAATTAAACACAGCAGAAAAAAAATTAAATAAATAAATATTTTAAAATTTGAGATTCGATCTTAAAAATCACGCAAAATAATATCGCTCATGTATTTAAGATTAAAATAAAAAAAAAAATCTAATTTTTATGTTTGCGCGGAGAGATTTACATAATAATATGATGATCGTGAAAATTGAGTTCTCTCAAAACTGCAAATGTGTTCAGTCTCTACGGATATTCATACGAAGTTGTCGGTAAATTCTTACCGAAATAATAGCTCCTTTGCATAGAACTTTTTTTTTTTTTTTTTTTTTTGTTTATAGTGAATATATAGAAAAAAAGAAAGAGGAAGAAAAAAATGATGAAATTTTGTTTTTCTCTTTTATTTTATTCTTAAAAATAAAAATTAGTATTCATTTATTTTTTAATCTTTAAATACATAAATGTTTTTTTTTTTTTTTTCTTATAAATCTTTCCACATGCCACAAAACTGGCGTTTAAATGTCAAAACAATGACCCTCAGGTTCTTCTTTTCCCGCCCCCGGTTCTCTTCCTTACTCATCCGACGCTTCTCCACCTCGTCGTCGTCGTCTGGAGTAGTCGGCGCCGACGCTCGACTCGTCGACGACATCTGCCGGGTGATGAGTGACTTCCGCGGGTCCCACCACGACCTGCCCTCCGCGCTCACCCCATTCCTCCCCCGCATCTCCCTCTCCCCCACCCTCGCCCTCTCCGTCCTCCGCCGCTCCCACCACCTCCCCCTCCCCTCCCTCCGCCTCTTCCTCCTCCTCCTCAACCCTCCATTTCCCCATTCCTCTCCTCCTCCTCCTCCTCCTCCGCCGCCTCTCCTCCTCCTCGTCGTCGTTTCCTCCCTCGCCTCCGCCAAGCTCTTCCCCCTCCTCTGGTCCCTCCTCCTCGACCTCCGCTCGTCGCCCTCACCCCCCGCATTCACCCCCGACCTCTTCGGCCTCCTCTTCCGCGCCTACGCCCGCGCCCGCCGCCCCGCCGACGCCCTCCGCGCCTTCCGCCGCATGCCCGACTTCGGCCTCCCCCACTCCCTCCCTGACCTCCACCGCCTCCTCTCCGCGCTCTCCCGTCACTCCCTCGTCGCCCACGCCGTCCCCTTCTTCCGCTCCCACCTCTCCCTTTTCCCCTTCACCCCTCAAACCTACACCATCCTCATCGCCGGCTGGGCCCGCCTCGGCCGCCCCGCCGACGCCCGCGACCTGTTCGACGAAATGCTCCAACGAGGCCTCGCCCCTGATGTGCCCTCCTACAACGCCTTGATCGCTGCGCTGTGCGGGGGCGGGGAGCTCGGCGCGGCGCGCGAGCGGCTGCGCGAGATGCAGCGGAGTCACGGGCTCGCGCCCGACGCCGCCACCTACTCCGCGTTCGTCCGCGCCGCGTGCGCCGCGAAGGACGCCCGGTCGGCCGTTCGGGCCCTCGACAGCATGAGGAAGCGCGGGCTCGCGCCCAACGTTTTCACCTACAACGCGGTCGTCAAGCTGCTCTGCGAGGGCGGCGAGCTCGGCGACGCCTACGAGCTGCTCGACGAAATGCTCGCGAGAGGGGCGAAGCCTGACACTTGGGGGTACAATGCGATCCTGGCCGCGCACTGTCGGTCGCGCGAGGTGAACAAGGCACTGAGGCTGATTGCGCGGATGGACGAGGACTCGTGCTCGCCCGATCGGCACACGTATAACATGCTGCTGAAGATGTTGATCGGGGTCGGGCGGATTGACCGGGCGGCGGAGGTTTGGGATGGGATGGAAAAGAGGGGCTTCCATCCGGCGGCTGCGTCGTATGCGGTGATGGTTCACGGGTTGTGTAGGACGAAGGGGAGGGTCGAGGAGGCTTGCGCATACTTTGAGCGGATGGTTGACGAGGGGATACCGCCTTATCTTAGCACTTGCGAATTGGTCAGGGAAAAGCTGTTAAAGCTCGGATTAAGGGAGAGGGTCGCGGCGCTCGCGGGCAAGATGAGGAGAAGTACTTCTTGCACTATACAAGAGTTAGCGGCCGCCATGCGAGGTAGTAAAAGGACGGAGTGTGACAGCGAAAAAACGAGTAGAATTGCCATAGAAGAGTGGAGCAGAACAGAGAGAGATCATAAACAGGTTCTTTCCTGAGCTCAATGTTTGATCTCAAACAGTTTCGAATATTACTGATGCTCACTTTTATATCGGAGTACAAAATTCAGAGAATCATAACTTTCTTAGGTTTAAAATTATACAGATATGTTGGAGTAGTTTATACTGTAAAAGATAAGTATCTCAAAATTGAATGATCTAAAGGGTGAATGAAACAGTGCATCTTCAATTATCTCAGTATCAGAAGCTATTGTTTTCATTAACAACTAAATAGAATTCATTTCCCTCCTTTTCTTTCTTAAAATATGATTCTATAATTGTAATATAATAATGTTTAAATCCACTGCAAAGTTATTTTAATATAGTAGTCTTCATGTTGCTTTGTTAAGTGATTTCTTTTTGAACTATGCTTGATTTTATTTCTGCATATGTTTTAAACTATGAACTTAGTAGAACATGTAGTTTCTCCTGACATTAATTGATCAAATGACACATGATGAATGATTTTGTCAATGTTTACAAACAAAATCTTATGATTTGGCAATTTCTTTCCCTATCTAAATCCTATAAATCTTATGTCAAGGAACTAATTCTAAATCATACAACAGAGATCAAAAAAGAAGATTATTTATAAACAAACTTTATCATGGCAATTGTGTTGGTCCTGCAAGGATTTATAGATATAGGCTTTTTGAAAAATAAGACTCATTGATTTTTTTTTTAAATTGTTTCCTGTTTTAAGACAGATTATAGGTTTTGAATTTTGAGATTAAAAGGACTTAAGACTGATTAATTCATTAATCATGAGTTTGATATTCTTATGGCCCTAGGGTTTCCCATTGAGGCATTTTTAATCTCAAACTTTAATTTGTTATAGTTTTTATCTCTAATATTTTAGATAATTGTAATCAAGTCCCATAAAAGGTTTTATTGGACTGAATGATGAGGTATTTGCTAATATGAAAATGATCTGATATTTTTAGTCATTGCCAATATATCAACCATAATACTAATGCACCACTTTGGTATCAACAACATGTCACTATTTAGCGACTAAATTATATTGTAAATTTTGATTGCAATAGTCTAAAACATTAAAAAAAAAAAGAATTAATAAATTATAATTTGAAAACCAAAGTATCCGGCGCCTGAGGGCAAAAATTACAATTTAGCCTCTTCAGGGAGGTTCAATCCTTTGATAATGGAATTATTTGGGTGAATCATTCTTTAAACAATAACACTTGGGTTGAAGATTCAGGAAACTTATCTTCTATTAATTAAATGGTTTTATTTACTAATCTATTGAGGTAGTTTCCAGGGCATATTCCAACTGCAAACATATAAAAGTCTCATTATATGTTTTGACTGAGAGGACTAAGCTAAATTAACACATCACATAACAACAACAAGGGATTAAATAAAATCCTAAAATCACCCTTTGCTAATGAAGTTAAGTAGTGTGGACTATAACCATTCTGGTTCTTTCACAAGTTGCCCTGCAAGAAATTATTATCCATTTTTATTTTTAAAAAAGACATTTGCAAATCGTGCGCACGCATCTTTCCCGAACATTCTTTACCTCTTGGGCTTATGATTTTGAAGTTTTTAACACAAGTTTTATGAATTATTAATATGTTGATATACTGATTCATCACGTATTGATTGATTTATTCATGATAGATTTGTTTTTTTGTTATTTCAAAAGCCTGCCACCTAGTAAACAATTTTATTATTTCTGAGATACAGTGTTTGTTTGAGATGCAGTGTTTGTTTTGATATATGATACTATGTTAATTATTTATATCATAATAAGTTAGTCAATGTATAAACTCTACAGTAACACCCTCAATGACACCATAGCAGTAGTAGTAAATTGCACTAATAGTTGTTGTTGTTTTTTTTTTTTTTTATCTGAGAGAAATAGAGTAGTTTTTAGGTCTCAACTCACTGATGCAGTAGACCAGGTCCAAGTTCCAAAATTTCTTTACACTAGTATTCAAAAATAGTTGCTGGGAAAATTTTAAAATGGGTGCAGAGCTCATTGGGTTCATAAAATAACGAACTCCAAGAAGGATAGATGATGCCATGAGTCCTTGCTTTCACATGGTCTTTGTTGTTTTGCTAAAACTTGCATGGGGTCCATGTGGACCAGTGATTCTCATTCCCTTTTTTCAAAAAAAAGTAAATGGCACTAGAGTATATATATATATATATATATATATATATATATATATATATATATATATATATATATATATATATATATATATATATATATATATATATATATATATATACACGAATTACTATAGTATTAATAGCACCAAATATTCGATATTATTAAGTTTTTTATCATTAGATATATTTCTTTGATTATTTTTATTTTTTAGATTATACTATTTCGCTAATCATTCATTAAATTTAAGGGTATCACTATCATTCTAACTTCATATTTTTTCATCAAAGAATCAAAAATTTAATAGCACCAATGACTTGATACTATTAATAGTATATATAGTCCGGCTGCTATGCTATTGATAGCACCAAGAACTTGGTGCTACCAAGTTTTCCTCCGTTAGATCTATCCATTTGATCATTTTCACATCTTAGATCATCCTATTTTTCCAACCACTCACTATACCCTAGGTGCCCACCATCATCCTATCCACACATTTTTTTATTCAAGGATAAAAAATTTAATAGCATCAATAACTGGGTGCTATTAATAGTATAGTAGTCTAGTTCTATATGAGTTCGGCTACTATGCTATCGATAGCACCAAGAATTTGGTGCTGCCAAGGTTTTTACCGTTACATCTATTCCTTTGATCATTTTCTGCTATTGGATTTATTTCTACCCCTCAAATTATACTATTCTATCAAATACCTAGAGAACCATTATAATCATAACTGTACATTTTCTTATTTAATAGTCAAAAATCTAATAGTACTAATAATTTGGTACTATTAATAATATAGTAGACTATAAGAGATGTTTTTTTGTGCCTTTTCTTGTAGATGCAATAGAGATCATGAAGTTGCAAATGTTGAGGCTTAAAGCTTTGATGGTGTTTTTCTTTATAATTTTGCATGTTTCTTCTTTTATATACCATAAAACATTTTATTATATATTTTTGCTGTAAAACAGCTCCTAGGTTTTCTTTTGTTTTTGAAGAATTTATTCCTGAATTAGGTACAGTCCAAATTCGATCTTAGAATATGAGTTAAATTACTAAAGTGCCTTATCTAATTGGTATGCGAAAAGAGAGAGAGAGAAGAGAGAGAGAGAGAGTGCTAATAATTTTTGTTTTGCATTTGAATTTTAAGAAGATCTGTGAAGTGGAGATATGTGTACATATTAGAAAAAAATATTAATTTCATACCATTTTCTCTTAATATATTGAATAACAAATATATTTTTATAAAGTTTAACTTTTTATATTTATTTTTTAAAAAATTTTAAGTTGTTCATACATATTTCAACAGTCAATATTTGTTAGAAAAATATAGTTAATTATAGATTAAATACTTAAGTATGATTAGTGAGTGAGGTAAATTTATTTTATTTTTATTTTAAATATTATATTTAATAATTGAAACTTTTGAAGGAATATATTTATAAAGATAAAATTGATATTTTACTTATATTCTGTTAAAAAATAAATAATAAGCTAATGATAATAAACTAAAGAAATATATCTGAATAATTTATTTTTTTAAAATAAATATAAAAATTAAATTTTATAAATATATATCTGCTATTTAATATGTTTAAAAAAAAAAAAAAAAAAACTGATGGGTATATGATCTTAAACAACAATTAGTTATGATGATAGAATAATAGTTAATAATTTATAAAAATGAGGAAACAAAAAACTTTTTCTCAACCCAACAATAATAGAAACTGGAGCTTCTTTAAACTGTTGAAAGACCCAGTTAGTTAAAAGTGAGCAGGTTCTAAAAGATCTTTTGAGTCACATCAATAGACCATACTATCTATACTACTAAGCTTTTGAATTAGTGATGTGACTTTTATGAGCCCCACAGTGGTGTCCTCTTCTTCTATCTGCTGGGCTTCCTGTGTATCAGTTAAATATATAAAATGAAAATAAATAATTTTTAGGCTAAATTACAGAATTTTTTTTTTATAATATATCGTTTTTAAATTTTGCCCTTCTGTCTTTAAAAAGTTTATATTTTACCTTCTCGTAATTATGTAATTATTTTTAGGGAGCAACGGGGTTAACAAAATAGGTAAAATGATGATAATGCCCTCTTTATTTCTGTGTTTTATAATGACGGCAGAGAAGCAGCACCGCAGAGCCCTCGCGTTGCTCCTCTCTGACTCCACCGCCGCCTCCGTCCCCGTCCCCGTCCCCGTCCCCGTCCCCGTCGAGAAGCTCTCCTCCTCCTCCCCACCCTGTCGTCATCGTCGTCTCCCCCGCCGTCGGAGAGGTCGGGGGTGCCCAGGGAGCCGCGTCCCCGCGCGGCGCGTGAAGCCTATGGGGGCCCGCCACGTGGCGGCCCCCCTCACCCCGCGCTGACCCGCGCCAGAGAAGGCGCGGGTCGCCGCGCGCTGAGCTGCGCCAGCACGCGCGCGTGCTTCCCTGCGCGCTAGTACTGTGCGCAATGGCCCGGCGAGTAGGGCGCCGCCAAGTGGCGCCCCACCAGTCTCGGGCCGCGCCTGACCTGGAGCGCCGTCGTCGTGGAGGGCCCGGGCGGCGACTGCGCCGACGATCGCCGAGGGCTCCCGACAACGACGGCGGCGGGATCCCTCACGGAGCGACGGAGCTCGACCTCGGAGCGATCGGAATAAGAAAAGGTTGAAGGGTATTTTCGGTATATTACCTAAGAAGTTGATGGCTCACTAACGGAATGTTGACGGCGGGAGTGTAAATGCACAATTCCATAATTACTAGGGGGCAAAATATAGGCTTTTTAAAGACAGTGGGTAAAGTAAAAAAAACGGTATATTATGAGAGATTTTTCGCATAAAACTTAAACAAAAATAATAAAAAAATTAAATTTTGAGCAAAAATTAAATTTTGAGCAATCTCTTGAAGTATAATAATAATATATAGATTAAGACTTTAAATCTAAAGTGTAAGAAAATCTAATCAAATTCATAAATATTAATCTTATCTCAAAAATAAAATTATTTTGCTGAGTGAATAAATAAAAATGAAGAGATTTGAGATTCGGTGTGTATGATGTATACGATAAATCTCAAAATTAGCAGACTCTTATACTTATAAAAAAAAATTAATCACATTCAACTTTTAGAACAAAGTGCTAATCTCCAATGCAACCAAAACACATCCTTAACTCACTGCACTCACACGGTCACACCACCTCCCAACTAAAAACAAAAAAATTCAAAAATTCAAAAATTAAAAGAAAAAAAAAAAAATCAGTGTCAGTGTTTCCACTCCTCCCAATCAATAATTTTTACATATTTTCGGGACACTACCACGTGCTCTTTGTCTACCTGAAACTTCACCTCTATCTCTCTCTCCTAGATAAATTATTACGTGCACTTGGTCTATATGTAAATCTCGCACATTGAGTTTTATATTTGATGATCAATGTTTTAAAATTTATTTTTGAATAACAAAGAATAACATTTTAAATTTTAATTTTTTAGGCTGTATTTCGTTTAGATATATATTAGAATTGTTTATTTCAGAAATAAATATAAATTCAGAAATAAATAGTAATAAGATTAATTTTGTATTTGAATAAAAATTAGATTGTTTCGAAAATAAGAAAAAAAGTATTTGGATAATTAGATTGGGAGAGTGAGAATAATAATAATTATAATTTAAAATTAATAATATTTTATCTATTTAATTAATATAAAATATTAATTAAATAATAATTTAACTTATTTAATTAATTATTGATAGATAATTCTAAATATTAATTGATAAAATAATTAATAATAATAAGTATGGTTAATAAATAATCTAATAAATTAATTAGTTAATTATTTAATAGTTAAATAATTAGTTAATAAAAATAATTAAATTAGTCAAAATATTAAATTAATTAAAAAATTAATACAATAATTAAAATTATATTTATTTTAATTAAGTTTATTTTCAAATAAGAATAAATTTGTTTTAGAAAAAAAAGATTAAAATAGTAGTTTCAGCTTTATATCAGTTTGTTTCAAAAAAATAAAAATTATTACTTACATCCATAACCAAACACGTTTGGATTTTGGAGAACTAGACTGGAATGTTCCGTACACTAAATTTTTTATTTTAAAATTTTAAGAGTTATGGTGTACGAAATATATTTATACACCGGGTTCAGGGAATATATATTTACCTCTCTCTCCCCTCTTCGCGCGCATGTCTTCGTCACCTCTCTCTCTCTCTCTCTCTCTCTCTCTCTCTCTCTGCGCACTCCATTTTACTCCACTGCGCTCCCTCTGCAGCGTTTTTCCTCCCCGAAGAAGTCGAAGCGATGTCCATGGACGGAAACGAGTGAGAGCTCCGCCTAGGGTTAGGTTAGGGTTTGCGACGGGGGTACCCCATGTGGCGGCGGCGGCGGCGGGGATGGAGGCGGCGCTCGGAGGCGGCGGCGGCGGCGGCGGAGAGGCGGCGCTAGTGCGGCGGAGGCGGAGATGGGGTGCCGGAGCTCGAAGCCCGAGGAGGCGGCGCCGCTGGTGGCGCTGTGCCGGGAGCGGCGCGACCTGATCGGCGCCGCCGCGGAGCGCCGCTTCGCCCTCGCGGCGGCGCACGCCGCCTACTTCCGCGCCCTGGCGCGCGTCGGCGCCGCCCTCGACAGCTTCGTCCACGAGGGCCTGACCGCCGCCGCGGCGGCGTCGGCGGGGTCGGCGGCGGCGGCGTCCCCCGTGCTCACGCTCCCCCCCTCCAAGGGGAAGGACAAGTCCAAGCCCAAGATCGACGGATCCGAGCGCAATGGCGACAATGGCGGAGGAGGCGCCGCCTCCTCCTCTTCTCTCCCTTCGATTTCTCACTCCGCTTCGCCCGATTCGAACCTACATTCCCATTCGGACTGGGATCACGACGAAATCTGGGAGGAAAATGGTGGAATCGAGGTAGGGGCAGGTGGAGTACCACAAGGAGAATCATTTGGAGGAGGAGGAGGAAGAGGGTTTTCATGGTCTAATCCTTCTCACCCTTTTTATCCTCCTTATCCTCCTCCTTATCCTACCCCTTATCCTCCTCCTTATGCTCCTTTCCCCAATGTTGGAAATGTGATCCCTAATTACCACTACATGAAGTCGAGTTCCATGAAACCAACCACAGTGTTCCAAGAACCCTACACTGCTTACTCCAATCAAACATTTGTGAATCATGATTATCAGTATAATTATCCGATTTACGGTTATTCCATGGGATCTACCATTCCTCCTGTTCAAGATCAAACTTTTTATGAGAACACGGCGGCACCGGGGAGTCCGCAGAGGGAAGATAAATCCGCTGCTTCGCCGCCGCCACCGCCGCCACCACCACCACCGGCGGCGGTAGAAGGCTCCCCTTGGGATTTCTTCAATCTTTTCAATTCTTATGAGCAATTGTTCCCGGGGTATGATCAGAGTGGATATGCGGCGGCTTCGGTGACGAGTAGCCCTAATTCGAGCGAGGTGAGGGAGAGAGAAGGGATTCCCGATTTAGAGGAGGAGACGGAGCATGAGACGGTGAAAGAAGCAGCGAAGGAGAGGAAGGCGACGGGAAGTGACTCAGGCAAGAAGGGTTTCAGTGTTGGGAGTTCGAAAGGAGCCGCGGAACACAAAGAGGATGAGGAAAATGATGAAATTGTGGTAGAGAATGAGAGTATTCACTCCTTGGAAGATAGCGAAGCGAGAGGGAGCGTGAAGGAGGAGGAAGAGGAGGAGGAGGAAGTAAATGTGATGAAGGTTAAAGGAGTGAGCTTTGAGGACGATACATCGTTGATTAGTAATGGTCGCCGGGCGAGTAAAGAGAATGTGCTGTCTGTTCATGGAACAAGAGATGTCGCCGAAGTGGTGCAGGAAATAAAGGAACAGTTCAACTCGGCAGCGAGTTGTGGTGAAGAGGTCTCAAGAATTCTCGAGGTTGGGAGACTGCGGTACAGATCGAGGAATAAGATTTTAAGATGTGGGTATTTCACTTCTTCTATTTTACATCTTAAATATCTTGCCCACTTTAGTATGTATGTTTACTTGCAGATGTGATTGATTATCCTAATTTTAGGTTTAAGCCTTTCCAGCTTTTAAGTTAAAAACAAGTTCCATATTGTTGCAAAACAACAGTTCTATAGGCGATATTCTAAATAGTGAATTGAGCTATTGCCATATTATGTTGATATAAGGCGCCTATAGCCCTCGTGGAAGGCAACATTTCTTCTCTGATCGCATTTGTACGTTGGCTTTTCTTATTTAGCAATTGTACATCTTTTGCGCGGAATTTTTTTTTTTTACCAATATTTTCCCAGCCTTTATTCTAAAGAAATGCTTCCTTGTCAGAAAAATATGCAGAAAATTAACTAGTATAGTTCATTGCAGTTGTCTTATCAAGGATCTTGTATTCTATGTCTCGGGCATCGAAGAGCTCTCCACATTCAACTGGAGATGTGAAGCAGAATATGGCTATTCATACAAATTCTGAGAGTGTGAATGATTTTGAGTTTAGCAACCTTTCATCAATATTGGACAGGTTGTATGAATGGGAGAAAAAACTTTACAAGGAAGTTAAGGTATGTCCTATAACACGATTAAGCTCTAGTTGTTTGTGTGGTATGCAGGATAACCGCTTAAATGGTTGCATCAACTGCCATTTTTGACCTTTCTCACTCTCTGAGATTATTGTTGTGTCTGAAAAGAAGGATCATGAAATTAGTTTCTAATGAGATTGTCATGTGACTCTGCTAGGAAGAAGAAAATCTGAGGGTCATCTATGATAGAGAGTGGAAGCGACTAAAAGCATTAGATGAAAATGGAGCAGAGTCTCATGAAATTGATTCTACTCGGGCTTCGATAAAGGCGTTGGTGACAAGAATAAATATTGTCATCAGATCTGTAAATGCTATTTCTAGCAGGATTCACAAGCTCAGAGACGATGAATTGCGGCCGCAGCTCATCGAATTGATCCAAGGGTACGGAAAAACCAACCTCTCTTTGTGCATATGTTAAAAGCATCAGATTTCTACATGTTGATGTGAAAATATAGTAATATAAATTGCAGCTTTTGTTTGGACATTTTAATTTTTTTTTTTTTCTTGGACATCACAATTTTGTTATAGCAAAATAGTAGGAATATCAGGTGTTGATTATCCTTTAAACTATAATTCAGAAAGGATTTTATGTACCGCCCGAGGAGTCGTCATATATTTGCTCCTCGTTGTTCCGTGAAATAACATATGGATTTATATGGCTTCATGGTGACATTGTGATTAAGTGCCATTTTCTCTGCAGGCTAATAAGAATGTGGAAGTTCGTCCTCGACTGCCATCGCAAGCAATTCCAAGCTATGGTTGAAAGCAAAGCACAAAACCTCATACCAAAAATTGGGGGTCTACGGAGTTGTGCTTCGAAGGCGACAATAGAGTTAGAGCTAGAGCTCCTGAACTGGGCCTCGTGCTTCAGTGATTGGATTCAAACCCAAAAAGCTTATATAGAAGCCCTCAATGGCTGGTTGCTGAAATGGCTTCTCCAGGAGAAAGAAGAAACACCTGATGGAGAAGTGCCATTCTCTCCCAGCCGGATGGGAGCCCCTCCTGTGTTCATCACTGCCAATGATTGGTGTCAAACCCTAGAAAGGATATCCGAAAATGGTGTAATAGATACAATGCAAGCTTTCGCTATAGATGTGCACAGCTTATGGGAGAAGCAGGACGAGGAGCAGCATCAGAAGCTGAAAACTGAATATTTGTCCAAAGATTTCGGAAAAAGGCTTAAATCTGTGCAGAAGGAATATGGGATTAATGGGCCTGTAGATGTCGATAAAATATCTATGACTCTCGCCAGTAAACGGCCGATCGATGACCACATGGTGGGCTTGGATGCACTGAAGAAAAGATTAGATCAGGAGAGGGTCAAACACAAGGATGCCGTTAAACAACTCCAAGAGGCGAGCGCGACCAATTTGAGAGCGGGCCTGATTCCGATTTTTGAAGCGTTGGGGAACTTCTCTATCGAGACACTAAAAGGTTATGAAGGAGTCAGAATTCCGAATGTCAGCGGCGTAACTTAAGAAAAAGCTTCATGCAACCGGCTTTGGCTTTTCCGTCGAGCCGAAAAGTGGAAAAATCTCTGCTTCTCCAAGTTTTGCAGCTAAAAGATCAAATTTCGCCGTGGAATTACATTAATGAATCGAACAACTCATGGGAGGTCACTTTGGTAATGAATCAATTAAGTTTCGGGCTTCTGGTTCAGCAACAAGCTGTTTCAATGCCTTTGAGGAGCTACTCAGATAATAAGTCGAGAATTACTGAAGTGATTTTCCCCGCGGAACCGACTAATTTATCAAAAGCAGAAGCAACAGCAGTTGATTTCTCAGAAGATAATGAGCTGCAGAGTGAAGTAGTGAGCTAGTTTAGGAATAACATTGCTCCATGCTATTCTCTAGATAATGGCTTTTCAAATCATTTTTTTTTCTTTTTTTTTTTTTTATCTCTAGTTGGAGGGGAATTTTGTCAGAAGGCCCTTGAGGAAGGGGCCATGAGCTCTTGTATTTTTTTTTTTTTTTTTTTTTTTTTTTTTTTCCCTTGTGATGTAAATACATTTCCAATGCAAAGACTATTGCAGCATCAATTGTTGTATGGCTTCTTAGGAGGTGTAGATCTTGTGCGGACTTATTATTATTAGTGTTCATGTCTCTTATAAACCCAATGACAATTCCATCCACATCCGATGGGCCCAATGACAATTCCATCCACATCCGATGAGGCAGACTCTCTCCGTTTAGGTCTGACGTCCTCGTCAGCCTAAACACACACAACATCCCAAGATACCAGGCGATGTGAGACTTGTCTCGCTAGTCCTGTCATCTAAACCCAGGCTCAGTTGAGACTCGCCGTACACTTCCGGTTGATTATTGACTCTGATACCAAATGTAACGACCCGACCCACTAGCAATAATAACTCATTGGGCCCAACACACAACCCAAAATGCTTAAGTCCAGTTATTATTACTAATGTTCATGTCTCCTATAAACCCAATGGCAATTCCATTCACATGGCTATTGGGGGCGTCACATTAGATTTTTTTTTTTTTTTTTTTTAAGAAAAAATAATAAATTTGGTGGGGACAAAATCACCTCTTCTTTAAACTCAAATGCGGGAGATCAAAACCTGATCTCATGACTAAATCTCCAAATTTTTTTATGTCAAATGTGTTTTGGGCCTGTTCAACAAGATAGAATTAAATATGATAAGATTAAAAATAGAATTATTATATCATTCACACATATTTGGTGAAACAGTGGAAAATATTCAACTACATTTTGTTAATATTTCAAAATTTTGTTTAATTGTTGGTGTTGAGATATTAGTTGGATCATCCAACCCTCACAATTTTCTACAGCTCTCTTTTGTAATTTTTTTTTTTTTTTTTGTTTACTTTAAATTTTTTATTGCGAAATTAGATCAAAAAATAATATATTATGCAAACTCAGATATAAAGTACATATTATAAAATAATAAAATACTGTAGCATTTATTGTTAATAAAAAGCATCACTTTATGCTATGTTTAATAGTAGATTCTTATATAGAGTTACAGTAAATTAAAAATAAAATTATAAAATAATTAAGTATATTTTTTGACAATATATTTAGGGCATATTTTTTTGGGTGGAAGTGGGCGATAAACAATCATTTTTGCTGTTTAATTCAAAACGTAATTCACTTGGACAATAAAAACAAGGTAAAAAAAAAAAATAATAAAATACTACAAATGGCTAATTAATTATTTAACTTACATATTTAAAATATAAAAATTAATTATTTAAATTTTAGTTTTTTTTTTTTATTTAGTTTGTACATTTCTAATATAACGACGAAGATTAATTAATTAAATATTAATATTTGTTTACTCTATAATTTTATTATTGTATTGTTATAATTTATATATAAGAAATTTACTGTAGTTGTTTTAGATTTTTTTTTATTTATTATATTATAATTTATTATTTATATATAAATTATAATTTTTACACAACTAAAATTGAAGGAGCTGTTTGAGATTGAAGTATAGTTGAGGGGGCCTCCATGCAATTTTTTCCAAAAATGAAAAACAAAAATCTCAAACAAAATGGTTAAATACCGAATCTACAGCGCACACTATATATAGCGTATAAAAGAAGGATTTTTATCCTTCGCTACATCCTCTTCCTTAAACCCTCCCCCACCTCTCTCTCTCTCTCTCTCTCTCTTCTCCCATGGCGGCGTCGTGGATTCGGATTTCATCGGCGGTGGCGGCGCTCCTCCTCGTCTCCTCCATCCTCTCGCAAACCCTAGCGGCGGAGGAGGAGGAGGCGGAGCCCTCTTCGGTGCTCACCCTCGACGCCTCCAACTTCGCCGACACTGTTTCCAAGCACCCGTTCGTCGTCGTCGAGTTCTACGCCCCCTGGTGATTCCCCCTCCGATCCCCTCGATCTCGTCCTGTGCTTTCGATTTATAGGCTTTCATGTGTAGATCCTTCGTTCGATCGGGTTTTTGGCATGATTGGGTTATTTGAAAGGGATTTGTGACTTTGTGTTGTCTCCGATCCATGGTTGGATTCTTATTTTATCAATTTTTGATCATTTTTACTCTCTGTTGATCAGTTGCCTAATTGCCTAAGTTCATGGAAAAAAAGGAAACAAACAAAAAAAAAAACTTATCTTTTGATTGTAGAAGAGCAAAAAGTAATTAGGAAGAAAAAAAAAAAAATTTAATGCGTAGTACAGTTACTACTTACCAAGGATAGTAAATTCTTAATAGTTTATGTTTATTAATGGTGATAACTGATAAATTGTGTGAAATGGAGTTATTTTGTGTTTTTGACTTGTTATGTTTTTCCTGAACAGGTGTGGTCATTGCAAGAAACTTGCTCCTGAGGTAATTTTTTTTATTTTTTTATCTTGAATATCTTAAAGTTTATATATAGAGTATCATGAATTTTAAGAAGATTGAAAGAATTGGAAGATTTTTGTTGTAAAATTGAGTTATTTATTGTTTGGGCCACAATTCAAAAATACGTTGTGGGTGTGTTTGTTTCATCAAAAGTGGAGAGGATGAATATATTTTTGGCCGTAAATGTCCGCTTCCATTGTTTCGTTCAATGTAAACCATCGGTCGAAACTTAAACTTCCCAAAATACCGTAATTGACTTCGGCCTGGGGTGGAATGAATTCAATTAAAACTTCAGCTTTTACATCATTCACTTTCTGCGAAACAAACAACAAAGTTGGAGAACTTTAGTTCCCCGCAGTTAAGTAAACAGCGGAAGAAAAGTAGTTTTTATTTGAACTCTAGTTCATCTGAAAAGTCTACTTTAACCTAAACTTTTCACCAAAGGAAAAATTAATACCAAGATGGGATGATTTCGGACTCATCTGCAAAAACGCTGGTGCATCATCTACCTATTTACTGAAAATTCTGTATCTTCTTGCAGTATGAGAAGGCTGCATCTATTCTGAGTAAGCATGACCCTCCAGTTATTTTAACTAAGGTTGATGCTAATGAAGAGGTAAACAAAGAACTAGCTTCAAAGTATGAGATAAAGGGTTACCCTACTCTGAAGATTCTGCGAGATGGCGGCAAGCACATTCAAGATTACAAAGGTCCTCGAAATGCTGATGGTATTGTTGAGTATTTGAAGAAGCAAGCTGGTCCTGCATCTGCTGAAATCAAATCTTCAGAGGATGCTGATAAAATTTTCGGCGACAAGAAGATCTATGTTGTAAGATCTTCAGGCCTTTCGTTCCTTTTGACTCACTTCTATATCACAAAAATACTATATTTGGCTCATCCCAGTTTATTATTATATAGGTTGGGGTATTCTCCGAGTTCTCTGGGGAGGAATTTGAAAACTTTACAGCGGCTGCTGAGAAACTACGGTCTGATTATGATTTTTCTCATACGTCAGATGCCAATCTCCTCCCGCACGGTGATAAAGCAGTAAAACCACCCCTAGTCAGGCTTCTCAAACCATTTGATGAGCTTTTTGTCGATTCACAGGTACCTTAATGCTTCTATCACCCTATTTTTTGGCATAACTAGAATTGAAATTGCCGATCGATCAAGAAATACTTCTTTCTTAACTATGTAGGAAAGAACACAAGCTCGTAAAGTACTCGTACTAGTAGCATACTTTTTGTGATTTTTGCAGGATTTTCATGTAGAAGCTTTGGAGAAGTTCATCGAATCCTCTAGTATTCCAACCATCACTACTTACAATAAAGATCCCAGCAACCACCCTTTTGTCATAAAATTCTTCAACAGCCCTGATGCAAAAGTAAGTACCGATAAAACTTAACCACTAAGTTTCAGCATAGCCTTTTAACCGTGTTCTCTCTCTTTAGTGTCTACTACAATATCTTCTATTGGAGATAGAATTATGATTTTCTGTGTGTATGTTATGCTCTCTGATCTTTTGGTAGCATTTTTGTAGTTCTGGCATTATTGCTGCGTTGACAAATTAGTACCTGGCTTCTTGTATTACCTTTTCTTAACTTTAATGAAATCTTATTTGGTTTATAATCTGGTGATGAGCAGGCTATGCTTTTTTTGGACTTCGGCAGTGAGCTATTTGATGTGTTCAAGTCCACGTACCAAGAGGTTGCTGAGAGCTACAAAGGAAAGGATATAAACTTTTTGATTGGTGATCTGGATGCTAGTCAAGGTGCTTTCCAGGTATATTCTGTGGACCTGCTCTTCTTTTTCTTTACTCATACCATCTATTTGTTACCATGCTTGTTGACACCTATTTTATCATTGCTTGAATATGCAGTTCTTTGGCCTTAAGAAAGAGCAGGTGCCCCTCATCATTATCCAAGAAAATGAACGCACGAAATATCTTAAACCAAATCTCGAACCTGAACAGATTGCATTGTGGCTGAAGGAATATACGGTATATCCTCTTTGCAAAGCAGCTACTATTAGCTTAGATCTGACGTCGTGTTTTTTAAATTTTATTTTAGTTATTTATTGAAGAGCATGAATACTAATTTCTCAATTTTCTTGTAGACATAACTAACGACAGATCTTATTATGCTTACGCAATTGTCTGTGTGGATGCAGGATGGAAACTTGAAACCGTATAAGAAATCAGAACCAATTCCTGAAACTAACAATGAACCTGTTAAGGTTGTTGTGGCTGACAGTCTCCGTGAAGTGGTTTTTGATTCTAAAAAGAATGGTGAGTGTTCGAATTTTTATTATCTTCTTAACTCTATAAAGGATCCTAAGTACTGCCATTTAGTTACTAATAAGCAAAATTCTATCGAGTGTGTAGGAAGTTTTGGAGATAAGTAGGATCTAGCCTCTTCCTAAAATCTTGCTTTAGTGCTTTGGTGTGGAGAACCTCTAGCTTTTTTTATTTGTTCTTCTTAATTATTAATTGAAATTTCACTTATCTTTACAGACACAGATGTAATAATCATACTAAACACGACTAAAGAAGGATACCTTAACACAAACACCTTTTCTTTTCTATTAAACTAGCAACTAGATGTTGACAATTTGGTTTCCTATTAAAAAAAATCGAGCATTTTTCAAGCAACTCTTCTAATTGTAACTATTTTGTTTGTACTTCAGCGCTTCTTTATCTTCTGGAATTTTTGTATACAATAATATGTGATGAAAAAGTAAGTGTGGTAATATAGGATCCACTACCTGCAGGGCTTCTTGTTTATTTGCCTGTTCTTGCATTCTTTACTTGATGCTTTCTTTGATCCACTACCTACAAACACCTTTTCTAATCTGTAATGTCTATGTTCCAGTTCTACTTGAATTTTATGCACCGTGGTGCGGGCATTGCAAGAAACTGGCTCCTATCTTGGACGAAATAGCAGGCTCTTTTCATAGTGATGGTGATGTGATTATCGCAAAGATGGTAACTTCTGTTACATAGTAAACATTGCAGTTGAATTAGGCGTAACAGGCTAATCATTATTATCGTGCCTTGTTCACCTTTTAATTTGTCTTGCTAAAAAAATGACCTGCTCTAAATTATGTTTATAATTCTCGTTCAATGTGTTTTTTCTTTCATCTGTCTTGCAAGTACTAGCATACAAGTATTAATAACTTGGGCTTAAGCATTTTGAACCAAATATATTCGAATTGGGTATTAACCAGTAATTAAGAAATATCCATGGTTACGAACTTGTCTATCATACAACTTACGGTGCTGCGATGTCCTTACTTTTTTTCCCCTCCTTTTTATCATTCAGGAGCAACTTTTCTTTTAATTTAGGCCTGTCAAGATATCTATATTGTGATTTATTGCTGATCGAATTTAACACACAAAATTGAGCTAATTTATAATGTACACAACACCCTGCACGTCTGATGTTACGAGTAATTGAAGTATAGAAAAGAATGGAGGCAAGAGGAATGAAAGCATGAGCATAACGTCATAACCGATTTCGTGCATTCAATTTATTCGTAGTGTTATCAAGAAGCTTGCGTTATATACCGCATTTTGATGTTCCATTTGTTCATTTTTATGTTCTAATTTTACCCCTCCTTTTCACTGTTGATGCCATATTTTGGCTTATATAGAATTGGTTTCTTTTCGCTTCTCGTGATGTTCTGTTCCGAATCATCGCTTTTTTTCCTTGTAATCTCATTGTAGGATGGTACAGCCAATGATATGCCCGAGGAATTCGAAATCCGGGGTTACCCGACGTTATACTTCATTTCAGCAAGCGGCAAACTGGCTAAATATGAAGGGGACCGATCGGCAGGAGACATCAGCAACTTTATTAAAAACAACAGAGAAGCGATCAGCGAGCCCGAATCAGGAAAAGATGAATTATGATCAAGGTCCTTGTTGAATCTTAATCTCTCCTCTTGTCTCCTTTTGAATTTTGCTCTGTACTAACTCTGATGAAGCAGATACTGACTAATTTCAATTTGCAGGGTTTCACTGTCCACAGGTAGAGGGAGAAATCAACATACACAATTGTCATTCATGAGTTCCTCAGCTACACCAATAAAAGGCACTTCTCCTCTAATTTTATTTTTCTTTTCCCTTTTGAACTATAGGTTTTAAAATAGCAACATTTAAACCAGATTTTAGGCTTTTCTTTGCTGAATGATGATCTGATATCTGTTAGTTTTAAATTTAAATCTGAGATATGCTGATTAATGATCACAATGACATATGGGTGATCTAATATCAAGATTTGTCTACTTTAGGTGCAAGATTTGGTGATATAATTAATGCCATAGATAAGTCACTTTAGATGAATCATTTATAGAGATTGGAGACTTGCATTTTCTATCTATAGCACTAATGTGGGGAATTAAAAAATATTCCAAAAATAAGCTCTCTTCTGCTGGTACTATTGATGTAAAATACCCAATTTCACTGTTTGGTGGTTAAAATATAAGAACTTAATGTCAATGACTTAAAGAGATTTTGCTCGTCAAAGTCCGTGCATCTGGAAAGATGGATAAGTCTTGCTCTCTGTTTGCTAGTCCAGACTTCTGAGTCAGTGATTTTGCAGAAATCAAGTATTTTATTATGTAAAATAAATTATAAAATATGCACATGCATCCTCTCTATTTATAGACACAAGGCACATTAAAAGAAAAAAATCTAAGAGTTGTTCATGTTCCTTGGACTGAAATTTTCTAAATCTCACATTAATCTCTGCTTTTTTATAAAAGATATTTTATGAAGGACAGATCATTGGATGAACCAAAACTTTGAAAAAGGAGGGCAAACCCCACCAAGCTTAAATTTAGCAGGTACACTATTTCTCTTCCAATCAAAATTGCCCTAGAAGCTTTAGCAATTTAGTAATGATAATATAGAACTAGGCTACTGTGCTATTGAGGTTTTAGCGATTGGATTAAGAAATGCGTGGTTAGAATGATAGTAGTTTTCCGTTTGGTAACGGAATAAGACAGAATTAGCTATTCCAGAGATAAGTATAAAGTACGGAACTAGTGTAAAAAACGTTTGGGATGGTTTCAGGAATAAGAGATTTTGTATTTGATATGAGAATGAGGAATAAGAGGAATAAGAGGAATAAAGAGTTTTAATTAAGATAAATTACTTTTTTGCCCTTAAACTTTATTATGTAATAATAAGATAGAGAGATGATGTCTCGGTAGACGTGAGAGGGTATGTAAGGAAAAAGTAAGAGGGTGGTTGGTAAGAGTGAGAACAGTAATTCTCACTTATTCTAGTTGTACCGGAACAAGCTATACCGATTGATTTCTGGTGCATTTGGAAAAATAAGAGGGATATCTCTTCCGAATCCAAAGGGGCTCCTAGGATTTAGTGAGTGGTTAGTTGAATAGTATAATTTAAAGGATGAAAATAATTAAAATGATAGATCTAACGGTAAGAAAATTTAATAGAATTAATTATTTGGTATTATCGGTAGCATTTTAGCCGCACTCCTAAATACCCGTTTTTATGTTACATAGTATTTGAATAAAGTTGTTTATAAAAGCAATGTTAAATTACCCTTTTGGCCTTCAAACTATGAACTATATGATATGATATTAGTGGATAGGCATGTCGCTTATATGAAAATAATATAATATTTTAATTATTATTCTGTTATGTTCACATTACTAATACGTGAATATTTGAATATTTAATCAATTAAATTAAATTATAAAATTTAAATATAATAATTTAAAATATTCAAGCTAAAAAATATAATAAATTAAAATTTGAATATCAAAATGTGACTCACCATCAAAAATATAATTTAACCTAAAAGCAAGTAGCAAAATATAGTACCTGAACAAAAATACTATAATAGTTAATAAAAAAATCAATTTAGCAAATTCTGGTATTAAAATCTTCTGATAGTTAGGAGAATGATGCGCCCATCATTCACCAACCCAAATGTATATATTTAATTTTAGATGTAAACATGTAGCAATAAAATTCTATAGCAATTAATACCTTGCTAATTAAAATGTTAATTTCACTTTAATCCTACCTTCCTTGCTGGCCAATCAATCAATACAATCCCAGTACAACACCCCACCCTGGCATAAAATTGGTCCAATTAATGAAGTGTAAAACAAAGGTCTCTTAGATTATTATTATTATTATTATTATTATTATTTTATTATTTTAGAAGCTCCTCACATGCATGGCCTCCTCTCTCTGTGCATGTTTTATGCTAATTAAAAAAAATCATAGTACCAATATATATATATATATATATATATATATATATATATATATATATATATATATATATATATATATTCCTCTATTTTAGTATGGTGAATTTATAAGAGTATATATATATACAAAGTGATTTATGATTTATTTAATGGGCAAACAATATTTTTTGTTTTATTTTATTTTTTGTTATACTGCTGATGCAAGGTGTTGTAAATTAGTTGAAGCAAAGAATCATTTCATGTGCATGCAGTGTAAAAGACATGTAAGGATACAAAAAAAAAAAAAAAAAAAAGAGAGAAAAAAACTACAAGCTTGTGGGTTTAATTAAAACCTTGCATGCTTCCAAAATTTCTTAAATTTTGTTTTTTTCTCAGCTTAAATAATTAGAGCATTAAATAAACATTATGGCAATATATTACTCATATAAAAGAACAATATTAAATAATCCTATATATATCAAACCATTTGTAGTAGAACATGTGTGTGGTATATATATTGACCAATGAGTTTACTCTTAAATATATGATGCTCTACCTATGAATCTCTGAATCTCTTACTTTTGTTAATTACTTCATGAACTTCTTTTTGGAAGTAGTAGTAGTAGTAGTAGTAGTAGTAGTAGTAGTAGTGGTGGTGTTGTGAGCTCCTTGCACCACAAAGAGCTTCTTCAACACCCTCAACATCACCCCCAAGCTCGGCTTCTTATGCCGCAGCCTCGCGCCGCCGCACGCGCTCTTCAAAGCGTCGAGCGCAGGCGACATGCGCAGCGTAGGTCTCCGGTCGAGCTTCGGGGTTCGTCGTTCGAAACCGACCGACCACCGCGGAGCCCTCAGCTCCTCGTTGAAGTCCTCCCACAGCATGTCCATCCTCTCTTCGTCGTCGAGCGGAGGGCGGCGGTGGCCGCCTCTGCAGTCGCTGAGAGAAGGCCAGCCCGGTAGGATGCTACGGCGTAGGGCGGCGGCGGTGGCTCCTTCGGTCGAGGAGAAGCTCCGGCGGAAGCTGGGGGAGGCTGTTTGCCGTACTGGCGGCGAGGAGGCGAGGAGCCAAAGAGAGGAGGTGGTGGTGGTTCTTTGGGTTTGGGGTATGGATGGGAATGTGAACTCCTCCATTACTTATCTCCTTCACTTCTTTAATCCTTTGTTAAAGGTGTAATGAGGAAGAGAGGAGTAGTTGACTATGTGGGTTTAGTTATATACCCATATAATCACTTCCTTTGATACCTTAAGTTGCCTTGGGTAGGTCCTAAGTTCCAGTCCGTAATAAGTACTCAAAAAGAAGCGAAAAGTATACGATACCGTCTTAAATATTATTAATAAATCAGTATTTTTATAAATTCTAAAATTAAAAATACTGTTCAAAAGATCAATTAAAGCTGCAATATTATCATTAGAATGTTTGGAAAGAATAGTCAATGCAATGCAATGCAATGTCATTTGGTTGTTAGGGTTTCTAATCAACCCCCGGATTGAGCGGGACTCAATCAATTTATCTAATAATAATTATATTATTTTCGAAAAAAACAAAAAAAAATCTCATATCTGTAACTTTATTGCTCGTACTGGCCAAGTTCGACTCAGATGAAAGGTGCAATATAGATTGTGTACTTCAATTATATTATGATTTAAATTTTTTTTTCACCGTACACGCTATCACATTTATTATTATTTTATTAAAAAAAGTAATGAACGATCGAAACTGATCCTTTCGGACATTTTAATTAAAAGTATTGTAATTAAATCGAGTCTAAAGTTCTAAAGTTACATCTTAATTAAGTATTTTATGGTTAAAATTAACTACTCTTAAGTATTTTTTTGAAGGTTAAAGTTGTTTTGTTTGGTTAATTAAGTTGTTCCAAAACCAACTAAATTAACAGCATTTTAAGTTAAAATACTTTTTTTTTGAGAAAAAAATAACTAAACAACAAAAGTGAGATAACAGAATCTTTCGAAGCAAAAGGATTACGGTACAAAAAAAAAAAGAAAAAAAAAAAAGAAAAAAAAAAGAAAGTAACTCTAACAAAAACTACTACAGAATTCGGCATATTCCTCATCTCGAATCGGCCCACATCCTTACCTCTCTACTAACTCACCTTACAGCGTAAATTGGGCTCGTGTTGACAAGATGAAAGATAATCTTATTCCTAATCTTCCACATCGCCAACCAAGTCGCCGACAAATATAATAAATTTCTAGTTCCGACTGCGGACCCCTCCAATGCCATCCACTCCTCCCAGGTACTCCTAACACCTTTACCGTATTTCCCCCGCCACAAGTTCCCACCTCCTAGAATGAACTGTGCGAAAACGCAGTGCACAAAGAGGTGGTCTGCCGTCATTTCCTCACATCCGCACAACATACACAGTATGCTCCCCACCCAACTCCTCCTACTCAAATTATTAGCGGTTAGCAGCCGGTTTTTTAGAATCAACCAAACGAGAATCTGTACCGTAAGTGACATTCGCACAACATACACAGTGTGTTCCCCACCCAACTCCTCCTACTCAAATTATCAGCGGTTAGCAGCCGGTTTTTGAGAATCAACCAACCGAGAATCTGTACCTTAAGTGGCATCCGAAGTTTCCATAACGAACTGGCGTATAGGTCCCTAGTACCCCTGTCACTTATAATCGCATATGTCGACTTAACCGTAAAAAATTTCTTTTCGTGCCAACGCCACACCACCCTGTCGTTGCCCGATCCCAAGGCCACCCCCGCCAGAAACTCTTTTAAATGTCGAACACCTGTAACTCCCCTCTGCCCCGACGTTGTGGCTCCTCTCAATATTTTCCGCTACCTCCATCTATCTCGTCCGAAACATTCGCCAACGGAAACACCTTTCCTCTTCACAGCGACAAAAATCTCTGGAAAAAGAGATTGTAAAATTTTCTCCCCACGTCATCTGTCAAACCAGAAATTGATATTTCTACCATTACCAAATCGATACGAAACTCCCCCATGAAGATCTCTTAAGTTAAAATACTTGAACCTTCATTTTAAGGTTTAAGTTACATTTTATTTTATTTTGTTTTTTTTGTTCGTTACTTGTGTTAGGTTAATTTGGTTGGTTTTAGTGAATTGGGTCTTTTGACTCGACCAAACCCAAGAGCAAGGAGTTAGGTACTAATTAATTATTTGATTAGTTGTGATGTGACCTTCTTTGGACATTTGATTATTTTTATTTTTATATATCCAAATATGCATATACATATTTACGAAATTTAATTTTCCTTATGAAATTTATTCGTAATTAGAGATGCAAATAAATTCGAGTTGGTGGAGCTTCTATTTTGATTTGTTTCAAACGAAACAATAAACAAACATAAAAAATATAAAAAAATATAATTACGATAAAATTCGTCCTAATCCGTCAAGTAGAAGAAGCGGGAGATTGAAGATCATTTTCTTTCTTTGATCCATTTCGATCTGCTTCCAGTGGAGTGTTAAGTGAAAAAATAATAATAAAATTAAAAAATTAATATGTTTCAAATCTATCTAAATAGAAATATGAAGTGAGAGGTGCGAAAATCTGCTAGCCCAGATCCGCCGCATTTGTAGCCTATTAGCAATCCTTTGAAAAAAAAGAAAAAAAACTTTGGCTAATTTAATTAGGGTAGAGAAATTATGTGTCAAAAGTTTTATATATGGTTTTTGTACTAAGTTCTATAATTATAATTGGAAGGATGAATTAGCTAATTAATTAGCCCCTTTAAGTTTTGAAACTCAAAAGGAGATTTCAATCAATTATTCTTAATGATTTACAGAGGATTTCATATAAATTAAGTAAAAATAGAAGAAAATAGGTGTAACACGGTTAGATTTAAACAAAACAAAAAAGAAGCTTTGTTCAACACAACACGTGTGATTCCGTTCAGTTAAAATAATGAAAGAAGGAAAAATGTATAATCTGATTCGATTCGAGTAAAGAAAAATCGATTCAATGCACCATATGTGACCAGATTTGGTTTAAATAAAAAAAAAAGATCGAAGAAAGATATAAACCGATTCAATTCAAATATATATATATATATATATATATATATATATATATATATATATATATATATATATATATATATATATATATATATATATATATATAAAATGTTTTCATCGTTTTCAAATAATGTAGACTATTTTTGAGAAAAAAAATAAGGCTAAATTATAAAAAAAAATTCTATAATATTCCTTTTTTTACTTTATTCTTTTAATTTTTAAAAATTTATATTTTGTCCTATCGTAATTACGGAATTATGCATTTACCCTCTTGCACTCAGCATTTCGTGAGTGAACCATCAATTTCTTAGTGGATATACTGAAAATATTTTTCAAGCCCCATCCCCTTCCCTGCCCCTTCACCGTTCGCCGGGTAGCGTCGTCTCCATCGCCGCCGCCAATGGAAAGACGCTGTCACACGCCGCTCCTTCCCGACCCCGTCCTCCTCCTCAAACTCCTCTTCCACCTCCTCCTCTGCCCCATCCTCCACCTCAAACTCCGAACCGTAAACCGGTGCTGCCGTCTGAGTAGCCGTCTTTTCCGGCGGCGACACTGTGGACGGAGGAATTCGGGTCTCGGACTATTAGAGAAAGCATGACCGCGTTAGAAAGAGAGAGAAAGAGTCGGAGGAGAAAGGCGGCAATAGGAAGACACGACAGGGATAAAGACATTATCGTCATTTCGACTGTTCTGATAATCTCATTACCTCCTAAAAATAATTCCGTAATTACGAGAGAGCAAAATATAAGTTTTTAAAAAACAGGGGATAAAATAAAAAAACGAAATATTATAGAAAAATTTTCTGTAATTTAATTAAAAAAAACTAATACCCAATTGTTTCTTTAAAAGGTTAATAAGTATTACTTCTAACCCCACTGATTAAAATAATTAATATATATATTTTTTAATTTAAGAATTTTTTGGTGTAGTGATGCAGATAATATCATTAATTTTTATAAATTTTTATAATAATTCAATATATTCGGAGAAGAATGTTTTTTTTTTTTTTCCTTTTTTTACATGAGAAGTAATAGAGCAAAATATTGGAAACTGTTGTACCCAATAGTTTCACATTAATAAGCATTAGCTATTTATTTATGGTATTGACCTATTAATATTAGTACCATGGGGAATTAAATATGTGGGGTAACTACTATGTATGTCCTACTGTCCTTATATCCATTATATATATTCTATTAATGAGAGAAGTGATGGATCCATGAAAGAGTCACATTACATGGGATTCTTTTTTTCTCACCCCTTATCTTTAATTGGCATGTATATTTTTTTTCCTTTGCCCCCTTTTTTTTTTTTTTTGTTTTTTTTGTTTTTGTTTTA
The DNA here is from genome assembly GCA_029204045.2 of Tillandsia leiboldiana. Lineage (NCBI taxonomy): Eukaryota > Viridiplantae > Streptophyta > Magnoliopsida > Poales > Bromeliaceae > Tillandsia > Tillandsia leiboldiana. The sequence goes on along the minus strand of CM055062.1, from coordinate 53,459,580 downwards.
ATTCAAACTAATAAATGAATCCTAATTGAAGTAAACCATATGTCGTGACCATGCAAATTCTCCATGAGAAGACCACAAAAATATATTTTAATAGAGTAATATTATGTGTATCTCAAAACACACATCAAAATTAAGTTACTTGATTAGCCTTTTTTTACATTTGGTAAATAGTTATTTAATTTTGCTAAAAATACACATATTTTATCTGAACTATGAACTACTTTGAATTGACCAATCAAAATTTTCAATTTGCTTGATTTGAATCAATCAACAGTAATTTTACTTTAAAATTTAAATAAATTATTTAAAGTACGTAACTAGTTTAACTATTGAAGTCGAAATATTGTTGACTTATAATTCAAATCAAATAAATCAAAATTTTTAAATATTAGGTAGTTGATTCAAAATTATCTATAATTCAGATATGTTTTGTATTTTTTTGTATATAATTTTTTTATCAAACTTATTATTTGACTCAAAATTTAAATATGTTTTATTGTAACATTTCTAGTGTGCCTTTTTCGCAAATGACACAATAAAACAAACAAAATATAATTAAGCAGTGATATAAGATTAATTAGAGAAATCCAAATCAATATGACAAGCACCTATGTAATGCAAAAAATGACACAACATGATGCACAAATGAAACATGAGTTTATACTTAGGTTTTATTATAGATATATTTAAGAAAAATACTATGTGTACACCCGTAAGGGGTGTACATCTCACACCCCCCATCCATCTAAGGGTGGGGATGTGATGATGGGTCACTTGATGTGATCCGTAAAAAATATCGCCACCATTAAAATGGTGGAGATGTATGATGTACACCCCTTCGGGGTGTACATGTAGCATTGCTCTATATTTAAACAATCTTCATTATGACACAAATGACACCATAATTCAATGTGAACCCAAATTTTTTAGCCCTGATTTAATCTATAAAATTGCCTTTTGGAGTTACCTTCTTAAGCATTAAATTATATGAAATAATTATTAATTTTAAAAATTTAAATCGGTAAAAAATAATATTTTTTATATTTATAATTAACTCAAAAAAATTTATCCTGATATATTTAGTTTACTACCGTTAGTTTATTATTTATTTTTTAACAGAATATAGATGAAATATTAATTTTATCGTTTCTAATATTTCCTCCAAAAAATTTAATTGTTAAAATAATATAAAAATATCTAAAAGAGTAAAAAGATAAATTTATTTTACTAACGAATTAAGATTAAGTGGAAAATTGACGGTAAAGATATATATAAATAATCTAGGATTTTTAAAGAAATAAATAAAAAAAAGTTAAACTTTGAATGAAAATTCGATATATTTATATGGAGCGGTATGAAATTAACCTTATAATTTATTAGAAAAATATTAGTTGTATACTTTAAAAAAGATGTATATCTTACCGTCTATTCATTTTAGAATGTGTTATCTCACTGTTCATTTCGAAGTGACCAGTAAAATACACCTCATTTATCCAATCTTTGAATGGGTAGAATACATCATACATCTCTTTTGAAATGTATGAATATTATTGCTCTATTTATTATACCATGATAGCTTATTATGCCTTCAACATCTTTAGAAATGTTGTGCTCTAAGCTAAAAACTCATCTATGTATTTTGTCCAAATTGAGCTAAAATTTTAGCAATATTTAGATATATAAATATTTTGTTCGATATATATTTTTTATTTATTTTTAAAAAATTATGTATTTACTTGATAATGAACATGATCAAATATTTAGATGAAAATATTATATTTTGTTCTATTTTGTTCGGTATATTTTTTAAATTAATTTAAAAAATTTCTACCTTCGATTGTTTAAAGTGTGATCAAATATTTAAAATTAAATATTATATTCCACAATCAATTATATTTTGAATAAAATAAATTATATAGTAGATGAACTAAACTATGTTTCCTAAAATATTTGAAAAGATAAAAATTAAACTCTTTATTTATAGGGTTAATTGTATACGGCTCTTTGTAAACATATCGAATAGCAGATGTATCCTACAAAGTTCAACTTTTCATATTTATTCCTTTAGAAATCTAACGTTATTCATATATATACTCCGTCTATCTCTATTAAAAAAAATGTAGTTAACCATTAAAAAAAATGTAGTTAACCATAGATTAAATACTTAATCCTAGTTAGTTAGTAAGATAAATTTATCTTTTTACCCTTTTAATATTTTTATATTATTTTAACAGTTGAAATTTTTTAAGGAATATTTTTAAAAGAGCAAAACTGTCATTTCACATATAGTCTGTTAAAAAATAAATAATGAACTAATAATAATAAATCGGAGGAATATATATGAATAACTTAAAATTTTTGAAAGAATAATAATAAAAAATTAAATTTTATAGAGATATATCTGCTATTCGATAGGTTTACCAAACTATACTAACATTTTCATATTTATAATAATACTAAAAAAAATTTATTCGAGATTTAGAATTCAAATATAAACACGTCTTTTCAGATGCATTCTTCTACGTGGTCCATTTTATTTTTGGTGAATTTAAAGTACGGCAGACTGAAATCTAATCAGAGAAGAAAGATTTATTTATTTATTTATTTATTTTTGTCTAGAGTTAAGTAAGACTGTACCATTGCTTTGAGGTTCATATTATTTATGCAATAGATGACTTCTAAGGCATCTTGAAACTTTATTTTGATCATCTAATTTACTGTTTATGATTTTGATCGGTTAACGTATGGACAGGCACAGCTGATTAAGAGTCTGTTCTGTATTGAAATTCGTCTGCTAGCGGACCGAACAAAAATATGTAAAATTATTATTTTATATTTAAATATAAAAGATATATATTATAATATACGAAACGAAATATTATGAAATAAATAAAATATTTTATTATTTGATCGTATGTAATCTATATAAATATATGAATTCTCAATTTTTAAGCTGACATGACATTCATTTCATATTTTGAGGGAATAAGTCCAACGCCTTACTTGCATGTTCTCTATTCTTTTTTCATCTATCGTTTCAATTAATATATATATATATATATATATATATATATATATATATATATATATATATATATATATATATATATATATATATATATATATATATATATATATATATATATCCATCTATATTTAATTAGAATTACTATAAATTTTCTTAATTCTAATCCAAACTCCTCCAACATCTTTTGTGAGAGATAAAAAAAACTTGCAACTGCTGTCATCAATGCCTTCAAAACTTTCAATGAATGCCAAAGGTCATGAACAATTCACAAAAATGTAGCGGACTTAGTGGGTATTTTTAATGTAGACTTAGTATTAGAGTTTATATTGTCGATAAATAGTGAGGTTGCTAAGGCCAAAAAATTGTTTCAATTAATGCGTTCATCCATCTTCAATTATAATCAAATTTTTTTTTCTAAACTCTAATCCAACATCAATTTCTCTTCCTTATCTTTTTTTAATACATCGTCGCATCCACCATTGCTAGATGGGCTGTCGTCGCCGTCGCTAGAAAATGAGTCATCGAGCCCATCCCCACTGCCATCAATGAAAAACCTTCGGCAGGTGAGGCGAGTGCGGCACATGAGAGCACAGGATGTGTAGCGGTAGGGATTAGATCGCATGCCAATAGGAGAAGAGACGCAAAGGAATTTGAGTGGGGGATTAGATCGATGGCCGTGCCATGGATCAAGGCGATGATGGGGTAAGGAGAAGGCTTGAAGTTTTCAGATTTGAGTACCGTGCACATGCTACATAGTTCTTTTTTACTGTTGTTATAAAATTCTTTAAATTTTATTTTTTTACTTTCAAAATTTATAGTTATTTTTTTCTATTTTTTTATATTTTTATTTATTTACGTAATTTATAAATTTTGATTCCTACACTAGTATAATTAAACTAGGATGATTTTTTAAAAATCCGAAACCGACTACAAATCCCGAAACTCGAATCAGATTCCTAATTTTGGATCCGATCAAAAATTCAGAATTCGAATCGAATTCGAAAATTTAAATTTAAAATAATTATTTTTTTTCTTTATAATATTTTAAAATATATTATATAAAATCTAAATTTTTAAAACATAAATTCAAATATAATATTAAATATTTTTATACATATATATATTATATAACGTAAAATAAATTCGACTTTAGATTGGGCTCAGATTTAGATCGGATACAGTCAAAATTCATATCCGAATTCAAATTAGTCAAATTTTTATTTTTTATATTTATTTAATATTAAATAAATTTATTATGTTTAAATTCGAATACAAATAAATTTTTTAATATTGGTACCATTAACATTCCTACCTAAAATGGAGCCTAAAATAGTGTCGCCTACGTGGATAGCATTGTAACATTTTTTTTTTTTTTTTTCAACCTTATCCTTTAATTGAGTGCAATCCACCGAGCTAACCCACGCAGCGCAGCAATCGGGACCGTCCAAATTTCAACGGTCGTGATCGCAAACCCGATAATCTAGCGGCTCAGACTTATGACGCATATATGGGTTTGTGCGGACGTTGGCGGGTCCGCATAAATCGCAACGTATCCGTTTGACTATTTTATCCGTATCTTTCCCCACCGCCATATACCGCACCAAAGCCGCGTTAAAAAGGTCAAAAATGTAACATTACTCCCTACATTTTCCTGAATCACGATTCCGTCCTTTTGGTTAGTTTTTCTTTTTTTCCAAAAAAAAAAAAGAAGAAAAATTAACGAAACAAATAAATAAGGTAAGGGGCCTATTTCTAAATGTTTGAGAGCTAAAGGGTCTCATGTCTCCATCTCAAGCAAAAAGTATTTGAACTAAATCACAATATCGAGATAGTAAAGGGACTACGTTGTAAAATTTACTCTGGTAAAAATAATAATAATAATAATAATAAATCATCTCCTTTGCGATCTAAGTTCTCAACCACAGTAGTAGAAAAGGCGAAGAAACTCTCACTCTCTCTCTTTCTCTCTTTTTGATTTTTAATTTTTATCTCCATTTCCCCTCTCCTCCACTTCACCTCGCTCTTTCCCCTCAACACCTCCCCCATTTCTCTCTCTCTCTCTCTCTCTCTCTCCTCTCGCGAGATCTCCGCCCCTTCTCCCCCCGATCCGCCTCCTCCGCCGCCGCGGAGCGGAGATCCAGCGGCGGATCACGCCCCGCCTCCGCCGCCGTAGCCGCCATGGGCGATCGCGTGGAGCTCGTGGCGAGGATAGCGGTGTAGAGAGGGAGGAAGTGAGAGTTCGGGGAGGCGACGACGCTAGAGTTTGGGGAGGGTTTTGGTTTGGAAGGAGGAGATGGAGCAGGGAGGGGGCGGGGCGGAGGCGGCGATGGAGACGGGTAGCTGGGTGGAGTCGTACACGGGCATGTCCGCAGACAACGTCAAGGGGCTCGTCCTCGCGCTTTCGTCCAGCATCTTCATCGGCGCGAGCTTCATCGTGAAGAAGAAGGGGTTGAAGAAGGCGGGGGCCTCCGGGGTTAGGGCAGGTTCGACCCCTATCGATCTCATCGACTTGTTCTCTCTATCTTTGATCTTGTTACGGTATCTTATTGATCTTTAACGTTTTTGGTTTTGTGGGGATTGGATGATCCCAAGTGGTTATTTCTTAGTGAATTTCTGGTTTCTCACCCAATTGGTGTTCAAACACGAAATCTTGATCTGAATCTAGTACTTGATAGGATTCATTGACTTAAAACAACTAGGAAGTCCATCAAAAAGAAAATCAGTACTTTGTTCTTTACTGTCTATAATCTTTCCTGTACCTTAGGTATAGTATATTTGAAGTCCTATGACTCCTGCAGTGCATCTAAACCTTGGGTACAAGTTTTTGATGATCTGAACTTGCTTTTGCTTTGTAGTGTGATACAAATTTAAGGTTCGTATCATGCTTGATTGTGTGAAGGAGTGGTTCCTGAGGGTGTTGGAGCCAGAAAGCAATTGCATGCTAATTTGCCGAGAGATTTATAAATACAATAAACTTGTTTATGTTGCAGGCAGCATAGTCTGTTTAATAGCATATTGCTGTGAATGTTACACAAAAATTACTAATTAAATTCTCATTTTTAGATTACCTGTGTCTTATCTCATTCAAATAATTGGAAGCGGTATGTTCTGTGTGTTGCTTCGTGGTGTAGATATGACTTGGGCATCATGTGATTCTCCGCTATCTTTTTGAGCCACATCATTTTGGTTTTTTTTCTATCATGATAATATATTGAATTGAATCATGATACTTTAGATTACAACACTAGCTTAGATGGCAGCAACTGTCAGGATTGCATAAAACCAAGGATTTAAGTATCCATCGGCACGGTCCGTATCTACCCTGCCGTATCGTGCCAATAAGATACCGGCACGATACAACCCCTGTGCCAATTGTACAGTTGAAAATCCTCTTTTCTTTAAATTACTATATAATTTTCTTAATGAAGTTCAAAAAATTTGATAAAGATACATAAAAAGTAAATAAAAAATTTTGTTGCTAAAGAAAATAAATATTTCATGCCTTTATGTTTCTTCACACATGTATTTTTTGTGATCGACACTCATTGGCACTGTTCGGCACGCACTGTGCCGTACTATGTCGGCAAGTTTTCGGTACGATCCTATGCCACGACACTTAAATCCTTGCATAAAACATGACAGTTGCAGCTTAAATCCTTGCACAAAACATGACAGTTGCAGTTAAGATTGTGAAGCGCTTTGAATATGCATATGCATGGCAAAGGAGGTCCCAAATAGAGAGAGCATTGCATGTGGAAGCCTTTGGTGCCAAGTGGAATCTATTTTTGCTGTTTGGCCTTTTTTAAGCAATGGTAGGTTCAAATGTAGTTTTTTGATGCATGGGTTGTCCTCAATGGGATATGGAATTTTTAACGGCTCTAAGGGCTGTATTTTCCTGATATATACTTTTGTCTTGTATGCACAAGTAGTTTTGCAAGCATAGACATTTGTGATACTTTTACTTAGTATGTGTTATAGGGAAAATGTTAACCTTCTCATTTTGCAACAGGGGTGGGAGGCTATTCTTACTTGTACGAGCCACTTTGGTGGGCAGGCATGATAACAAGTAAGCAGCCAACTTTTACACGTTGGATAATGTTCTTTTGTATTTCATGATTAATGTACTTTTTAGTTTTTCTTTTTGTGTATTTAAATTGAACAGTATTATTCATTAATGGAATAAGGACTTGTAATATTTTGTAAATGCTACAGTGATTGTTGGAGAAGTTGCAAATTTTGCAGCTTATGCATTTGCTCCAGCTATTCTAGTAACTCCTCTTGGTGCTCTTAGCATTATCATCAGGCATGAACTTGAATCACATGTTGTACCTTCAAATTTTGTGCGTTTAAGATCATGTGTTGTCTGATATTTCATGTACTACGTGTGTTGCAGTGCTGCTCTTGCGCACATTATTTTACGGGAGAGGCTACATATATTTGGTATTCTTGGCTGTGCGCTGTGTGTTGTGGGTTCTACCACTATTGTCCTCCATGCCCCTCAAGAGCGTGAGATCGAGTCTGTGAAGGAAGTATGGGATTTGGCTACTGAACCAGGTTTTGGCAGTTCTCTTTGACTCTTCCAGAATTGTTGGTCATCAAGTTATATTTGTCAAATATTATTTTATAAGATGCTGATAAGCCATAATTCATCCTTTCTCGCAGCTTTTCTATTCTATGCGGCGATTGTACTTGCAGCAGTTTTCATTCTTATATTCCATTTTATTCCACAATATGGACAGACGCATATTATGGTGTATATTGGTGTTTGTTCCCTCGTAGGTTCTTTGTCGGTACGTATTTCTAACATAACATGTTGTTATCTTGGCCTTATTTTTCTGTGATGAGTGGCAAATATTTATTCCATAATTTGTGCAGGTCATGAGTGTGAAAGCTCTTGGAATAGCTTTGAAGTTGACATTTTCAGGAATGAATCAGCTAATTTATCCACAAACTTGGGCTTTCACAATAGTTGTGATTGCTTGCGTGATAACCCAAATGAACTATCTGAACAAGGTACTATGATCTTACACGCAGGAATGTTGGTCTGTTGTTTGCGGGATGGTTTACTATGATTGCTTGGAGTTCATTTCAGTGTGGCTGTAATAAACACGAGTTTTGAACCTGTTTAAGTATTGAGCCCTAACAAAGCCTATACATCACCTTGTTATCATTTTTTATGTAGATTCTATTCTTTATAATAGAGCTTATATCTCTCCGTTGTTAGCATTTTGACCTGGATTTTATTTTTCATTACTTACTACTTCATTTACCAGCAATTCCATTATTTTATTGTTTTCCCGATTTACTTTTTATATGTTATGCAACAATAATAAAGATAAGCAACCAAATAGTGGAAACTAGTTCTTAAGTTCGGCTTGTCAAGAGACATTGTAAAGGGATCCACCTGTTTTCGTGGGTTGATAATCCTTCTGGGAGGGGATAGTATAGAAGATGGTACAAAGTAAAATGGGAGTACTTATTTGGAGTGATTTTGTTTTTCTAGTGATTGTCATGAATCCTTTGAATTAAGATAGGAATTCTTTTATGTTGGCTAATTTACGTTCAGGATGTTGGGTAGTATATTCATTATCCAAATATATTGAAAATTAACGTCAGTGTAAAGTATAGGATTAACTACTATTTCCGTATAAAAGGTTGGATGAGAAGTACTATTTTCATAAAAGTCTCTGTAATTGGTTATGAATCTTTTACTTAAATCATACCTTGATTTTGAATTTCCTGTCAATATATCTAATTCTCGTGCTTTTTCCTTCCACAGGCTCTCGACACGTTCAATACAGCTGTCGTATCACCAATATATTACACTATGTTTACATCACTAACCATTTTGGCAAGTGTCATCATGTTCAAGGTAACTGCTTATATATAACATGTTATTGCGCAGTTGTTGTTGCAGCATAAGTAGTGAGTTATAAGTGATCGACCGTCCCTAGCGCAAGTGGCAAAAGGCTTGGTGGTTGATACCCGAGGTCCCGAGTTCGAAGCCTAGTCGCTTCACATTTCTAGCTAAGTTTATTTCAAAAATAAACAAAGCGGGTAGCATGCTACCTTTCTCTCTCTCTCAAAAAAAAAGAGTAGTGAGTTATAAGTGATGAGTTGCATTGCAAATCAACCACTAATAAGCGCCCATTGTTATTACTATCTCAGGATAATCTACAAAGTCGAGGTCTATTTAGAGTCTCAACTAGTAAATACTAGATTGTTACCTTGTAAAGGTAATTAAGTGAAATTGGTGCTCTATTTATTGAGATTTAGTCTTCTATTTTTTTTTTTTTAATTGCGATCAGGTTTAGGCCTTGCTTTGCTATGGTTCTTTTATTTTTTATTTTTTATTTTTTAGATGCCGGCAGTTGTGCCAATATATTCTTGTAACTGCTGGTTAGCTAGCAATGCATCCGAGCTGAATGCAGAATGGCATCTCTTTGGAAAAATAAAGAAACTGAAATAGTTTTTAATAAGGTTTTACTTTTTTTTTGTTAAACAATAAGTATACAGATTGATAGCAGTCTGCTAACTACCAGTCCATACAATCATGTTATTTGAGTTTGGTAAAATAAAAAAAAAGATGAATGTCATTCGAAAGAAGGCCCTAGTCTATTGCTTGCACTGGCTAGCACTTTTCAAATATCTTTCTAATATAAAAGCCTCAGTTTTCCTCCTTGTTGATCATTAGGTTGTGTTGTTCTTTTAGTATGATTTCTTAAATGATAACTGATTGAATTTTGAGGGGGAGAATAATTCTACGGGTCAGAGTGAGAAAATTATCATGCTTCAGTTTGCTAAAGAAAAGTGCGGAAAAATAGTAAATAGGCTGCAGAAAGAGATAGTAGTCCGGTAAGTTTCAGCGTGTAATTGTGTTCTAAAATAGATGTCTTTTACCTTAATCTGTAGATTACATCAATTACAGTATGTTATGTGAGTGCTTAGTGGCCTTTGTCCCAGATATGGAAGAATTGTAAATAATGTATGCTGAGATTCTTGAATTGATTTGCCACATTCTTGAATTAATTCACTTTTCATGGGAGAGATTATGTTTAGTGGAAATTAAAAGCGAATATATCTTTAGGTGGAATTGCTAGATACTATTCAGCTTATTCCTCCTTATTTTTGTTTTTTTTTTTTCTTTTGGCTTTATTAGTGTGGCTTTTAAGGTTTTATTAGTGCTTTTCTTCCCTGGATAAGTTAGGAGGGATGTGGATTGGTATTGTAGGTTTATTCTCTTGAAAATTAGTAATTCTGGCTATCGCAAGTTATTCTATATGATTCATTTGTTTTGGAAATGATGGGATCTGTTTGGTTAGCTATTATTGCCTCTCATTGAAAGTCACATCTCTTCGGTGGGGGAAAAATGCTTCTGTTTTCCTCGTCGCCGTTACCTTCTTTCCGCTTTTGTATTATTCATCTGAAAAATAGATATATATATAGAATGCGTCTTTAACTTAATGGTGGATGATTAATCAGTTTCTTTACATGCAGGACTGGGATCGGCAAAATCCAACACAAATCGTCACGGAGATGTGTGGCTTTGTTACGATTCTCTCTGGGACGTTTCTTCTTCACAAGACTAAGGACATGGTTGATGGTATGCTTGATGATGCTTCAGTCGATTTATCCGCATCATTTTTCAAAAAAAAAAAAAAAAAAAAAAAAAAAACCACTTCTCTCTGTGATTTTGCAATTTTGGTCCACTTTTTTCCCCGTTTTTCAAACTTTTAGTCAAAATTATAATATAATCATCCAAAGAAGAATATTCCATCCTAAAATCATAAAGACAAAAAAAAAAAAGTAAACAAATCCAAATTGCAGAGTCAAAAATTATTTGGACTTGCTTTTTTCGGTCTATGACTAGTGAGTCTATTTTTCTGTCTCCAACCTTTTCACTTCTCGCTGTACTTTTTTTTTTTTTTTCACAGGACTTACACCATCTCTGTCATTGCGGCTACCTAAACATGCTGATGAGGACGGATTTCCCGCCGAGGGCATCCCGCTTAGGTCTCCGAGGTCTCCAGATTCGTTCCGGTCGCCATGATCGTATGGTTTGGAACTACCTTGTGAATCTCAAGTTTACACAAATTAGGGTTACCTCGGGAAAGCCTGCATTCTTTCATTGGATACGAAATTGTAGAGCTTTTTCTTAGCGTCGCTTATATATTAAAAAAGTTCCATCCCCACCCCCCCCCCCCCCTAAATTTGAAACTTCCCCACAGACATATGGGGATCACATAATCTATACAGTCGAGTGTAATTTAGCCGCAATTGCCGAGAAATTCGTTTAATTTTCTTACAGACTCGAAATCGATTAGTTCTGCTAGAAAGATTGCATTTCGTTATTCAATTGGACTCTTAATAAACCTTATTTCTTTGTTTTCGATTCGAGTTATTTCTTTCCATCAGATGAATAGAGAGCATTCTATCGAATTCGGTGGCGTTTTTGTTTAAATATAATGTAAATAAAATTGTCTCTGGTGTGCTTTTTGTCGATGAAATTATGGATTTTGTTAACAGTTTTCATGTGGTAGCTACCAGATCTGATGGAGTTAAGTCAAGAGAGGAAAAAGTTTAGTAGGGAATTCTATTTGGAAATAGGAATACTTGTAAGATCATGTATCTCTTTGCTCAATATCTTTGTGCTAATGTGCATGGTTACGGTGCCTGATCCCGCATTATCTTTGATTTGAGTTTCCATGTAAAACATTTTCATTTTTGATCCTAAACCCTGGAAACGACATACTTGCATGGAAGGGTACGTGTGTTTGAGGTTTCACTTTCCCATGAAGCAATTCCATTTCCCAAACCAAAGGCAAAAGTGCACCGAAAGGCTCTTTCTTCTCCTCCTATTAAAATCCTAATCATCTTTGATCATCTCCATCATCTTCTTCTGTTCCTTCGTGTTCCTGCTTCGATGGATGATGAAAAAGACACGTGCAAGATCCTCCTTGAAGCCCCTGCTGCTGCTGTCGATGGCGATGATGATGACGACGACGACGGTGGCGGTGCCGAGGAGCCGAACATTGTTTATGTCCTCAACCTCGTCCTCAGCGGGACCGCCCGCCTGAATGTGCTCCTCCCCACCGCCACCATCCTCACCTTCGCCATCTTCGCCCCGCTCCTCACCGACGACGGCCGCTGCCCTCGTCGAATCCACCGTTGTCTCACCGCCGCATTCCTCGCCCTCTGCGCCGCCTCCTGCGTCTTCTTCTCCCTCACCGACAGCTTCCGCGGCCCCTCCGGGTCCCTCCACTACGGCGTCGCCACACCTCACGGTATTTGCGCATTCGGCGTGCGGCGGCGGCGGCGAAAAGTTGAGGGCCCAACAACGTACAGGTTGGTTGTCAACACTATTCCTGCCGGACTCAAAGCACTGATTTGAGATTAAGCATTTTATATTTTTACATTCAAACACAGACTGAGATGGCGGGATCTGTTCCATACGGTGCTGTCGGTGGTGGCGTTCGGCACGTTCGCGGCGGCACACTACGACGTGGTGGGGTGCTACTACCCTTGGATGCCCAGGAACCTCATCAACACCGTTCCCCTGGTCGTCGGCTTCCTCGTCAGCCTCCTCTTCGTTCTCTTCCCTTCCAAGCGCCGCGGGATCGGATACCCCTTCTTGCTCCAGAGTGATGCCATCTACTTGCGACATTGACTTGGTTATTACTCTTGTACATGTCTCAAAGTTCCGAGATTCCACCCTCCATTTGATAATCAAAGTTCCGAGATTCCACCCTCCATTTGATAATAGGGATAATTGCCTTGTTTACTCCTGAAATTTGAAGAAATATCTGATTTATCTTTCTTATTTTTTTCTTTTCAATATACTCCTCATACGTTCCACCGTTATTAAAAATATTCCTACTGTTTCCCTTTGTTAAGTTAACTAGGGTTAAACTAGAGTTAAATAATAATCGGAGTTGAAAACTATCAGATATACCTATTTTGTCCCTATCTACCAAAACATTGGTTTAGGGTTTAGGGTTTAGGGTTTAGGATTTCAGATATTTTCATTTAATTTCAGATGTTTTTATTTAATTTTTGCATTATTATTGTGCTCTGAAGGGTATATTTTAAGGATAAATACGAAAACTATTAAAAATTTTAAAGGTACATAAAAAAAAATTTGGTTATGATAGAAGGGTATATTTGAAAGGGCAAAATCGTAATTTCACATAGATAACGGCAGCTCCAAACGGTACACTAACAGAGTTTAACTTCAGGGGTATTTTGGAAAGAAATTTGAACGTAAGAAGGGTAGTTTTAATATTAGCCTTCTAAGAGAAATAAATTTGAAAACAGAAAATTTTTTAGGAATATATAAAAAATTGCCCCCGGATAATAATGCTTAGAAGAATTTCGAAATTTATTCGGTACAGTTTGCCCATCTTAATCTTAAAGTGGAGACAAATTGATTAGACAAATTTCTGCAAAACAAATTACTCTTTTCTCAAAACTGGACAACCTTTCAATGTAAACCATTTATTATGATTTTATTTATGTGAAATAAATTATATAATTTAAAAATATTTTAAAATATAATTGGCTGAAAAAAAAAAAAAACACAATACTGTTTGTTCATACACTCCTAAAATAAATCTTTATTTTTTACTATTGCTGTTTCATTTAGGATGGGAGTGAGTTTTTAGTGGATCAAGGGAGGAAAAATGTACGCTTCATTTGGATGAATTCAAAGCCTTTTTTTTTATTATTATTTTTTTTTATGTTTTAGTATTCACTCACCAGTTCATTCGAAACGGATCAAAATGAAAACTCCACCTATCCGCATCCAATTGAGTCTCTATTTTTATCCAAAGGCTATTTATTAAATTAAATTATTATATAAAATTATTATTTTAAAAAATTATATTTGATGTGACATATGTAGGGGCGTCAACCGATCGAACACGAGCGAGCTAGGTTCGGCTCGTGTTCGGCTCGTTTAATTGGTTCGTTTAAATATCAAGCTGAAAAATTCAGCTCGTGTTTGGCTAGTTAATAAACAAGCCGAACACGAGCTGGCTCGCGAACAACAAATTTGATTTTCATTCCTACTATTAGATGTAAAATTAAAAGAAAATTAAAAAATTAAAATTTTAATATAATAATTAAAATTTATAAAAAATTAATAGCCTAAAATCTAAATAGTAATATATATATATATATATATATATATATATATATATAGGGACGAAGCCAGAATTTAATTACGAGGGGGGCCAAAATATATTCAAATAAAAATTTTAGTACATCATCAATTTTTTTTAAAAAAATTATTAATTAAATAATTAATATAAAAATATTAAATTTTTTTAATTTAAAAATATTTAATATTTAATTATTTTATTTAAATAACTAAAAATTTTACTAAATATAACGGTAATTCAATTAGATCAATAACTTTAGCTAAAAGATCTATTAAATTTAGTATAATATTTTATTTAGTTAAATAAAATAGCTTACCAAAAATAGTTAGAAATTAAAAAATATGAAATAAAAAATTTGGAGTTAAGATATGTATTTCAAATAACTTGTAAGTACGAGACCCCTAATATATTTTCATCTATTTAAAATGTATACAAATAAAAAATAAAGAAAATTATATTGGCACAAAAATAAATATTAAAAAGTTGAGGGGGGCCATTATTATCTAAAAGAGAGAAAGGAATAAATTAGTATCAAGTACTATTGAGTAATATTAAAATATTGAGGGGGGCCATGGCCACCTTGGGCCATACTATGGTTTCGTCCATATATATATATATATGAGCAATGCTACATGTACACCCCGAAGGGGTGTACATCATACATCTCCACCATTTTAATGGTAGCGATATTTTTTACGGGTCACATCAAGTGACCCATCATCACACCCCCACCCTTAGATGGGTGGGGGTGTGAGATGTACACCCCTTACGGGTGTACACATAGCATTTTCCTATATATATATATATATATTCGAGCTGTTATCGCTCGTTTATTAAACGAGCTGAAAAATTCGGCTCGTGTTCGGTTCGTTTACTAAACGAGCGATTCGATCTCAAGCTCATTTCAAGCCGAACTGCGAGCTCAAACCCCACCCCTAGACATATGAGATATGGAGATGTATGACATTTAACAACTAGGGGTGGAACTGGGTCGTGCTTTTACTTAATTTTTTTTTAAATTAAGGCCCGGCCCAATCGGGTTTCTTGGAGGCTCACTTTACGTATTTGTCACATAATACATATATATTTTTATTATATAAAATAAAAATAAAGAATTTATTTTTATATGTTTAAGAATTGAAAAATACTATGTATACACTCCGAATGGGGTGTATATCATACACCCCACCCCATCCAAGACTGAAGTTTGGCCACATAAAAAAGAAATTGATTTACCCCTAAAGTATTATCAATATTTAATTCAATCTTGAAGCCTTATAGTATTAGAAGTTGTAATTATTATTCATAAAAAATAATTTTATTCATTAAATATATAACAAACAACTAGATAGCCAATTAAAATAAGCACACTCCTATTTAATATCAAAATATAATACATATAGATATCTATAATTATATATAACAATACTATAATAAGATATTCTCATATGGAACTAAATTTATTTATATATATATATATATATATATATATATATATAAAATATGGAGTGGTGCTGGAATATTATATGTAGAAAAATTTAAACCTAGCAATACTCCTTATTAAAATGGTACAAGAAACTAACAATTTTATATCTATTAAATTAAAATATAATATAAAATTATTAATTAAAAATTTGGTCATAAAATTTTGAATGTGACCCATGAGAAATGGTTCTATGGAGATGTGTTCCTTTTAAAAGTCAGTGTTGGATTTTTTTTTTTTTTCCATTTACAAATTATGACTGATTGAAAGATTCAAAAAAATAGTACCACTTATTAAAAAGGGAGAAGAAACTAACAATTTTATATCTATTAAATTAAAATATAATATAAAATTATTAATTAAAAATCTAATCATAAAATTTTGAATGTGACCAATGAGAAATGGTTCTATGGAGATGCGTTCCTTTTAAAAGTCAGTGTTGGGTCTTTTTTTTCCATTTACAAATTGTGACTGATTGAAAGATTTAAGAAAAATACTACCACATATTAAAAAGGGACAAAAATAAATTGCATTATCAGTTTTCAAAATGAACAGAATCGCTTCACAAATTGTGACATTTTTATTTATTAAATATGTGAGATATAAAAAATATATTCTCAAAAAATATATAAAAATAGCATATTTATTTATTTTTTTAAAATTGTAGCCAAATTTTATTTTGCTTCTCCAATTAATTTGTAAGTTCCGCTTTAAAAGAGTTAAAGATTTTTGTTTTTATTATTTTTTTAATCTAATAGTTAAATTTATAATGCATCGAGTTATATATTTTTTTTTGCTGGATTAAAAATATAAATCAAATATAGACTTGATAAAAAATGTGGGGATAATAGTGATCCACTTAACTTTAAAGTGTTAAGAAAATAAATTAAATTATGATTAAATTATATAATGTTTATTCTATCTGATGCTGTCTCAGCATTTATTTTTTATAGTTGGATGCACTATTTTTTTACATGTAGTTGTAGTTTAATTTACGGTTTTTTTTTTTTTTTTTTTTTTTTTTTTTTTTTTTTTTTTCTAATGGTATAATTTTCTATATAAAAAATTTTATTATTGATGAAAAAAATATAATATAGCAACACTTTTCTCCACAAATATATATATATATATATAATTATTATTAGGATTGAACTTTTATACTTTTAAAAGTACAAATTTATTAGTGTTCGTAAATTTTTAGTCAATTTTTTTGAGAGAAAGGTAGCGTGCTACCCGCTTCATTTAATTAGAAGATGAACTAGGCTACAACAGTGAGACAGCCAGGTTTCGCGAGAGAGGGGGAAAAAAAAAAAAAAAAAAAAAAAGAGAAAAAAAAAGGCTAACGGTCCCGAGCAGTTTTCCTACACGGACCTCTGGTCTTGTCCCACAGTTGCCCTAACCGGATAGTCCAGGTCTTTGCAAACAGGAGGTCAGTAGAAGATCACCTTGTTCCTAACCAACCAAACCACCCACCAGATAGTATAGCAGCCAATCTAACCAGTTTTTTGTTGACATGCAAAGGATCCCGTGTGACACCCCCGGAATTTGGATTAGTCCTCTATATAAATGATATAATATGACTAAATCTCTAACCCGGCTATAGCATTTTGGATGGTAGCAAGATCTAAGAGGAACATGAGAGTTAAGCGTGCTAGAGCTAGAGTAGTTCTAGGATGGGTGACCCCCTGGGAAGTGGGGCGTCACAGTTGGTATCAGAGCCATTCACTAGCCGGAAATGTGAGATGAGTCTCGGCTGAACCAGGGTTATATAGCGGGTAGAGCGAGGCTCCCCGGCTAATGACCGTTGTGAGTGGAGTGCAGCTCCTCACAAGGTCGGCTAAGGCTAGCGAGACGAGTCTCACATCGCCTGGTGCTTGTGAGTGTGCTTGAGCCTGACGTGGACGTCAGGGCTTAAAGGGGGGAAGAATGTGACACCCCCGGAATTTCCGGAAATGTGAGATGAGTCTCGGCTGAGCCAGGGTTATATAGCGGGTAGAGCGAGGCTCCCCGGCTAATGACCGTTGTGAGTGGAGTGCAGCTCCTCACAAGGTCGGCTAAGGCTAGCGAGACGAGTCTCACATCGCCTGGTGCTTGTGAGTGTGAGTGTGCTTGAGCCTGACGTGGACGTCAGGGCTTAAAGGGGGGAAGAATGTGACACCCCCGGAATTTGGATTAGTCATCTATATAAATGATATAATAGGACTAAATCTCTAACCCGGCTATAACATTTTGGATGGTAGCAAGATCCAAGAGGAACATGAGAGTTAAGCGTGCTAGAGCTAGAGTAGTTCTAGGATGGGTGATCCCCTGGGAAGTGGGGCGTCACATCCCGGGTCGTCCATTTTTTTCAAATATTTGGAGATGATCCGTGGATTCCGTCTCGGTGCCGCATAAAATACACAGTAAAATTTTAGTCATTGAATAAAAAAATATACGATTAAAATTATAGTAAATTTTTTAAATTTAATTAAAAAAATAAATTTAATAATAAAAAATTTATAAATATCAATATTAATCGATTGTATGATGGAATGGGTATTCTAGTCAAACACTTTGGTGTAACGTGTCTAACATTTCATGACATTAATTTCAACTTTATGACTCAGCACTACTTTGACCGTATCTCCACAACTTTGTTAATTTAGATCTCAGGGCCCATGATGATGTGGATAAATTTTCTTTTCAAAAGAAACCTCCAAAATATTAGTTGTTGATAAAAAGTTTGATGATTGATATTTGAAATTTAATTATTTTATATTTTTATTTAAGTTTATTTTAAAAATAAATAAAATGGATAGCATATTATGTTTCTTTTTTTAAAAAAAAAAAAAAAACCTCCAAAGTGAATGTGGATAAATTAATTTGTGAAGTTATCTCTTATCTTATCTATTTTTAATAAATGAAATATGAAATATATATATATAATTAAAAAAAAATAAATAGTAATTTTTTTAAAATTTTCCTCTCTTTAATAAGACAAAAAAATTAAATACAATAACACATATTATGACAATTTAGATGTAGAATTTGTCACACCCATTTAATACAAATTAAGAAAGAGACAAGGACGATATGCCATAGATAGATACTTTACCTTACATATTGTGGGGGACCAAAAAAATAGTTTAATATTTTTTAGGATAAATTGCGCTCTTAGTTCATCTACTTTTGGAGCCCTCTCAAACTTTTAAGCTGTACATTTAATGTCTCAAAATTTTAAATGTGTTTCCTGTAGTCCTTGTTGCAATTGTTAATTGTTTATTTTTTTTTGTTATTGTACATTGGATTCAGCAGTCCTCGATCAACTCTATCTTATATTTTAATTCGTGTCACCTTGTCAATCCTAAGTACGAATAATATTTTTTCTAATTTCAAAAGTTTGGAGATCAAATTGAAACTCTTTTAAAAGTTTAAGAACTAGTGGATGGTGCAATATTTATTCATTGAATATTTCAATAGCCATCAACATATGTATAAATTGAGTACCCAAGGGAAAATGCATGGCTCAAACATTAATTGTTGTAACTTAGAATTAATCCTCCATGGCTTCTTCACTAGTAGTAGAACTAGCAATAGAATACTCCATGGCTCTACTGCTGTTCCTTCTTTTGCTTCTCCCTCTCCTCTTACTACTACTACTAAGGACTAAAAGATCCTCCAATAGAACCAATCTCCCTCCTTCCCCTCCTAAGCTCCCTTTTATAGGCAATCTCCACCAGTTCGGTTCGCTCCCTCATCGAGCTCTTCACACTCTTTCCACCAAGTATGGCGACCTCATGCTTATCCGCCTCGGCGAGATCCGAACACTTGTCGTGTCGTCTCCTGACATGGCTCGCGAGATCATGAAAACCCATGATCAAATCTTCGCGAACCGCCCTTCAATAAAGTCCGCGGAGATCCTTCTATACAACTCGATGGATTTAGCTTTCGGGCGCTACGGGGAGCATTGGAGGCAAATGAGGAAGCTATGCATACTCCACTTGTTGAGTGCTAAAAGAGTGCAATCATACAACCAAGTGCGAGAAGAGGAGGTGGCCATCATGATTCGAAAGATCACCCAAATCTCTCAAAAGCAAAATTTGATGGATCTAAGCGAAATTCTATTCTCCTTCGCAAACGATATCGTATGTAGGGTGGTTTCGGGGAAGTTCTCAAGAGAGGAAGGGCGAAATGAGCTATTCCACAAAGTTATCCAGGAGAATATTTATTTACTTGGGGGGCTCTTTGTGGGGGACTATTTTCCTTCACTTGGATGGTTGGATAAGTTTCTACCATTGAACGCGAGGGCGAAAAGGAACTTCGAGAGATGGGATAAGTTACTTGAGGAGGTGATCAAGGAGCATGAGACTAAGCAGAAGATTAAAAAAGATGATGCGGAGGAGGATTTTGTGGATGTGTTGCTCACTCTTCAAAAAGACCCCAACATGGATTTTACTTTGAAGATAGAGAGCATTAAAGCACTTTTACTGGTAAGATCTTGTGTTTTTAATTACTCTCCTCTTGTTCATGAAGAGTAGGAGCAACAAATAAATGGTTCTTAATTAGTTTGCAATTAAATATGAATACTAGTGTTAAATTGTTGAATTTCGTCACATCTTATCTTTGATTTTTGCCCTTGTTTTCTTTAGGATATGTTTGCTGCAGGAACAGATACGACATACATAGTCCTAGAATGGATCATGGCGGAGCTCGTTAAAAACCCTAACACAAAGAGGAGATTACAAGATGAGGTGAGACGAACTAAAGCTACCAAAAGTGGCATGATCGGAGTCGATGATTTGAACGCGATGAGCTACTTGAAGGCCGTGGTTAAGGAGACACTGCGGTTGCACCCTCCAGTTCCGCTACTACTTCCTCGAGAATCAACGCAAGATTGCTACATCAAAGACTACTTCATTCCTCATAAAACGCGAGTGATCATTAATGCCTGGGCCATCAATCGAGACCCCATTCTTTGGGATTCGCCCCATGAATTTCGTCCCGAGAGGTTTCTCGATACTTCTTCGGTAGATTTTAAAGGTAATGATTTTCAGTTCATTCCTTTCGGTGCGGGTCGAAGGATTTGTCCTGCGATGCAGTTCGCGGTGTCAAGTTTAGAGCTCGCGGTCGCGAATCTTGTACACGGATTTGAGTGGGAGTTACCTCATGGCTTGAGAGAGGAGGAGTTGGACATGATTGAGGCTCCTGGATTGACTACTAAGAGGAGAGAAAAGCTTCTGCTTATGGCTAAACCATGTTGCATGTAGATCATATATGTATATCATGTATATATATATATATATATATATATATATATATATGCACGAATAAGAGAGGGAGAACAGATAACATGGCTAAGAAGGGCTCGGTGGGAAATATTTTTTTTCGTGTTTTGTGGTTGCGAGGAGGAGACGATATATCACCTCTTAATTTGTAAGGTATGTATTTTCGCGTTTCGTTTTGGGGATGTGTACTGGGCCATCTGGATCGAGAAAAATGATGAAGAGATTAGGAATGTATGGGGGAAACGGATAACTTTAAGAGGGGATGCTGTAAGGTCGAGGCAACTTATCTACTTGTTGGCTACTGTCGGCGATCTGGACGATCAGAAATAGAGTGATCATTCATCAAGTCTACTCTGATCCACTCTCCGTTGTCAATTGGGTCATTAGAGATGTGCTTATGTGGAAGGATTTATTGTAAGGTAGTTTTTTTTTTCTTTTTTTTCTTTTTGTCCTACTCGAGAACCTACTGTCTCAACCTTGTCGCCTAGTTCATTTTTGTGTTGAATGAAGTAGATAGCGTGCTACATTTCTCTCAAAAAAAAAAAAAAAAAAAAAAGTGAGAGAGAAATATTAGTCTCTTTTTTTTATTCTAATTCTTAAATATCTTATTATTGATTATTTGGACACTGTTACGTTGTGAACTGGTAAGGTTTGTTTGAAATTGCGAAAAGATTGCAGTATATGCAGTGAGAAAGTATGAAGAAAAATTTCTATTTGTTTTCATATATCACAATAAGTTAGTTATGATATATTTTTGTTCTTTCCGAAAAGAAAAAAAAAATATTTACAATGGGTGGGGGATTGCACTTTTCTTGATTATATAATTTTTTTTTTATCGCGAAAAAAATATTTACAATATTTACAAAAATAAAAATTCTTAAAATAGAGATAAAATTATTTAATTACTTTTGAATCAAAAGACTAAAATAATCCTATTTTGGGGTACCTGGTAACCGGTACCTCCCTCAAAGTGATTTTTTATTGTAGGTTACCACTTAAAAAAAATTAAATCTAAGCCGTTGAACAGGTATGATTGAACGGTAACTAAAAAAAAAATATAGCAGTATGGCTCATATATATATATATATATATATATATATATATATATATATATATATATATATATATATATATATATATATATATATATATATATATATGAGTCCGACTACTATGAGTAAAATTTGTTCGTACTCATAAATTTTCGACTTTTGGATAAAAGAATGTGTGGTTATTATTATATACAGTGATCTCCTAAGATTTATACTATTTCACCAACAACTCACTAAATCTTAGAGGGACCATTATCATCCTAACCACACATTTCTTTATCTAAGGGCGAAAAAATTATGAGTACAAAAAAGTTTATAGTCATAAGAGTATAGTAATCCTACGCGCGATATATATATATATATATATATATATATATATAGAGTAAACAATGACTCGCAAGAGTGCTTTGTGAAAAAGTAACTTTCACTAGAGCGACAAAAGAGACGAATATATATATATATATATATATATATATATATATATATATATATATATATATATATATATATATATATATATATATATATAGTAAACAATGACTCGCAAGAGTGCTTTGTGAAAAAGTAACTTTCACTAGAGCGACAAAAGAGACGAGCCCTCCAATTCCATGGCACTACTTAATTTGTTGTTTCGTCACAATTAATTGTGTTATTAATTAACTACTTAATTTGTTGCTTTGTCACAATTAATTGTGTTATTAATTAACTACTTATTCTATGGCTGCTTGGAAAACTCCTCCTCTCTCACTCTGAATGATTCACGTCAAATTAAATTAGTCACTATTTAACAACAGTCATTTCCGTATACGACAACAAGAAAATGGACTTCTCCTGCACAAAAGTTTGAAACAATTAAATGGCACTGCATGTGCATGCAATTTTGTGAAAATAAAAAAATATATGCATTTTGTCCTTCTGAATAATACAAAAATATATATCACTGTTCGTGCAAAAAAATTGTGTTGACCGTTGATCCTGTTTGGTCTTCGATCGGCTCCCAATGTTGACAATCTAAAATGCACTGCGTGCTAAAAACAAAAGATTAGGCTGAGGTAGAATCTGCTCGGCCGAATTGTCTTCAATCAAACACAGTACAGAGTTCGGCCTAGAAGAGCCGGACTATCTACCGAACGATTACTCAAAAAAGCTTTAAAGAATCGGCTCGGTTCAATCAAATCGAGTCGTCTTGTATTGCTTAAAAGGAAAATAGTTACAGGATTAAGACTAGTACTACTCCCAGGAAGAAAATAAGAAAAGCTGTAAAGGAAAATAGTAAATTTTAATTTAGGAAAGTTATAAATACAAAAATTAAAAATATTGAAAAGCAGGGGTGGTCGCTAGCTTATACGATTGCAGAACCCCTTATACGATAGGCCGGATTCGGGCGCCCGAATCTTGCGCCCGAATCCCGTTTTTTTTTTTTTTTTTTGTGTGTGGGTTGGGCTATAAATAGCCCATTGGGGGTTTCTTTATGGGTTTTTCCGAGCCCATCTTGAGCCCATTTTCGACAGGGAGGTTCTTCATCGGGTTTTCTTCGATTTTCGGCATCCCAGGAATTTTTGCAAGGCGTTTCATCAGCTTCCTCCTCGACATCGCGAGCTTCGACGTGTCTTCATTATCAATCTTCTCCGTCGACGTTTCTTCCGCGAGCTCCCCTGGGCTGACGGGAGGGAGTTTTTGGCTGGTTTTTACAACATCGGTTCCGCGAGAGGTAGATCTTCGTTTTTCGTGTTTACTGCTCTTCTCAGTTTTGGGTTTTTATTGGGGTATTCGGAGCATATTTGAACCCCTTTTCTTGCCGTTGGTTTTCCTGGACACCGGAGCTTGTTCGAATTTTATCTCCGCGCTCGGTTATCAGATTTCAACCTGTGAGGACTCGATCGACATCTTCGCTTCGCAAGGATCGCATCCGTATTTTTATTAGAATTTTTGGAGATCATCTCGCAGGTGATATATTGGCTTCTTTCGGACTGATCTTTCCGCAGATTTGTGATTGTGGGGATTGTTGCTTACCGCGATGTTTGGACTGTATCTTTGTGCCCAGAAAAAATTTTTAGGTGTTTTTGGGCTCGTTGGAATCGTGGGAACATGAGGAATATCCCCGTTCAGTTTCAGCCCATTTGGACTTTGGATCGACGCGCACTTTCTGGTGGGTTGCTTCATCTCCAAAATCGGTGGACGGTTCTCTAATTCTATTGAATAGTAAGCATGCATGATTGTGGGAGGTGTTAGGAAGCATGTTAGAGAGAGAGATGAGGTTTTCTTGTGTAGTTATTGAGATCATATCGGTTAATGCTTCCTCTTTGTGTTAATAAATGCGAACTTGGACCTTGCACCCTGTCATATGTTTGTATGTGTAAACCAAACTAGTAAAGAACCCTCACTTGGGCTAGGTTTTCTTTGTGCTTTAGACATCCACACTTTACATTCTATTCCTGGACATAGTGTTTTCCTCGCCCGGGTAGTGGGCTGAGTGGCCGGGATTTATTTTAGTGTAGGATGCATGTTACACTCGTGCTTGGAGGCCGAGTAGAGTCTGGTAGTTGTAGCTAGTCTTGTATCTGTGGCGGGAGCCGTTTGGGTAAACAGTGTTCCCGGGTTGTTGAGTTTCTCTGATTTATTTGTCGTCACTATGATTGTGGCAGTAGTGTACTAGTGATAGCAGGATCTTGAACCAAGAATTTTTTTGGACACATATGATTTTAGTCAACCAATATTTTTTTTCTTCCAAACATCGAAGGGTCGCCGGAGTCTGTTCTTGTCTGATTGGGCGAAGGCATTAGCCCTTCGGGGTTTGGGAATAAAACTTATTTTCTAACTGATTTTCCTAAAAAGAGCTAAAAAATATTAAAATGGGTTTTCTCAAATAATCAAGATGGTTTTATAAAAAGAAAAAGAACTACTTTTAGTCCTCACCCCGAGGGGGTTCGAGTGAAAATAATTTTCAGTAATAAATATCACATTTTTCTGTAAACTCCCTCACCCGGGAGGGTTCGAGTGATCTGGGTTCTAAGGGTTGTTCCTCCTTTGGGTCGAGAACAACGAGAGGTTATGCCTAGAGCCTGTTCTTGTTGGATTTGGATTGTAAGTACTAGTCTTTCGGGGTGTTCGAACCCCTCATTGTCATCGGCTGTGGAGTATCTCCAGTCTAGTGGGTTTTAGCACGTTGAGTTTGATGTCATGTTGTGGGAGCCGTCGGGTTGACGGTGGTCCCGGCTGTCGAGTATTTCCAGCCTGTAAGTTAGTGATGTGCTTTAGGCACTGTCGATCTTGTTGATCATGGATTTGGATTATAGCCTGCATGAGCCATATTGAGCTCGACAGAGATGCGCAGCTACTTTCCTCGGTGGGGTCGTACCCCTCGAGTGCCGCTCCGGAGCTGGGCATGTTACATTGCTATCGCGACTTGTCGACGCAGTCCTTCTGGCTGGGCCAGTTTTGGCAGTCACGGACGCCCTACGTAAGTCCAGTCCTCCGTGGATGTAATGGCAGTAGGTGGGCGTATGTTTGACTGGACCCTATGTGGCAGTCACTGTGATTGGATTGATTGAGTATTTTGGGTTAGAGTCGATGCATCATTTTCATCTGTATCACCTATTGAGTATTGTAGATCTCTGCATGATAGATGTAAATTTCTTTCCAGCTTATCTTTACATTATTACAGTTTTTCTGTTATCTTATGCCTCTAGTAGACTTAGTGGGCAGACCGTTGGTCTTGGTGACGGTACCCACTGAGAACTACGTGACCGTGTAGTTCTCACACCCTCTATTGGTGACAGATTTTTCAGATGCATCTACCTCTGTTCCTACTCCTGTTGCTGCACCAGCTGATCGTGGTAAGGGAGTCGCGGGCTAGTTCCCTACCCGTCCTTGTTGTATAGTGGTACCCTTTTTGGAGCTTTGTAGTACAATCTGCTGGATTATAGTAGATAGTTACTATTGAGAGTTTTAATTTTGAGAGACTTATGTATTGTGAGGTTCAGACTTGTACTATTTGGAGATGTATTATCTTATTTCAGTAGTATACTTTTCAGCTCTGATATCTGTATAGCTGTATTATTATCTTTTGGAGAATTAACGCTTCGTCTATACGGGGCTTCCCGTATGGGCGGCGGATCTGTTGGCGGGCCTGGGTCGCAGTTTCGACCCCGGGACGTGACATGTAAAAACAACATTCTTGCATGGTGACCTGGAGGAGGAGATATATATATATATGTCGCAACCGGAAGGCTTTGTCGAAAAATGTAAGGAATATTTGGTTTGTCGGTTGAACAAATCGTTGCACGGCTTGAAACAGACGCCAAGGTGTTGGTACAAGCGATTTGATTCCTTCATTATGAGTTTGGGTTTTGATAGGCTTGAAGCAGATCATTGTGCATATTTCTGCGATTATAATGACGAGAGTTTTTGTATTTTGTTATTATATGTCGACGACATAGTGGTAGCAGGAAATAACAAAAGCCGGATATCTATCTTGAAAACTCAGTTAGCTGGTGAGTTCAATATGAAGGACTTAGGAAACGTGAATCAAATACTCGGGATGAAGGTATTACGGGAGAGAAAGAATAGGAAAGTTTGGCTTTCACAGAAGAGTTATGTGGAGAAGGTTCTGCGGTGCTTCAACTTGCAGAACGCAAAGCTAGTTTCTATCCCGTTTCCTATTCATTTAAAATTATCGGCCGAGCAATCACCGGGTACGGAAGCAGAAAAGGCCGACATGACTCGGGTACCATATTCATTAGCAGTAGGGAGCCTTATGTTTGTCATGGTGTGCACGAGACCTGACATTGCTCAAGCAGTGGGAGCAGTGAGTCGGTATATGGCAAATCCGGGTTGTGAACATTGGAATGCAGTGAAGTGGATTCTCAGATATTTGAGAGGCACTGCGGATTTCTCACTCTGTTATGGTTCTGCGGGTTTGGAGTGCGTCGGACATGTGGATGCAGATTTCACAGAAGATAAAGACAGAAAAAAGTCTACCACGAGTTATGTTTTCTCCATGGGCGGTGGTGCTATTAGCTAGGAGTCGAAGCTTCAGTCGGTAGTCGCTTTGGCGACGACGGAGGCGGAGTATATAGCAGTGACACATGCTTGTAAGGAGGCTATCTGGCTAAAAAGACTTTTAGGAGAATTGAAAGTGAAGTAAGATGTGGTAGGAGTAAATTGTGATAGTCAAAGTTCAATACACTTGGTGAAGAATCCAGCGTTTCACTCTCGGACGAAACACATTGATATTCGTTATCACTTCGTGAGAGGTGCGGTGGATGAGGGTTTTATCTCATTGTTGAAAATTCACACAGATGCTAATCCAGCGGATATTTTAACGAAGCCGGTGACTCGAGAGAAGTTCAATTGGAGCATGACTTCTCTCGGTCTTGGAGCTACGTGAAGAAAGTGGGAATTTGGCAAGATCTTCAATTTTGTATTTTATGGAATTTGGCACATGTTTTTAAGTGGGAGAATTGTTGGATTATGTAAAATCATGTTTCGAGTCGATATGGATTTGATCCTAATCTTATCCAATCTTGTTTCTAAAGATTAGGGATAATTTAGGAATATCTTAAAGAGGATTCTTAAAAGGATATCGACGACTCGGATGGACGGTGGAGATCGTTTCCTATTAGAATTAGGTTTTTAGAGTTATATTAACTCTTGTGATTCATCTTTTATTTTTCTAGGGCTTCATTAAAAAAATTCTAATTGAGAGAAAAAACGTGCAGAGACTCCGTGAGAGAGTTTCTTCTAATCCAATTTTACTCCTTGTACTTTTGTATCGTGGATTAATCAAAGAACGCATTGAGGTGGTCTTGCCCGTGGACGTAGGTCGACACATTGTGGGGCGAACTACGTAAATCTTGTGTCCTTGTTTTTCCTTATTCGTTTTATTTGTTTAGTTATTCTCGTGCTTGTTTCTACAATCGTTCTCGTTTACTTTCATTTATGAAAGATCCTGTTTCCGCTGCGTTCGTGTGCTGTGTGGGTTGAGGTGTGCTCGGTAACCCCACGGCCGGTTCCCCCCTTCAACAAATTTGGTAAAGTTTTGAGAAAGGAAAAACGGATGTCTGTGGTAAAAACGGAGGGCTCGGGGGTCCGAGCCCGAAGCCCACCACTAACATTGGACTGGGGGTGCGGGGGGCGGAGCCCCCCGCGGTACGGATCGGATCCGCTAAGATAAAAACCGTTAAGTTTAAGTATCATCTTTTCCTTTTGTTTGCCAGAGAAAAAGATCGAGAGAATTAATTGTATGATCATCTAAAAACTTTGTATTCCCTTTTGTTCCGACATAGTAAAATCCTACTTTTTCGTCCGTAGTTTTTTTTCTGCAAATTTTTTTTCATGTAAATCTATGTGTTATTTTTCTGTCGTGTATTTTTGGATTTACTTTTATATCGTGATCGCCAATTAATTTTGTTTAGTTTGTGCGCTCGTTGCTAACACTTTTACTTAGTAAGAAAGGCCATGATATTCTTACATTATTACAACAAGAAAAATAGCACATAAGATTAGAGTGGCTATATTTTTTTTTTCTTGCACTTGACTTGTAAATATTTGTAAAATTTAACTAAACTATATTTTTTCACAATAGTTCAAATATCTTTAGTTTTATCATCAAACATACATTCAAACACACACCTGTAACACGATTGATAATATTCTAACTTAACTCTCTTTCTATGGATATACTTGCAAATTATGTACCTTATATATAGCTAAATGAAAAGGCATTTTCTTTTTTCCTTTTGCCTTTTATAATCCAAAAATATTCTTATCTATTAAATGAAAGGCTTAATTAGCTGCTGCGTTAGTAGTAGACAAGGGAAAAGCTAATTATCCAAATTAATTAGGAATCAAGAAAACTTTTTAATTTGGAAGCGTGCTTTTGGATTCATATGTCAAAGTCAATGTTTTTTCTACGTGGGAAGCGATGTAGCGCGAAATACTCTACTTAATTAATCTCTTTACCAATTTAGCTACATACAATTAATCCAAATTAATTAATTGCTAGAGCCAAAACGTTTTCTATTTGATACGTTCATACTCGTGGACTAACTAGTGCAATTTAACATGGTAAAAATGACTGAAATTAAAAGACAGTAAAAATTTATAAACTGAATAGTCAACGTATTTAAAAATTAAATTCGAATTAGATTATTTGTTTTACTATTTTTTTTGAATTATTCTTATCTTGATGGTTCTGAATCTCAGATGCGAAAAAAGATGCACAAATCGAATGCGAATAGGACTATCAGAATTCTCTTTTATATCCACACTCCAACGTCCTCCGATAACGTAAATGGAAACTCAAAAAAAAAAAAAAAAAAGTAGAAAAGAAGAATTTTTTTTTCCCTTATGTTATTTCTTATATCCAAAACATAAAGAAAATGGTTCTATATATAAGTGATTCTATATATAGATTATTAAGACTCACATAAATATGAAAATATCGATTAAAATTTTTTTTTTTAATATAAAAAAATAAATCATAATCCATATTTTTTACGGAATAGGTCGAATTAGAACCGTCCAATGTTGACATAGCACATGACAACATAAACGATATTTGAAAATTGTCCCTAACTTTTTTAGGTTGATACTTTTTTTTCTATAGATAAAAATTTACAAAACTTATCTGAGCTATAATTCATTTTGAGTTGACTATCTATACTTTCAAAATTCTGATTTTATCATTCAATTTTTTAATTTGTTTGATTTGAGTCCGTACACTTAAATTTTAAATTTTAATTAAATTTATTGTTTATTTTAAATTAAATTTAATTAAATTTATTATTTATTTTAATAAATTTATAGTTGTGAGAATTGTATAAAATAAACTAATTAAATTTGTAAAAATAAACAACATATTTAAAATTTAAAATTAACGTGTCAATCAAATAAATTAAAAGATTAAATAGTAAAACTAAAATTTTGAAAAGTTAGATAGCTGATTAAAAATAGTCTATATTTTAGATAAGTTATTTATCTTTTTACCCCCTTTTTTTTTTTTTATCTATTTTGATTTAAATTAGTTTAGTAGGTTTGGTGGAGAGTTTTCTTATTAGATGTTGAATAGGGCTTTTTTTTTTTTTTTTTTTTTTTTTTTTTTTTTGACTAATGTGAAAATGTATGATTCACCAGCGGAGTATATAAAATTTAAAGACAGAATATAATAATATATAATTGAACGTAGTTGATAGAATATGTAAAAAAAAATAGAATAAAAAATAATTTAAGAAATTTAAAATTTAAAGACAGAATATAATAATATATAATTGAACGTAGTTGATAGAAAAATATGAAGTGCGTAAACATACAATTCGAGATAGTTTCAGCAAACGCACGAATTAATTTACACGAAATTATCCTAGATAGTCTCAGCAAACGTACGAATTAATTTACACAAAATTCAGACAAATCAAATATAAAATAAAAAAATAATCTGAGATAGAAATTCACACAAAGCATATATAAAATATAAATAAAATATATAAAATGGTCCGTAGTTCACACTTGCTGCACCAGCCTGCACCGCGCGATGCCACGCCGCGCGCCCTGCCGCAGCTAGCGCCGCGCGCCTGCCAGCGCTAGCCATCGCCGCGTGCTGCCCAAGGCTTCGCTGCGCGCGCGCCGCCCGCGTCCTGCCGCGCGTGCCGCCCACCTTAATAATATATATTTTTTTGTTTGTGGTGGGGGGAGGGAGGGCGAAAGAGAGTTGAGGCGGGCACGTTACGTCACCCTCCTAAACTTTCAAATAATAAGTTTATAGTTCATCAATAAAAATTATGCAGTGGTTACTACAACTTTGAGATATGACGTACATGGAAATATATATCATAAGAATTTAATCAAAGTACAAAAAAATTAAATATAAAAAATCCAAAACACTCGAGAGATATCATTATGTGGACAAAATTAGCTTGCCACCAATCGGGGAGGGGGGAGGGGGGAGGGCGGGGGGAGGGAGGGCGAAAGAGAGTTGAGGCGGGCGCGATACGTCACTCTCCTCAACTTTCAAATAATAAGTTTATAGTACATCCACAAAAATTATGTAGTGGTTACTATAACTTTGAGATGTGAGCGGGGGGGGGAGGGAGGGCGCGGCGAAACAGAGTTGAGGCGGGCACGATACGTC
Organism: Tillandsia leiboldiana; assembly: GCA_029204045.2. NCBI lineage: Eukaryota > Viridiplantae > Streptophyta > Magnoliopsida > Poales > Bromeliaceae > Tillandsia > Tillandsia leiboldiana. The sequence continues at coordinate 53,428,464 of CM055062.1, read as the reverse complement.
ACTCTCCTCAACTTTCAAATAATAAGTTTATAGTTCATCCACAAAAATTATGTAGTGATTACTATAACTTTGAGATGTGACGTATAGAAAAATATATATATATATCATAAGAATCTAATCCTAGTACAAAAAAATTAAATATAAAAAATTCAAAACACTCGAGAGATATCATTATATGGACAAGTTTAGCTTGCCACCAATCGGGGGGAGGAGGGACGGGGGGAGGGGGGCGAAAGAGAGTTGAGACGGGTAGAGGGCGAAAGAGAGTTGAGGCGGACACGATACGTCACCCTCCTCAACTTTCAAATAATAAGTTTATAGTTCATTCACAAAAATTATGCAGTGGTTACTACAACTTTGAGATGTGATGTATAGAAAAATATATATCATAAGAATCTAATCCAAATACAAAAAAAATTAAATATAAAAAATTCAAAACACTCCAGAGATATCATTATGTGGACAAGATTAGCTCGCCACCAATCTCTACTTTAATGACATGATTAGCACTAAATAACTTGCTCAAATGTTTGAAAACTTGCTACCTAAACTTATTGTAGCTTCATAATTTATTTATTTATTTTTTTGAACTTGTCACTAAATTTAGATGACGAAATAAATATTGACACTAAATTTGTATGGTCTTCAACTAAGCTAAAATTATAAAAAAAAAAATCGTAACGAATTGTACTAATAAAATATCAATATGATATCGTCACGGTATTAATGCCATAATTTATTTTTTTTTAAAAAAATTTATTAATAAATTTTTTAATAAAATTTAAAAAATTACTATGCATTGACGTACATATATTTTTTATGACTAATATATATCAGCACAATTTTATAATTGGCGCACATTACAACGATTCGACACACATCGTAACATATAATTAATGCGCACTAATTTTGAACCCAACCCACTTGTGATGATATTTAAATCCTTAACTACAAAGAAGCCAAAAACATTTCCAAAAACGAATAATTCAATTTGCATACTTGATGTGGAATTTTGCGTGTGACTTGGTCCGAGGTTATCGGCAAGCGAGATTTCTCAAGTGCAAGAATTTTATAATTCGAAAGTACTTGTCCTTTAGCGTTAAAGATAAAGATAAATAATTAGCGGTCAATGTTTTCTTTCGGCTTCTCCCTCTTCCAATATATTTCTCTCTTTGACTAATTCTTATTGTCACGGTATGGATTTTAAAAAGTGTACTTTTTTTTTTTTTATTAGAGTTTCAAACAGAAATTTCAGAACGTAAACAGATTGTCACGTGTATAGAAAATTTTCTATCCACTTTATAAACAGAGTCTTTCCTATATATACACGCACGGCTAGGCAAATATAATAAACATTCAATTATAATCAGAGTTGTCCACTTAACATTTTAAACAACTTAATCTGATAACATAAACATCACAATAGAATCCACAGCTAACAATAATTGGAAGCAACTAAATCCTGATTATAGTAAAAGAACACTGATAATAAAAGATACTGGCCAGCTACCTAGCTAGCATCAAAGGACGGCTCCATCACGGAATCCTCACATCACCATCTCGTCATCCTACAACCCGACGAGCCTGAAACTGGTGTCACCAAAGGGTGTGAGATATAACTAAATATATCCCAGTGGGTACAACGAGCCGGAGACGAGCAAGTCGTACATACTGGTATGCAATAATCAAAAGACGGTAATAATTAGTAGGAAAAGCTAATACGGAAGCAATAACTGTAAGGCATGTATAGAGCGATAACTGTGAATCAAGTATGGATCAATAACTGTAAAACAAGTATGGAAGCAATAAAGTTAAACATGCATCAACATAACTGATAAGCAAAAATACTCAATCATATGCCACTGTTGGTCACGAAGACCTCAGGCTAGTGCCGAACCAAGTCTGACATGTCCCCCACACCTGCTGACTGATAACAAAAAGGGACTTAATATCACTCGGTCACACAGGTGTAGCCATGTAAAACGGGCTCACGGGTCTCATAGACCACTCTACCGGTAAAGAATACCAAAACGGGGGCCAGTCCGCTGGTGTACGTGAAAACGTACAGCTGGTGCATAGCGATCTCAATGCAGATGTTCAAGCTCGCGGCCAGAAGACCGGAAACACGACGAATAACCGAGAACTCCCAAACGGGAAACAAAGTCAAACATAGTGCCAGTAAATGCCATGATAACGACATATCCTCCTACTCTATCATGCAATAATAAATTAGAACTTAAAGTAATGACAAAAAGGTAGCAGTAGGAGATATCAATCACACAAAGACTAGGAGTGTCAACTACACTGAGGGAATCATGGCATATAGATGTAAAGCAGAGATAAATCACAGTGTCAACGAATACCATAGTGATAATAATGTCCTCATACTCTATCATGCATGCTAAACCAGGGATAATGACAAGATACAAATATAGCAGTAGAAGATATATCACTAAGCGATTAATAAATCATAACCAACTCATGAAACCGAAAGAGAGTTGAGGCGGGCACGATACGTCACACTCCTCAGAGGGCAAAAGAGAGTTGAGGCGGACACGATACGTCACCCTCCTCAACTTTCAAATAATAAGTTTATAGTTCATTCACAAAAATTATGCAGTGGTTACTACAACTTTGAGATGTGATGTATAGAAAAATATATATCATAAGAATCTAATACAAGTACAAAAAAAATTAAATATAAAAAATTCAAAACACTCCAGAGATATCATTATGTGGACAAGATTAGCACTAAATAACTTGCTCAAATGTTTGAAAACTTGCTACCTAAACTTATTGTAGCTTCATAATTTATTTATTTATTTTTTTGAACTTGTCACTAAATTTAGATGACGAAATAAATATTGACACTAAATTTGTATGGTCTTCAACTAAGCTAAAATTATAAAAAAAAAAAAAAATTAAGTGCCTCATCGTAACGTATTGTACTAATAAAATATCAATATGATATCGTCACGGTATTAATGCCATAATTTATTTTTTTTTTAAAAAAAAAATTATTAATAACTTTTTTAATAAAATTTTAAAAATTATTATGTATTGACGTACATATATTTTGTATGACTAATATATATCAGCACAATTTTATAATTGGCGCACATTACAACGATTCGACACACATCGTAACATATAATTAATGCGGACTAATTTTCAACCCAACCCACTTGTGATGATATTTAAATCCTTAACTACAAAGAAGCCAAAAACATTTCCAAAAACGAATAATTCAATTTGCATACTTGATGTGGAATTTTGCGTGTGACTTGGTCCGAGGTTATCGGCAAGCGAGATTTCTCAAGTGCAAAAATTTTATAATTCGAAAGTACTTGTCCTTTAGCGTTTAAGATAAAGATAAATAATTAGCGGTCAATGTTTTCTTTCGATTTCTCCCTCTTCCAATATATTTCTCTCTTTGACTAATTCTTATTGTCACGGTATGGATTTTAAAAAGTGATCTAATTTTTTTTTTTATTAGAGTTTCAAACGGAAATTTCAGAACGTAAACAGATTGTCACGTGTATAGAAAATTTTCTATCCACTTTATAAACAGAGTCTTTCCTATATATACACACACGGCTAGGCAAATATAATAAACATTCAATTATAATCAGAGTTGTCCACTTAACATTTTAAACAACTTAATCTGATAACATAAACATCACAATAGAATCCACAGCTAACAATAATTGGAAGCAACTAAATCCTGATTATAGTAAAAGAACACTGATAATAAAAGATACTGGCCAGCTATCTAGCTAGCATCAAAGGACGGCTCCATCACGGAATCCTCACATCACCATCCCATCATCCTACAACCCGACGAGCCTGAAACTGGTGTCACCAAAGGGTGTGAGATATAACTAAATGTATCCCAGTGGGTGCAACGAGCCGGAGACGAGCAAGTCGTACATGCTGGTATACAATAATCAAAAGACGGTAATAATTAGTAGGAAAAGCTAATACGGAAGCAATAACTGGTGTCACCAAAGGGTGTGAGCTATCTAGCTAGCATCAAAGGACGGCTCCATCACGGAATCCTCACATCACCATCCCATCATCCTACAACCCGACGAGCCTGAAACTGGTGTCACCAAAGGGTGTGAGATATAACTAAATGTATCCCAGTGGGTGCAACGAGCCGGAGACGAGCAAGTCGTACATGCTGGTATACAATAATCAAAAGACGGTAATAATTAGTAGGAAAAGCTAATACGGAAGCAATAACTGTAAGGCATGTATAGAGCGATAACCGTGAATAAGTATTGATCAATAACTTTAAAACAAGTATGTAAGCAATAAAGTTAAACATGCATCAACATAACTGATAAGCAAAAATACTCAATCATATGCCACTGTTGGTCAGGAAGACCTCAGGCTAGTGCCGAACCAAGTCTGACATGTACCCCACACCTGCTGACTGATAACAAAAAGGGACTTAATATCGCTCGGTCACACAGGTGTAGCCATGTAAAACGGGCTCACGGGTCTCATAGACCACTCTACCGGTAAAGAATACCAAAACGGGGGCCAGTCCGCTGGTGTACGTGAAAACGTACAGCTGGTGCATAGCGATCTCAATGCAGATGTTCAAGCTCGCGGTCAGAAGACCGAAAACACGACGAATAACCGAGAACTCCCAAACGGGAAACAAAGTTAAACATAGTGCCAGTAAATGCCATGATAACGACATATCCTCCTACTCTATCATGCAATAATAAATTAGAACTTAAAGTAATGACAAAAAGATAGCAGTAGGAGATATCAATCACACAAAGACTAGGAGTGTCAACTACACTGAGGGAATCATGGCATATAGATGTAAAGCAGAGATAAATCACAGTGTCAACGAATACCATAGTGATAATAATGTCCTCATACTCTATCATGCATGCTAAACCAGGGATAATGACAAGATACAAATATAGCAGTAGGAGATATATCACTAAGCGATTAGTAAATCATAACCAACTCATGAAACTGAAAGAGAGTTGAGGCGGGCACGATACGTCACCCTCCTCAGAGGGCAAAAGTGAGTTGAGGCGGACACGATACGTCACCCTCCTCAACTTTCAAATAATAAGTTTATAGTTCATTCACAAAAATTATGCAGTGGTTACTACAACTTTGAGATGTGATGTATAGAAAAATATATATCATAAGAATCTAATACAAGTACAAAAAAAATTAAATATAAAAAATACAAAACACTCCAGAGATATCATTATGTGGACAAGATTAGCTCGCCACCAATCTCTACTTTAATGACATGATTAGCACTAAATAACTTGCTCAAATGTTTGAAAGCTTGCTACCTAAACTTATTGTAGCTTCATAATTTATTTATTTATTTTTTTGAACTTGTCACTAAATTTAAATGACGAAATAAATATTGACACTAAATTTGTATGGTCTTCAACTAAGCTAAAATTATATATAAAAAAAAAAATTAAGTTCCTCATCGTAACGTATTGTACTAATAAAATATCAATATGATATCGTCACGGTATTAATGCCATAATTTATTTTTTTTTTAAAAAAAATTTATTAATAAATTTTTTAATAAAATTAAAAAAATTATTATGTATTGACGTACATATATTTTTTATGACTAATATATATCAGCACAATTTTATAATTAGCGCACATTACAACGATTCGACACACATCGTAACATATAATTAATGCAGACTAATTTTCAACCCAACCCACTTGTGATGATATTTAAATCCTTAACTACAAAGAAGCCAAAAACATTTCCAAAAACGAATAATTCAATTTGCATACTTGATGTGGAATTTTGCGTGTGACTTGGTCCGAGGTTATCGGCAAGCGAGATTTCTCAAGTGCAAGAATTTTATAATTCGAAAGTACTTGTCCTTTAGCATTTAAGATAAAGATAAATAATTAGCGGTCAATGTTTTCTTTCGGCTTCTCCCTCTTCCAATATATTTCTCTCTTTGACTAATTTTTATTGTCACGGTATGGATTTTAAAAAGTGATCTAATTTTTTTTTTTTTTATTAGAGTTTCAAACAAAAATTTAAGAACGTAAACAGATTGTCACGTGTATAGAAAATTTTCTATCCACTTTATAAACAGAGTCTTTTCTATATATACACGCACGGCTAGGCAAATATAATAAACATTCAATTATAATCAGAGTTGTCCACTTAACATTTTAAACAACTTAATCTGATAATATAAACATCACAATAGAATCCACAGCTAACAATAATTGGAAGCAACTAAATCCTGATTATAGTAAAAGAACACTGATAATAAAAGATACTGGCCAGCTATCTAGCTAGCATCAAAGGACGGCTCTATCACGGAATCCTCACATAACCATCCCGTCATCCTACCACCCGACGAGCCTGAAACTGGTGTCACCAAAGGGTGTGAGATATAACTAAATGTATCCCAGTGGGTACAACGAGCCGGAGACGAGCAAGTCGTACCTATTGGTATACAATAATCAAAAGACGGTAATAATTAGTAGGAAAAGCTAATACGGAAGCAATAACTGTAAGGCATGTATAGAGCGATAACTGTGAATCAAGCATGGATCAATAACTGTAAAACAAGTATGGAAGCAATAAAGTTAAACATGCATCAACATAACTAATAAGCAAAAATACTCAATCATATGCCACTGTTGGTCACGAAGACCTCAAGCTAGTGCCGAACCAAGTCTGACATGTACCCCACACCTGCTGACTGATAACAAAAAGGGACTTAATATCGCTCGGTCACACAGGTGTAGCCATGTAAAACGGGCTCACGGGTCTCATAGACCACTCTACCGGTAAAGAATACCAAAACGGGGGCCAATCCGCTGGTGTACGTGAAAATATACAGCTGGTGCATAGCGATCTCAATGCAGATGCTCAAGCTCGCGGTCAGAAGACCGGAAACACGACGAATAACCGAGAACTCCCAAACGGGAAACAAAGTCAAACATAGTGCCAGTAAATGCCATGATAACGACATATCCTCCTACTCTATCATGCAATAATAAATTAGAACTTAAAGTAATGACAAAAAGGTAGCAGTAGGAGATATATCAATCACACAAAGACTGGGAGTGTCAACTACACTGAGGGAATCATGGCATATAGATGTAAAGCAGAGATAAATCACAGTGTCAACGAATACCATAGTGATAATAATGTTCTCATACTCTATCATGCATGCTAAACCAGGGATAATGACAAGATACAAATATAGCAGTAGGAGATATATCACTAAGCGATTAGTAAATCATAACCAACTCATGAAACCGAAACGAGTCAAGATCCAGAAAGCCGTAGACTACCAAACTAGATCATCTATATTCTCGGTGCAAAGCAATGTCATAATGACAATGATATCCTTCTGCTCTACATGTAGAGAAATCCAAACAAACGACGGTAACCGAATGTAGCAGTATGAGATATCTAGCAAGAACAAATAGGAGTGTCTACTAACACTAATTGTGGCATATATATGCAAAACACACTACAACAAAATTAGGCTATAGCGACACTTTTAAGTGTTTCTAAAATCTAAAAAAAATGTCGCTGACAAAAATACCGACACTTATTGTAAGTGTTGCTATATATGCCGTCGCTAGGGTGTATAGCGACACATTTTTGTAATGTGTCCCAAAAATGTGTCCCTATAACCTAATTTTGGATATAGATGGAATATAGATAGGACACTTATACAAAAGTATCACAAACATGTGTCCCTATAACCTAATTTTGTTGTAGTGACAGGTATGAATCACAAGGATGCTAAAGTGTCAACTACACTGAACAGCATGGTATGTCACAATAAACAAGATAGATCATATAGCAGAAAAACTGAAAAAGGGCTAGCAAGATAACCAAAAGGTCCGATCGACTACGGTACCCAATCAGGTTACACTATGCCAATGCTCGAATTGAAGTACCCACCTCAATGTAGGCGGTCTCGAAATCTGCTGCTAGGCTCACGTACAGGCTCCTGACTGCTCTAGCCTGAAACAAAAAGACCTATCAGTGATTGACTCACTCACAACAACCCCACTGACTCACAGTGAACCGAAAGACTAAACAATGGACTTCACTGAAGTCCCAGGATCCTCCGAAAATTTCGGTAACCCGTAGATTGACCACTATTGGTCACCAAAGTCAAATGGCAATCTCTGGCGAATAAGTGGTCCCAACCACTTCGCCACAATCGCCGGTGTTCCAATTAACCGAAATATTTCCCCAAATCTCGAACCGTCGCACCCGATCGATCTCTTACTCGAAAAAGAGGCTAAAATGACATCATCGTCATTCAAACGAGGACAGACAGTCCAAGAGTCCAAACTGCGACGTTCGCACTGTCAGGGGATGCCAACGTGTGCAATTTGCACCACAAAACACTACCAATGAAATTATTTGCGTTAAATAATAATCTATACCAAAAATGGATCATACCTCTCGTCCCGCGATTTAAAAGCAAACTCACGCCGATTTAAAGCAGTACGCGGTGTCTCGTAAGACGTGCTGTTGTCCGGGGTCTGTTCGGTGTCAAAAAAACCAGTATTCGAGTCAACCGAAGCCGCAAACAATAAATATCAGTGATAAATACTAATGTTGCGATTTTATACAATTTAAGTAAATAAGCACAAAGAAGGCGTTTCGGGTGTACCGTCTTCGTTTGTCGAAGAAACGATGACCGCATGAATTTTCGGGATGCAAAACGGTGCATGGGTTGTGCGCAGGCAGAGCAGTGTGCAAGTGCTAGGTAGTGCGCGGGCACAAATAGTGTGCAGGCCACGCACGGGTAGCGCGCAAACGGCGCGGGCACGGGTTGCACGCTATGGCATACGGCGCAAGCAGTGCGCGGGCTGCGTGCATGCGGCACGCGGCTGCGCTCAGCAAGGCAATGCGGGCTGCGCGTGGCTAGGTGACGCGATGCGGGCTGCGTGCAAGCAGTGTGCAAGCGACGCGACGCAACGAAGCGCAAGCAGCGCGGCGCAAGGCGGCGCGATTTGCCCGCAGGCAGAGAGCAAGCGTCGCGCGGAGCGGTAGCACGCAGGTTGGGCCGTGCGTAGGGGCGCGCGGGAGGCTGGCTGCGGGCTATGCGCAGGCAGGGGCGCAGGCAGGGGCGGCCAAGGTAGGGGCGCAGGCAGGGGCGGCCAAGGCAGGGGCGCAGGCAGGGGCGGCCAGGGCAAGGTGCGCGCGCGGCTGGTGTGGAGACACACGGCAGCAGGCACGCGGGCGACAGCAGACGCACGGCGCGCGCGCAGGGCGCGCAACAGCAGCAGGCGCGCGGCGGCAGCACGTGCGTAGGGGCACTGGCGGCACACGCGCAGAGGTGCTGGCGGCACGTAATCGAGCGAGGCTAGGGCACGGTGACTGCCCCAGCGGCAGCGCGGCTGCATGCGGCTGTGCAAGGAGCATGTGGCACCCGTGCGGAGCGGCGGCCCGAGGTGGCTAGGGCAAGGTGATGGTCCAGCCGTCTGGATCTAGAGGAGAGGAGCCCGAACCCTTAATCTTCGGCTCCGGCGGCGATGGCTAAGGCTCCGATCTCGAGCAGCGTACGGACTAGGGAGATGGTGGGTGATGGCGGCTGCCGGGAGAAGGGAAAAGAAGGGATTAGGGTTTTAATTAGGGTTAGGGATTTGGTTTAGAAAATCCCTAATTCTAATTTTCTTTACAAACATTTGTAAAAATTATCTTTACGCCCCTATTTCCAACTCTTATTGAATTCATGCTCAAACTTCAAAATTTCGAATTTCTAAATTCTTAAAAAATGTGCCAAAAGCCTAAACGTCCCAAAACAACTGATTTGATCAATTTTCAAGTGCAACAGTTGTAACAGATTCCGAATTCCCCGTAATTCGATTTTTCGGTCCGATTTACGCACGAAAACTACATTTCTGGGAGATCCGAAAATTGGATTTAAGATCCGATCGGACCACCATCTTCAACTCGACGACGCCGTTAGAGTGACGATTTTACTTTTCCAAAAATCTCACTGATTAAATTTTCGATCAGATCTAATACATAAAATGTGCATTTTCAAGAAATCTGGATATCATATTCAAGATCTGATTGCACACAGTCTTCAACTCGATGAAACTGGTCAAATAATATTTATACTTCGTCGAGACTGGGTCGGGTTAAATCAATCAATTAACAGTTCTCCAATACATCGAAAATCCAAATTTTAAATTTAAAAAACTCAGAAAAATAATTTAAATTAAATTTTCGTATTTAAAAAATTATCGAGTATTACATTTATTCGGCTGGTTGAGAAATCCCTCTCCATATATAGATAGATCATTGAATAAGATTCTTTCTAAGTCGTTTTCTACATAATCGATTAGAACCAATGTTAAACCCCTTTACTTTCACAATTAACATCCAAAGCTGCTGTTCCTTACGTTTATGATTTGATCATTGATCAAGTAAATAAATTCTTATTTTGTCTTTTTTGTTATTTCTCTTGTAATTTAGTAGATGATACCGTCTATAGTATATGCACTCATTATTAATCAAGTGTAATTATATCTTGAACCATTTCAATTAAATTAGTTTACTAGATAACATTGTAGGACGGGAGTGTTTGATTCACGTTATGTAATATTATAAATTATTTCAATATAATTACATATATGAGATTTTTAAATCAGATTATTACTGATCCTACATTGCCACATTTAGTTCAGTACATTGCCACATTTAGTTCGGTACAGTATTATAATATTGAATTACAATACATATAAAATTATTATATTTTATTTATTTTATAAAATTTAGTAATTTTGATAATAAAATATAATTTATTTCAAAATTTAAATTTAAATCGAAATAAAAATATAAAATTTACAATTTTAATTTAAAATATAAATTTAAAATTTAAAATTTTAAAGTTTAAAAATTAAAATATAAGTATATATTTATAATTTAAAGTTTAAAATTTAAGTTGAAATTTTTAAAATTTAAAATTTAGATTTTAATTTTGAAATTTAAAATTTAAAAATTAAAATCTAAATTTAAATTTAAAAATTTAAAAATTAATATCTAACATTGAAATTTTAAATTTTAAAATTGATAATTTTAAATTTTAAATTAAAAATTAAAAAACAACATATTGAAAGAATTTGAAAGGTTAAAGAGGTAAACTTATAATTTTACATAATATGCAAAATAATCAGCCATCTCAGTAAATACTAGATTCTCGGTAATATTTACGGAATAATCCTAAACCATTTATAATATTATATTACTGACCAGATTATAGACTGAATTAACCATACGTAGTACAGAATTTTCTATAATTTTGACAGAATAATCCAAACCAAAAACATATCCTGGAGTCCATCTTAAATCTCTTTCATTTTATAATATCACAGGGTTTAATTTTTGATATTTTTCATTCAATGAACTAATTTAATTCCTATTAATATAGAACTTCTTTTTTATAGTAGTGATATACTAGAAGAAGTAGAAAAAAAATATCTTCTAGTTACTGCATGCACTCATTGACAAATTAAACACTTGAACTATATAAACACAAAAAAAATTTCGACTATAAATTAACAACTAAAGGGAACAAAGTGTTTCAAAGGGGCTACAACATTGAAGCAATGGCTCTAACAACACAAGAAGTTGCACTAGGCCTAGCTACAATGGCCTCTCTCCTCCTCCCCATTTTCTTACTCCTTGTTATCACCAAAAGAACTTCATCTCACAAAACCAATCACCCTCCTTCCCCTCCTAAGCTTCCTCTCATAGGAAACCTCCACCAACTCGGTTCGCTCCCTCATCGCTCCCTCGCTTCTCTCTCGAAGAAGTACGGCCCCCTCATGCTTCTCCGACTTGGCGAAATCCCTACGCTTATCATCTCCTCGCCCGACATGGCGCGTGAGATCATGAGAACTCATGACTTAATCTTTGCGAGCCGCCCTTTGTTGAAGAACGCAGAGATCCTCCTCTACGGTAGCATGGACATGTCCTTCTCGCCTTACGGCGAGCATTGGAGGCAACTTAGAAAGCTTTGCACTATTAACCTCTTAAGTACCAAAAGAGTGCAATCTTATCAACTAGCTAGAGAGGAAGAAGTAGCTTTCATGCTTAAAAAGATCACCCAAGGTTCTCTTCTTCAAGCTCCGATCGACATGAGCGAAGTGCTATTCTCTTTCGTGAACGATATCGTCTGTCGGTTGATTTCAGGAAAGTTTTTTAGAGAAGGAGGAAGGAACGATTTTTTCCGTGAAGCAATTGAGGAGATTATGATTCTTCTTGGAGGGTTTCGAGTTGAGGATTTTTTCCCTTCACTTGCATGGCTTGAATGGTTTCTAGGGTTCAGTAAGAGGGCCAAGAGGGCCTTTAAGAGATGGGATGATGTGCTTGATGAGGTGATCAAGGAACATGAGAATAGGGAGAAGGATGATGGGGAAGAGGACTTTGTGGATGTGTTACTATCTCTTCAAAAAGATCCTAACATGGATTTTGAGTTAAAGAAAGAGCACATCAAGGCAATCTTAGTGGTAAGCTTCTTTCATGGTTTAATGTCTCTTAATTAATTTGTTGTTCATGCATGTTGGTATATTCTTTTTTAGAGCCAAGATACCAAAAATCATGTATATATGGTCACCTTAATTAGTGGTGTTTGGTCAATTTCTATGATGAATAATGCCCTAGCTGCATATGTTTTGAATTTTAAAAAACATGAATATAGTTTTCCTCTTCAAATAATAATTTTTCCTCTGAGAAGCCACAAAAATAATGACGTACGTACACTCATGGCATGTACCAATTAGTTCATACTCTCTCTTCGCATCGCAGGGAATAGTTAATATTTTAATCAATCAATATATATAATTATTAAAATTTTAAAATTATAAAATAAAAAAATAAAATTAGTATAAATTTTTATACATTGTAAAAATTATTTTTTTATTAATATTTTTTAACTTTCAGTATTTATAGTATAATAACTTTACTTAAATATTCAATTAAACTTAATAGTTAACATTTTTCATAAATAAATTTTTTATAAAATTAAAATTAGAGAACATATTTTAAATTGTTAAATATATAAGAATTTCTTTATCTTGTTAAAGTGATTGGAAAAAAAAAATTTATTATATTAACACACCATATATTACAACTTATATTAGAAAAATAATTTTTATATCAAAATTTAATTAAATATATCCATTTATAAAATCTAATAATTTAAATATATTTACTGAACTAAATTTTAAAATTTTTATTACAGATTTTAAGTATGTAGTGTATATATTTATATATACCCGGTATAGAAAATATTTAATAAAATGTCTTCATAATTTTTTTAAAAAAAGAGAGAGAAAAAAAAAATTTGCTTGCACCTAATGTATACTAATGTTTCATACGTCACGTCGCAAAATATATTAAATGATTAATAGAATATCTGATACTTATACACCGCAAAGTTTATTAAAAAATTAATAAAATATATGATACTTAATATTTCAAAATAAAATAAAATAAAATATATATAATATAAAATATTTAAATATTTAATAAATATTTTAGAATTAGTTTATAGTGCATTGAGTGCATCCAATACTTCATTTGAATGTATTGAATATTCGCATTAGTTTATATTTTGTAAGCTCAACTTAGAACTCTCAAATTATATGCCTTCTATAGATAGTAAAATCAACATATCAGTGATTATAGAAATCCACGTAAGGGTTCAAAAGACTAAAATCCTATCACTTAGCCTAAGTATTACTTTCTTGTTCCTAGAGGTCATGTTTATTGTATTCAACAATTTCATCCACAAGACATGTTGCTTTTCTAACCATTTATCCTAAGTAGAGTTTAGCTGGAATATTGTCAGTAATAAACGAACTTTGTTGTTATCTATTTATTTTTTATAATAGGCTTTTTAAATCGACGATCGATATCGTTAAACATAATCTAAATCACTAAAAGTATCTACAAATCAACTTTCAAATTTTTTAGACATTATTAACTTAATAATCAAATAATTATAAAATTTATAATTTTAATAATAAATATATTTTTTTTTTCTCATTTAATAGTATAAAAAAATAAACTAAATTTTGGTTAGAAAAAAATTTTAAACTATTTTAAATAAGATTTATATTTTCGATCTTAATTACAAGATTTCTATCTTCACTTTTTGAATGTTATTTATTTTCAGCCGTTTATTTTTATATTCAAAAAAAAGAATATAAAAAATACATAACCTAATTTTGGATATAAGTGGAATATAGATAGGACACTTATACAAAAGTGTCACAAACATGTGTCCCTATAATCTAACGGTGTTGATCGTCGTTTTGAAAGCTCTATCATCGAAAATAAATGAATGACAACGAATTTCGTTTACTATTGATTGCATTCCAACTCAACTCATCTTAATTATATCATTATTTGAATCTACTAGTCTAATCCTCTCTCATTCTATGTTTCACAAATTTTCACAGGATATGTTTAGCGCAGGAATAGATACATCATACATAGTCCTAGAATGGGCGATGGCGGAGCTCGTTCGAAACCCCGACATCATGAAAAAGCTACAAGATGAGGTGAGAGGGATCACTACAAAAAATGGTATGATCAGCGAGAAGGATCTAAACACGATGGACTACTTAAAAGCCGTGATCAAGGAAACCTTACGATTGCACCCTCCAGTTCCGCTACTGCTTCCGAAAGAATCGACAAAAGATTGCTACATAAACGACTACTTCATTCCGAAAAACACAAGAGTTACTATCAATGAATGGGCTATTAGTAGAGACCCCAAATATTGGGACGCGCCCGACGAATTTCATCCCGAGAGGTTTATAAATAGTTCGATCGATTTCAAAGGTAACGATTTCCAGTTCATTCCATTCGGGGCGGGTCGTAGAAGTTGCCCCGGAGTTCAATTTGCAGTGTCGACGATCGATCTCGCGTTGGCTAATCTTGTGAGTTCGTTCGACTGGGAGTTAGCTCGTGGCGCAAAAAAAAAAGAGTTGGATATGACTGAGGCTCCTGGATTAACAAGCCGTATGGAAAAAAGGCTTATGCTTTTCGCCATGCCGATCCGCGCTTAATATTTATTAAATCGAATTTACTATTTTGTATGATACTTGTTATGCAAAATAATGAGTTCCATAATTGGCTCTAATGTTATAGTTTTTTTTTTTTTTTTTTAGAGAGAGAAAATTCATGGCTAATATTACTATCGGGCTGATGATGGGTCGGGTGTGATTTCGCATCTGGCCCTAAATAAAGATCCCAGGCTTTTTTTAGGCCCGTAAAATATTAATTTTAAACGAAAGGACTTGATTATAAACAATAATAAATATTTGTGACTTTAACTGTGAGAAAGGCTAAGAGCAAAAAATTAAATTTTGTGAAAGGGTTTAGCAATCACAAGGGAGAAATTGGAGGAATTTTTTTTTAAAAAAGTTCGGCCGGGCCGGATCTTTCACCGTTCTGTTCTCAGCTATTTCGGCGGCAAGCCCAATCTTTCTAAATTGTGCCCGGCCTTGCCTACTCGCAAAATTTGATTTAACTTTATCAAATTATTTTTGTTTTGCTAGGTTTGATTCATCTGCGTGATTTAATTAGCTCTCCCTTTCCAAAAAAAAATAAATCAAATTATTTTAGTTCAGTACAATTTGATTTATCTCCATAATTCAGTTGTATTCACTTTTTTTTTATTCAAAAAAAAGTATGAGGCTCGTAACACTTTGATTCACAAATTTTAGTTTGTTATATTGATGTGATAGTTATGTTATATTTTAATTAATATTGTATTATTAATTATAATACTATCGCATTACTTTTATCTATATCAATCAACCATGCATCGGCAATAGGCGATCACAACGAAGGAAGCCGGACGCGACGACCTTCCGCTTGGCGTTTAGCTATCGGCAAAAGAGAAGAACGGGTGAAGAAGGTGGATTATTATCCGTCGGCGCTTTGCCGTTGACGGAAGCTAATAACAATGCATCGACAACAGATTGGACGCGGCGACCTTCCGCTTGGTGCTTAGCCATCGGTGGAAGAGATGAATGGCGACTATCTATCAATTCTTCAACAATGGTGGATTATTATCAGTCGGCGCTTTGCCGTCGATGGAGGAAGCAACGACGCATCGATAGTCACTATGGAGTTTGGATGTGGCAACCTTCCGCTTGACGCTTAGCCATCGGCGGAAGAGAAGAGTGGTGGTCATCCATCAATTCTGCAACAATGGTGGATTATTATCCATCGGCGCTTTGCCGTCGACGAAAGCAACGATACATCGACAATCACTTTGAAGGAGGTTGGACACGGTGACCTTCCGCCTGGCGCTTAGTCGTCGGTGGAAGAGATGAACGGTGACCACCCATCAACTAATCAATGAAAATGGTAGTGTAATATTCGTCGGTGCTTTGTTGTTGGCGAAAAAAAAGAATGATGGCCATTCGGGGATACACTATCGAGTTGGTGGTCGTTCGGCAATATTTTATTCTTAACTATATCAATCAAGACTTACAACAGGAGAGAGAAAAGGAGAGAGGGAAGAGAGAAAGCTATTTTCTTTTGAGATGAAGGCAAATGAGAGAAAATATTAAATTTTAAGTTTTTCAATTAAGAATTCAAAATTTAAACTCATTCTGAAGAATATATTTTAGCTATTTTAATAAAAAAAAATGATCTCTTTAAAATTTCATACACGTACATAAATTTTTTTTTTGGATAAGAACTTATATTTAAAACTTAAATTTTGTTTAAACCTATTCAAGTTTTTAAAAATATGTTTGTTTGGGCATCAAATATAAATTCAAAATTTCCAATTTTGATCTCAAATAACATTCTAAATTATATTCAAATAAAAATAAAATATATATAAACATAGTTTTAACCCTTATAAATCTAAACCCAAATTTTAGTCAAATAAATCCAATTCAAAGCCGAGCCTTAGCTCGTATGGTCCAAACTGAGCCCAAACCCAAGGGCCAAATTTGGATTTAAATCTGAATATTCAAGACTATTCAAGACTCTCGGCCTTATGGATTTCATCCAGTCCAGAATATATTATAACCATATGGCTCCATGTTGAGTTCAATCTTATACTACGTAGGTCCAAATACAGCCCAGATCTAAACCAATCTAAACCTTAACTTGAACTCTTTTAGATCAAATTGAATCCAAACCCAAAACATGAACTTAAATCCAACCCCAGTCTTTATTCTAATCCCGAAATATACGGGCCTTAATTTTGTTCAATCCTAGATCGATAGCCAATTTACATCTTAACTTGAATTATGTGAACTCATACTAAGCCCAGGAATAAACCTAATCCGACCCAGAATTATATGGACCCCAAACTCATTCCAAGCCTTAAATCTGAACCCCAATAAAATATCATTATATCTCCAAATGAGCCCAAGTCCAACCAAAAACTGACACACAAATTCAACCCAAATCTGCAGATTGACCCAAGTTAAGTCCTGACATAAACCTAACCCAACCCAGAATTATATGAGAGGAAACTCAGCCAAATGTCACGGACTTAAGCTTGGTGCAACAATGAAGGTCCCGTACTTAGAAAAACGATGCACCACCACCAGTATGGACCCAAGCTCCCCCACCTTTGACAAGGCGGAGATGAAGTCCATAGAGATGCTCTCCCACGGATGGTTCGGAATAGGCAATGGCTCGAGGAGACCGCCAGGTCGCTGGTGTTCAACCTTGTCGTATTGACACACCAAGCAAGTTCGCACGTTGGCGTCGACGTCTTCGTGCATTCGTGGCCAGTAGTAAGCGGCCTCGAGCAATGCCAAAGTCCGCTTCTGACCTGGATGACCTGCCCACTTGGAGTCATGACACTCCTTTATGAGCTCGCGGCGAAGGTTGCCCCACTTGGGCACAAACACCCGCCGCCCTTTGGTGAGGAGTAACCCGTCGCCGAGCCAAAACCTTCGCGTTTTGCCCTCCTTGACAAGTTGCACAAGGTTCTGAGCAATATGGTCCTCGTTGGTTCCTGCGCGAAGTCGATCATGGAGTGTCCTGCGAAGCTGCCACACAGCCGCTAGTTCAGCCTTGCGGTTGAGTGCATCGGTCACGTGATTCTCCTTCCCGGGCTTATACTGCATCACCATGTCGAACTCCGCCAAGAAATCCTGCCACCTTGCCTGTTTAGGGGACAGCTTCTTCTGCGACTGGAAGTAGCTTGTGGCGATGTTGTCGGTGCGCACCACAAACTTGCTCCCAAGCAAATAACTGCCGCAGGTCCTTTGTCGCGACCTCTGCGCTCCTTTGGGTCGCGGCGTTCTCCCCCACCCTTAGCCTTGCTCACTTTGGGTGACCTGCCACGAGACGGATCCGCCTTCTCATACTCAGGCAGCTTCTCCGCTAAGGCGATTGCAGAGCCCACGTCTTGCACGTTGCGCCCCACAAGTTCTTTGTTCGCCCATGGTTGGAGTCCGTCAAGAAAGAAGAATAGACGATCTTCTTCCGCCATGTTGGTGATGGACAGCATCAACTTGGAGTACTCCTTGACATACTCCTTGAGAGTCCCGATATGTTTGAGCCGTCGAAGCTGCCTCATCGCAAGATATTCGACGTGCTCGGGATAGAACTGCGCCTTAAGCTCGCGCATAAAATCCTCCCAAGTCTTCAATTCGCATTGGCCCTTCTCGGCCTCTACAGATCGCCGACGCCACCACAGCATCGCATCGTCAGCGTGGTACATGGATGCGGCCTGGACTTTTTCCTCCTCTTCGTCTAGCCGCAGCGCCTTGATGTAGCGCTCCATGTGCCATAGGAAGTTGTTGATTTCTTTTTCGTCGCACATTTCCCTAAAAGATTGAGGCTCGGGGACACGTACCTTTGAAGCATACACTGTGAGGACCCGAATCCCCGCTTAAGGGTTATTGTTGGATTAGTGTCTTCGGGAGGTGTTTGTGCACGTGTCGGGCCCAAGATATTGGATTTCTGAAATAATTGGAGCAAGAATTGCTTATCAGGAAGCCCATATTGGATGATTGACATTTGTGCGCGCTTATTGGAACCAAGAAAGTGACCCGGCACGAAAAAGGATCAAGTTTGCTTCTCCAGGAATTTTTGAGAAATTTTAGAGTTGGAATTTGGCCGATCAGACTTCGGATTTGGAATCAACGCGCGAAAACGATCGAATTGGACTATTATTTGAATTTTTCGGAGCCCGGATGCGAAAACACGTTTTTCGAGGCAAGGGTTACTGTTCCGGCGGCCGGAGCGGCGCCGGCGGCGCGGGAGGCGTGCACCGGGCGCGGGCCACGTGGCGCGCTCCGGTTGGCCGGCGCAGCAGGCGCGGTCCATGGACCTTGGCGGGGTGCACGGTGGACCGAGGGTGGACGCGTGGCGACTCGTGATTGGATGGGTGTTTGCACGCGGTTCACGGGGCGCGGAGTTGTTGTCTCGGGATGCGTGCCCGACAGGTGGGCGTGGGCGCGCGTGGGCGCGCTGACCCGCGGCTCCCGCGCATTTTGGGGGCGCCATGTGTCGCCTTAGGAGTGGGCGGTGTACGTGCTCCAGGCGCACCGAGAAAATTCCGGGACATGGATGGCATTTCTCCAATTGTTTTTTTGGTTGGCCTATTTCTTGAGCCCGAGCCCCTTTCCTCTGCCATTTTCTCCACCTTCCCGAGCTACCCAGCCCTTGCACCCTTTAGGAAAGTTGTAGATCTTCGAGTCGCGCATCTTCTGGCAGAGGCCCGGAATTTTTGGAAGCCGCGGCGCCGACGACTTCGGCATCGGAGCACAGAGTGACGATCTTTCATCGGAGGCCCGTTTTTGCCACTCTTCAGTGTGAGAGGCCCGCAGAGCTACCCCGACCGTATTTTTGGTCGATTTTCACGGCGTTGGAATCACGAGAGGTACGCCGTCGATTTCCGTATTGATCACTTCATCTTGTTTGGGGTTTTTGACATGGATCCCGAGGAGTTTCTGAACCCCCTTTTTCTGTTTGAGTTTTTGGACAGCAAGGCCTTCGCGGATTTTTATCTCCGTATCCGGACATCGGAATTCAATGTTTCAAGGCTCTATCGACATCTACACTTCGCGAGGATCGCCGTCATATTTTTATTGGAATTTTTGGAGATTGTTTTACAGGTGAAAATTTCACTTTAATGGGACTGTTCACAGCAGATTTGTGGAACTTGGAATTTTATGGAATTAATGTAACTTTGGGTGGTATTTTGTACCCAGGATGCGTTAAACACTGCTAGTGTACTGGTTGCTTGGTGGTTGTGCTGGTAAATCTGTTTCTGGGCTTTCTTTGCTGTACAACCCTGGACAGTTATGCATCTTCAGGTGGGTGGCCCTGTCTCCAAGAATGATGGAATGTGCATTAAATCTGCTATAGTAGGACCATGCATGATAGTGATATTCCTGTGTAGCATGCTAGAATGCGATAGCTGTTGATTCTAGAGTTATTTGATGATCATGCGATCTCTGGTTCCTACTCTGTAAAATTATTATTATTATTATCTTGGAATTTGACCTAGCACCCCGTCATTTGCAGCATGTTCGGCCAGACTGTAGAAAACTTCAACTTGGGCTAGGTTTATTCTGCTTTAGGCATCCACACTTCTTTTCTTTCCTGGACATAGTGTTTTACTCGCCCGGGTAGTGGGCCGAGTGGTCGGGTTTCTTTTAGTGTGGAATGCATTCTTGCACTCGTGCTTGGGAGCAGAGTGGAGTCTGGTAGATATAGTTGATCGTTCATCTGTGGCGGGAGCCGTTTGGTAGACGGCGGTCCCGAGATGTTTTGGTTTCTTATTTTATTGTCGCCACTGTGTCAGTGGCAGCTTTGTACCAGTGATAGCAGGACCTTGAACCCAGAACTGTTTTTGGACACACATATGATTTTAGTCAACCAATGTTTTCTTCCGAGCATCGTGGAGTCGCCGAGTCTGTTCTTGTTTGATTGGACAAAGGCATTAGCTCTACGAGGCTTGGATATAAAGCTTGTTTTCAATTGTTTTCCTAAAAATAACTAAAAATCATTAAATATGGATTTCTTTCAGATCAAATGGCTTTCAATAAGAAATATCACCTTTTTCCGATAAATTTAACCACCCGAGATGGTTCGAGTGGTCTGGGTTCCAAGGTCTGCCTTTTTCCTTTGGGACGAGAACAACGAGAGGCTATGCCTAGAGCCTGTTCTTGTTTGATTAGGGTTGTAGGTTCTAGTCTTCCGGGGTTCCCGGACCCTTTATTGTTTCTGTTGTGGAGTTATCCTGTCAGTGATCCCTGTTTTAGGGAGCCGTTGGGTTGACAGCGGTCCCGACTGTCGAGTGTTCCTTGTTGCTCGGGTTAGAGAGCAGGGATGGGGGATAGTATAGCTATATTGTTGAGTCGGGTGGGATTGCACCAGATTATCGACTCGGGTTAATATTTCGGTAACCACGAACTGTGGGCGGTTTGACCGATTAGTGTTATACATCAGTTGGGGCTGGGTTTTTGCATTGTGGATTGAGTGAGTCTCCACTTTGAGCATAGTGTCGACTTTTGCCTGATTGACTGAGATGCATGACAGAGCTGTTGGACATGGGTTACTTATGGACTCGAGCGGGTCGCTCCCCTCGGGTGCCACTCCGGAGTAGGCGAGACCGGGTTGTTGTAACCGGCGTCGAGATTGAGCTTTAGACCGGGTTGTTGTAACCGGCGTGAGATTGAGTTCTTCTATCGTGACTTGTCGACGCCGTCCCTCTGGCTGGCCCAGAGGTGGCAGTCATGGACACCCTACGGTAGACCGTCCTGTTGAGGATGTGCAGCAGTAGGTGGGCGCAGGTTTGACTGGACCCTATGTGGCAGTCATTATAGTTTGGGTTGCTATACCTGAGAGTTAGTAGATGCATCATGTTTTCCTTCTGTTCCACTTGTTGAGCATCTAGATAGGGGCATAGTAGCTGTAGAGATATTCTTTTCCAGCTCTTCTTTCAGTATTTCATTTATTACCTTATGCCTCTAGTAGACTTAGTGGGCAGACCGTTGAGCTTGTTGACGGCACCCACTGAGAACTACTGTGGGATGTAGTTCTCACACCCGTCGTGGTGTATTTTTTTCCCCAGGGACGTCTGCTCCTGTTTCTGCTGCTCCAGTTGTTGCTTCTTCGGATCGAGGTGAGGGAGTCACGAGCTAAATCCCTACCAGTCGTTGTCCAGAGAGTAGATGTACCCTTATTATTTTGAGAGTTCTTGTTGAGAGATTTGTAGCGAGGGATAGCGTTGTACTTTTATATCAGAGTTGAGCGACTTTTGTACTTGTAGTGAGGACTTGGAGTTGTATTTATTCTATTTATAGCAGTTTATTTTCAGCTCTGATATATGTTTTAGTATAGTATCTCTTTTGCAGGTTAGACGCTTCGTCTATACGGGGTTCACCGTATGGGCGGCGGATCTGTTAGCGAGCCCGGGTCGCAGTTTCGACCCCGGGGCGTGACATACACCCTGTGAGGTTCAGGATCACTCCCCACCGCTTTCTCAAGGATTGTCACCCGTGACTTAAGGTCCTCGACCTCATCGACCCGAGCAACAAGATCCTCGATCAAGGTATTTCGCTCCACGTCTCGACGATTAATGGTCTCCTGAAGCTTTTGAAGTTCGGAACGAAAGGTTGTCATTACAGTAGAAACACTTTCATCCACGCGGCAAATGTCATCAACAAACATTCCAAAAGTTTCAGCTAAATCAGAATATCGTTCACCTAGTTTTGCCACGACATCCTCCAATAACGCGAAGCGATCCTCCAAATGAGCGTCGTCCCTCGTGATGGCCCGCCGCTCTTTGCTCTTGCCTCGCCTGGACTGCTTTGGAGGTTCAGCCGCAACATCGGGGTTGCCAGCATCTAATGTTGACATGGTTCCTAGCTCGAACCGGCTCTAATACCTACTGTCACGGACTTAAGCTTTTCGCCTAGCAAAAGTTCGTGCGGCGCCCGCCTTCCTGCTCGAAGAGGACAAGCCTTGCTCTCTGTTTGCTAGCCCGGACCTTCGCACCCTACGACAAAATGCAAAAGTAGAGAAAAGAGAAAAGAGTAGTGGTTCCGCATAAAAACTAAGTACTCTCTTTACTTAGAAAATAACACTACAAGATACAACTCTCTCTTATTGTTTTGGCCTTAGCCAATTCCCCTATTTATATGCTTATGTACAAACTCACCCACTAAGCCTACATTAAATACCCACTAAGTCTACATTTACAACTTTGTGGGTTGGCATGACTCTTGGCATCCCTTGACATTAATGGTAGTAGTGGCATTGATGAAGGAGGTTGCAAGTCTCTTCACCTCCCACAAATGATGTTGAAGTTGGACCTCCTTGACAAGCCCACTTCGGTTTGGGCTAGGAACTTATATTGAAATTTTCTAAGTCCCTAACACAAAGCTTTAAATCTGAACTCAATAAAATCTGATTTTATCTCCAAACAAGCCCAAGTTCTACACGAAACTAAAACACAAATTCAATTAACTCAAATTAACTCAAATTAGATTCTAGCATATATATATATTTAGAGTTCAATTAACTCAAATTAGATTCTAATACATATAATTAGAATTTAATTTGAATTAATTTTGACTAATCCTGACACATGTACTTAGAATTAATTTAGCCAATTTTCACTTTAGAGTAAAATCAAATCATATATAATTGGGCTCTACCATATATATATTTAGAGTTCAATTAACGCAAATTAGATTCTAATACATATAATTAGAGTTTAATTTAAATTAACTTTGACTAATTTTAACATATGTACTTAGGATTTAGCCAACTTTCACTTTAGGGTGAAATCAAATCATACGTAATTGGACTCTAATGTGTATGCTTAGATTTCAACCGAACCAAATTTTGATTAAAAAAAATTAGACTTTAATACATATAATTAGAGTTTAATTTAAATCAAATCCAACTAAGTCCTAACCCGTATGATTAGGATTTATTTAATTTCACACCTTAAGGTGGACACATTGAGCTCTAAAATATAAATTTAGAGCCCAATCAAATTTAATTTGATTAACCCTAACATATATACTTAAAATTTTCTTTGCATTTTAGAACATAAAACTAAGATGCATTCAAAATTAAAATTATATTCAAATGACCATTATGTTATTAAACTGAGCAACTCAATTTAATTCGACTGTAACGTTATTAAAATGAGTACTTTTTTTTTTTTTTTTTGTATTCATGTACACTAAGGGTATGTTATTGTTTAAGCCATATAATTGGACAACAATCTATATAATAAAGTTTATATTTTATTTGATTCCCTGGGGTAGATGATCGCATCTACTAAAAGCTATTAATCTGCAATACCTGATACATATATTTCTAGATCTCGAATGCAAAAAGAGATGCGTGAATCGAATGCGAAGAAGACTACCAAAGTTTTCTTCTATATCCACACTCCAAAACCTCCGGTAATGTAGGTGGAAACTGAGAGAGAGAGAGAGAGAGAGAGAAATGTCCCTGTGTTTTTTCTTGTATCCTAAGGTACGAAGATGCTCACCGAGGGGTACGTTTTCAAACCTCGCATGCGGTACTATTTTTCATGTCATGGCACGGGCCATTGCGAGGGGATTTCCTTCGTCGGCTCACAGCCAGCTCAACCGAGAGAGAGAGAGAGAGAGAGAGAGAGAGAGAGAGAGAGTCCGGCTAGAATACTCTCGAAATTATCAAGTAATCGGTACTATCAAATTTTTAGCCTTTGGATGAAAAGATATATAATTGAGATTATAGTAGTCTCCTAAAATTTTTACTATTCAACCAACCACCTACTAAATCTTAGGGACCACTATCATGCTAACCGCACATCCCTCAATCTAAGGGCTAAAAAATTGATAGCACCAATGACTTGGTGCTATTAATAGTATTCCAACCTAATTCTCTCTCTCTCTCTCTCTCTCTCTCTCTCTCTCTCTCTCTCTCTCTATATATATATATATATATATATATATATATATATATAGTAAATTTAGTTTATTATGAATGTGCCCAACAACTTGCTACCTAAACTTTTTGTAGCTTCATAAATTCATTTTTTTTCTAAATTTGTCACTAAATTTTGATTACGAAATAAATATTCATGACTACTAAATATTCACTGCTCTTCAACTAAGTTAAAATTATAAAAAAAATTTAAGTGTCTATCGATACGGAGCATATTTATTATGCATATTCATCGTGTCGTATTATACCGATGAAATATCGGTATGATACAGTTATCGTACCAATGGTAAACTCAAAATTCTCTTTTTTAAATTAATAAATAATTTTTTAATAAAATTTTAAAAATTTGATAATGATATATAATAAGTAATTAAAATATTTTATTACTAAAAAAATATATTTTTTATATTATTATATATTGGTGTACATATATTTTTTTTTGTAATCAACACATATTGACAGATCTAATAGCAGCGTATTATACCGTGCATACTAGTTTAATCATCACAATCAATTTGTTATGGCACTTAAATTTACCGTGCATACTAGTTTAATCATCACAATCAATTTGTTATGGCACTTAAATTTTTTATTATTAAGAAGCTACAAAATTCGGTATGATTCAATTTGCATACTTGATGTGGAATTTTGAGTGTGACTTGGTCCAAGGTTATCCACAAGTTGAGTGCAAGATTTTTGTAATCATTTAAGATAATTAATTAGCGGTCTTGGTGTCCTGATGCATTTCTCTCTTTGACTGACATCTTTGTTTTATTCAGCTGGTTAAGAAGAGTCCCTCTCCATATAGATATTTCTAAGTCGTTTTCTACATAATTTTTTTTTTTTTTTTTTTTTTGAGAGAGAAAATTAATATGTTACGGTTTCATAGATTTTTCTAAGTCATTTTTTATATAAAAAATTTTTTTTAAGAAAAATTAAGATAATGTTCCTAAACTTAATTAAAAATATAAAACAATTAGACTTCAAACATCAGTGTTAAATCTTTTTACTTTCACAATTAACATCGAAAACTAGCTAGCTGCAGTTCCTTACGCTTTCGATTTGCTCATAGATCAAGTAAATAAATTCTTTATTTTGTCTTTTTTGTTATTTCTCTTGTAATTTAGTAGATGATACCGTCTATAGTATATGCACTCATAATTAATCAAGTGTAACTATATCTGTGAACCATTTCAATTAAATTAGTTTGCTAGATAATATGGTACTAGCGGCGTGTTTTATTTATGTTATGTAATATTATAAATTATTTTGATATAATCAGATATATAAAAATTTTGAATGAGATTACTATTGATTCTATATTACCATATTTAGTTTAATACAGTAATATAATAGTAAATTATAATGCATATAAAATGATTATATTTGGTTCATTTTATAAAATTTAGTAATTCTGATAATAAAATATAATCTATTTCAAAATTTAAATTTAAAATCTAAATAAAAATATAAAATTTGCTATTTAATTAAAAATATAAATTTAAAATTTAAAATTTTAAAAGTTTAAAAATTAAAATATAAGTATATATTTATTATTTAAATTTTAAAAGTTAAGTTGAAATTTTTAAAATTTAAAATTTAGATTTTAATTTTGAAATTTAATATTTAAAAATTAAAATCTAAATTAAATTTTAAAAATTTTAAAATTAATATCTAACATTGAAATTTAAAATTTAAAATTTGATAATTTTAAATTTTAAATTTTAAAATTTGATAATTTTAAATTTTAAATTTAAATTTAAAAAATAATGTATTGAAAGGATTTGAGCGGTTGGAGGGATTAACTTATAATTTTACATAATATGCAAAATAATCAGCATATCAGTAATACTAGATTCTCACCGTCCTGCTCGGTAATATTTACGGAATAACTCTACACCATTTGTAATACTATATTACCGACCAGTTTATGGACTGGATTAATCAAACGTAATAAACATAACAAAATTTTCTATAATTTTGACAGGATATCTCTAGCCAAACATACCCTAGAGTCTATCTTAAATCTCTTCCATTTTATAATATCATAGCGTTTAATTTTTGATATTTTTCATTCAATGAACTAATTTAATTCCTATTAATATAGAACCTCTTCTTTTATAGTAGCGATATACTAGAAGAAGTAGGAAAAAATATCTTCTACTTAGTGCATGCACTCATTGACAAATTAAACACTTGAACTATATAAACACAAAAAAATCTTCAACTATAAATTAACAACTAAAGTGAACAAAGTGTTTCATAGGGACGACAACATTAATTGAAGCAATGGCTCTAACAATACAAGAAGTTGCACTAGGCCTAGCTACAATGGCCTCTCTCATCCTCCTCCCCATTTTCTTACTCCTTGTTATCACCAAAAGAACTTTATCTCACAAAACCAATCTCCCTCCTTCTCCTCCTAAGCTTCCTCTCATAGGAAACCTCCACCAACTCGGTTCGCTCCCTCATCGCTCTCTCGCTTCTCTCTCGAAGAAGTATGGCCCCCTTATGCTTCTCCGACTTGGCGAAATCCCTACGCTTATCATCTCCTCGCCCGACATGGCGCGTGAGATCATGAGAACTCATGACTTAATCTTTGCGAGCCGCCCTTTGTTGAAGAACGCAGAGATCCTCCTCTACAGTAGCATGGACATGGCCTTCTCGCCTTACGGCGAGCATTGGAGGCAACTTAGAAAGCTTTGCACTATTAACCTCTTGAGTACCAAAAGAGTGCAATCTTATCAACTAGCTAGAGAGGAAGAAGTAGCTTTCATGCTTAAAAAGATCACCCAAGGTTCTCTTCTTCAAGCTCCGATCGATATGAGCGAAGTGCTATTCTCTTTCGTGAACGATATCGTCTGTCGGTTGGTTTCAGGAAAGTTTTTTAGAGAAGGAGGAAGGAACGATTTTTTCCGTGAAGCAATTGAGGAGATTGTGATTCTTCTTGGAGGGTTTCGAGTTGAGGATTTTTTCCCTTCACTTGCATGGCTTGAATGGTTTCTAGGGTTCAGTAAGAGGGCCAAGAGGGCCTTTAAGAGATGGGATGATGTGCTTGATGAGGTGATCAAGGAACATGAGAATAGGGAGAAGGATGATGGGGAAGAGGACTTTGTGGATGTGTTACTATCTCTTCAAAAAGATCCTAACATGGATTTTGAGTTAAAGAAAGAGCACATCAAGGCAATCTTAATGGTAAGCTTGCATGGTTTAATGTCTCTTAATTTGTTGTTCATGCATGCATGTTGGTATATTCTTTTTTAGAGCCAAGATACCAAAAATCATGTATATATGGTCACCTTAGTGGTGTTTTGTCAATTTCTATGATGAATAATGCCCTAGCTCATATGTTTTGAATTTTAAAAAACATGAATATAGTTTTCCTCTTCAAATAATAATTTTTCCTCTGAGAAGCCACAAAAATAATGACGTATGTACACTCTATACTCATGGCATGTAACAATTAGTGCTCTCTTCGAAGGGAATAGTTAATATTTTAATCAATCAATATATATAATTATTAAAATTTTAAAATTATAAAATAAAAAAATAAAAAAAATAAAATTAGTATAAATTTTTATACATTGTAAAAATTATTTTTTCATTAATATTTTTTAACTTTCAGTATTTGTAGTATAATAACTTTACTTAAATATTCAATTAAACTTAATAGTTAACATTTTTTACAAATAAATTTTTTAATTATAAAATTAAAATTAGAGAACATATTTTAAATTGTTAAATATATAAGAATTTCTTTATCTTGTTAAAGTGATTGAAAAAAAAAAAAAAAATATTATATGCATCTGGTGTATATTAACACACCATATATTGCAACTTATATTAGAAAAATAATTTTTTATATCAAAATTTAATTAAATATATCCATTTGTAAAATCTAATAATTTAAATATATTTACTGAACTAAATTTTAAAATTTTTATTATAGATTTTAAGTATGTAGTGTATATATTTATATACACCCGGTATAGAAAATATTTAATAAAATGTCTTCATAATTTAAAAAAAAAGAGAAAAAAAAAAATTTGCTTGCACCTAATATATACTAATGTTTCATACGCCGCAAAATATATTAAATGATTAATAGAACATCTGATACTTATACACCGCAAAATTTATTAAAAAATTAATAAAATATATGATACTTAATATTTCAAAATAAAATAAAATAAAATATATATAATATAAAATATTTAAATATTTAATAAATATTTTTGAATTAGTTTATAGTGCATCGAGTGCATTCAATACTTCATTTGAATGTATTGACTATTCTCATTAGTTTATATTTTGTAAGCTCAACTTAGAACTCTCAAATTATATGTCTTCTTCTATAGATAGTACAATCAACATATCAGTGATTATAGAAATCCACGTAAGGGTTCAAAAGACTAAAATCCTATCACTTAGCCTAAGTATTACTTTTTTTGGGTCCCAGAGGTCATGTTTAATATTGTATTCACCAATTTCATCCATAAGACATGTCGCTTTTCTAACCATTTATCCTAAGTAAAGTTTAGCTGGAATACTATCAGTAATAAACGAACTTTGTTGTTATCTATTTATTTTTTATAATAAAGCTATCAAATCGATCGATATCGTTAAATATAATCTAAATCACTAAAAGTATCTACAAATCAACTTTCAAATTTTTTAGGCATTATTAACTTAATAATCAAAAAATTGTAAAATTTATAATTTTAATAATAGATATAAATTTTTTTCTCATTTAACGGTATAAAAAAAACTAAACTAAATTTTGGTTAGAAAAAAATTTTAAACTATTTTAAATAAGATTTATATTTTCGACCTTAATTACAAGATTTCTATCATCACTTTTTGAAGGATATTTATTTTCAGCTGTTTATTTTTATATTCACTTGATGGTAAAAAAAAGAATATAAAAAATGTATATAATTTAATTTTTAAATAGTATAAAAGGTCTAGATCAGATTTAATGGTGTTGATCGTCGTTTTGAAAGCTCTATTATTGAAAACAAATGGATGACAACGAAACCCGTTTACTATTGATAGCATTCCAACTCAACTCATCTTAATTATATCATTATTTGAATCTACTAGTCTAATCCTCTCTCATTCTATGTTTCACAAATTTTCGCAGGATATGTTTGGCGCAGGAACAGATACATCATACATAGTCCTAGAATGGGCGATGGCGGAGCTCGTTCGAAACCCCGACATCATGAAAAAGCTACAAGATGAGGTAAGAGGGATCACTACAAAAAATGGTATGATCAGCGAGAAGGATCTAAACACGATGGACTACTTACAAGCCGTGATCAAAGAAACCTTACGATTGCACCCTCCAGCTCCGCTACTGCTTCCGAAAGAATCGACAAAAGATTGCTACATAAACGACTACTTCATTCCGAAAAACACAAGAGTTATTATCAATGACTGGGCTATTAGTAGAGACCCCAAATATTGGGACGCGCCCGACGAATTTCATCCCGAGAGGTTTATAAATAGTTCGATCGATTTCAAAGGTAACGATTTCCAGTTCATTCCATTCGGGGCGGGTCGTAGAAGTTGCCCCGGAGTTCAATTTGCAGTGTCGACGATCGATCTCGCGTTGGCCAATCTTGTGAGTTTGTTCGAGTGGGAGTTGGCTCGTGACGCAAAAGAAGAAGGGTTGGATATGACTGAGGCTCCTGGATTAACAAGCCGTATGGAAAAAAGGCTTATACTTTTCGCCACGCCGATCCGCGCTTAATATTTATTAAATCGAATTTACTATGTTGTATGATACTTGTTATGCAAAATAATGAGTTCCATAATTGGCTCTAATGTGATAGTTTTTTTTGGGGGCAATTTCCTATATACTCCTAGGCTGCGTTTGGTTCGAGAATTAGTGAGAATTAGTGAGAATTAGTAGTACTAGGTATAAGTATAAAGTTGAGTATAAGGTAGGATAAATGAAAAAAGTGTTTGGTTGGGATATAAGATAATTCAGGTATAAGAAAAATAAAAAATAGTGTTTGGTTGGGATTGAAGAATAAAAGGGTATAAATAGTTGACTTTTGAGTAAAAAGACCAAAATGCCCTTTTACATTTTTATGTGTGGGTAAAAATTGGTAATTATATATTGTATTATAACTTTTTAAATATAATAATTGTAGTATTTATAATGTAATTAATTAGATAATATATAAAATTAGTGTTAATTATTTATATGTAAAAAATGATTAATATGGCAACCAAATTTTAATTAATTTCTCTGATAAAATATTTAATTCGTAAAAATCAATATTTACTGTTAATTAGTGTTTTAATTAGTGTTCATTAATTTTACTTGTAAAATTTTGATTAATTATTTATTTTGCGTTGGGAACGAGAATGCGGTAGGAGGGAGAGATTTTTTAAGCCGGCGGCGACGATTAATTTTTCCGGGTAACATATAAGAATTTTAAAAATGAAAAATTAGTGTTAATTAGTGTTAATTATTTATATGTAAAAATGAAAGAGAGGAGAGAGGAAGGGTGGCTTGGTAATAATAGAGGAGAGAGGAAGTAAGTGTTATTCGGGGGGGGGGGGGGGAGGGGACTTGTACCCTCTTGTACCAGGACAAAAGGGAAAAGGGGGGGATTCGAATTCCCCCCCTGTTCCAAAGCGTTTGGGTACAAAGGGGGGGATAACCCCCCTTGTACCCGAACCAAACGGTGCCCTAAAAATTTTCTTGTTTTTAGATTTATCCCTCTTAGAAGGCTAATATTAAAGCTAGCCTTCTTACGTTCCAACTTCTTTCTAAAATACTCATGAAGTTAAACTTTGTTAGTGTACCGTTTGGAGCTACCGTTATCTGTGTGAAATTACTATTTTGCCCTTTCAAATATACCCTTCTACCATAACCAACTTTTTCTTATGTACTCTTAAAATTTTCAATAGTTTTGGTAGATAGGGACAAAATAGGTATATCTGATAGTTTTCAACTCCGATTATTATTTAACTCTAGTTTAACCCTAGTTAACTTAACAAAGGTAAACGGTATGGGTATTTTTAATAACAGTGAAATGTATGAAGGGTATATTGGAAAGAAAAAAATAAGAGGGGTAAATCAGATATTTCTTCATATTTCAGGAGTACACAGGCAATTATCTCTTTTTTTTTTTCTTGTTTTTTTTTTTTAGAGAGAGAAAACTCATGGCTGATGTTACTAACGGGCCGATGATGGGTCGGGTGAGATTTCGCATCTGGCCCTAAATAAAAGATCCCGGGCTTTTTTGGGCCTGTAAAACATTAATTTTAAACAAAAGGACTTGATTATAAACAATAATAAATATTTGTGATTTTAACTGTGAGAAAGGCTAAGAGCAAAAAATTAAATTTTGTGAAAGGGTTTTGCAATCACAAGGGAGAAATTGGAGGATTTAAAAAAAAATTAAAAAAAAGTTCGGGCCGGGCCGGATTTTTCACCGTTCTTTTCTCTTTTTTTTTTTTGTGGCAAGCCCAATCTTTCTAAATTGAGCCCGGCCTTGCAAAATCGCAAAATTTGATTTAATTTGATCAAATTATTTTAGTTTGGCTCGGTTTGATTCATCGTCGTGATTCAATTAGCACTCCCTTTCCAAAAAAATAAACCAAATTATTTTAGTTCAGATCAATTTGATTTATCTCCATAATTCAGTTCCATTCACTTTTTTTTTTTATTCAAAAAAGAATATAAGATGCATGACACTTTGGTCCACAAATTTTAAATTATTATATTAAATATTAATGTGACAGTTATGTTATATTTTAATTATTATTGTATTATTAATTATAATACTATCGCATTGCTTTTATATATTAAATTAATTAAATTAGAGTGTGTGACTAATTAAAATTAATTATAACAAATTATAATTTACGGACAAATATGCCATGCGCCTAATAATTACATAGACAAATATAACTCAAGTTTCCTTTTAATTCAATTTGTTGACATCGAAAAATCAAATCAAAATCACATACCAATTTCAATAAAAAAAAATTAAAAAAAATAAAAAAAAATTAATCGAAAATCAAGTAAACCAAATCAAATCGTCTTATTCGAATCGATTCGCTTACGTATTCAATTAGGAATCGATAAAAAAAAAAAAAAAAAAAAAAAAAAAAAAAAAAAAAACCCTAATCAAATTGTGATTTGAATTCACGTGGGTGTGAATCTCATGCTCACATAATGGTACGCGTTATTAAAGGGGGTCACACTCTTTTAGTTGGACAAAAATAACACTTTACTATGAAAACTACTCATTTTTGGAACATTTTGGTAAGCAAAATGCTACAATTACACTTTAAATCGAATTTTATCATTTTAGAGATAGTGATAGCTCAGCAGCTTGTGTTATTTTCGAAAAATATTTATTTTCAAGCTGAAGCAGAATAATATAAAAGGTTACGTTATATAGAAGAAAAATTTATGAGCTGAAACTTTCGCAGAAGTGCTATTTACTGAAGCCATTTGGAGAAGCAATAATATACTCTATGTTAAATTTTTTTGAGAAACTACAAATTAAAGCATTCGTTTTGTGTCCCAAAAGTATCATTAGCTTCTTGTTGTTTTTGTCATTATTGTTTCTCGATTTTTTGTTTTTCTAATCACAAATTCTATACGGAAGGGAGGGTAGAGTACTACTGTAATCTATACGTTAATGAGATATGCTTAGCCGTAAAAATGTACAACCCAAAGTTTTTTTCCTAATCACGAAAGATTCGTTAATGAGATTTTGAAATCTATATATCTTTATGTAGACATCAAACAAATAACATGCATAATAAAACTTTGTAAGAAGATATTTCGAGAAATATTTGAAGTTAAAAATGTATCTCAATCGGAATGACGATCAAGAAAATTAATCTTCTACTTCCAACAGGAACTGTATCTCAACAGGAAAATTAATCTTCTACTTCCAATCGCATGCAAGCTTGATGTTTGATGCATTACTCATGCGCGAAATGAGGATTAAGAATTGCTTTATCAATCACCGTCTATTTAAGTTCAATATCTTCCTAGGAATTAGTGAATCAAAAATGATTATTTTGCGTAGAAAAAAAACCAAAAAAAAGCAATTAAGTCAATCTTTCAAACATTTTTCAAAAATATTAAGCTAGCAAGAACACCAAACACATAGTAACGTTCTAATAATTTTATATCGGATGAAAAAAAAAAAATTTGATTGAGAATATAAAAAATTATACACACTATTAATAACAACTAGACTTAAATATTTTTAGTCGGTGGTTTAGGCCCAATGAAAGCGGAATAACAACCGAAAATATGAGAGCTAATGGTCCGTTTGGAAAATCTTCAAAACAGAGTTTGATGACATTTTACTCTGTATTTAAAAAAATGTTGTTTTTTTATTAGTTAGCCCATTTGCATAACCTAACAATGTAAAAAGAATACACCGTATTATTTATGTTTCGGAGTATTTTTGGGAAAAATAAAAAAAAGTTTAGACTGACTAAAAAAATTTCTCCATTTTGCGTACGACTTCTTCCTCGCCCTCTTATACATTTCACCATCTTTAAAATTTTAAAATTTAAATTTAAAATTAAAAATTTAACATTTTAAAATTAAAAATTTAACATTAAAATTTGAAATTTAAAATTAAAAAATTAAAAAATAAAATTTAAATTTAAATTTGTCACGCCCCGAGTTCAAAAACCAGTGTATAAATTTTTTTTTTTTTTTTTTTTTTTTTTTTAAATCAGAGTTCAAAACCAGCCAGGGCGCAACAGACCGCCACATATATAGAAGAGTCCCAATCCCACTGGGGATTGAGCCTTTTCTATATATGCACGGCTAGCTCGGCAATCAATCAGAGTACTATCTACGTACCACTAATATAACACAAATATTAAATTACACAATTACAACAACTTATTACATTTTCCTTGTTACATCAAATAACTAAATGCTTGGCTATCGGCTGTCCAGGGTCAAGCTCTATCTCGTGATCTCACCAACACGTCCCGACATCTCAACACCCGTTCGACCTGAAAAACAGTCACCCGAGGGTGTGAGACACACCGGAGTGTATCCCAGTGGGCACGACGAGCCGAGGATCAGCTAATCGTACCTACTGGGTACTAAAATCTGCGGATAGTAAAGATCTGTAGGAAAAACTGGAAACATAGATGTCTACTAATAATCAGAAATAAAACTGCAGGTAAGTATGCTGAACAATCAGGGTATCTCAGAGATAACTATCATGAAAACTGTAGAGCATGCAGGCCGGAAATCAAAGTCAACTATAAGGATCATGTATAAAGAACTACGAATGATACAAGCATGTCTACAGATAATAGTGCTGGAACAACTGAGCAACTGTACAAGTAAAAGTAATGCGTCAAAGGTAGAAAACCAAATATCCAATCATGTGCCAATATTGGTCTCAGAGAACCTCAGGCAATGCCACTGTTCGGCACCTTTTCGGCTGACATAACCTTGTCGAGGGCTCACGGGTCTATCATCAGACCACTTTACCGGTAAAGAACAATCTCCACGGGGAGCTACCCCGGCCATGTTCGTGAAGTACAGCAGTGCATGGCAAGTCATAATGATCAATCTCACGGTCTAGTGACCGAGTAGTCGGCAACATGCCGAGATCCCAACAGGGAATCATCTGTCTATATCTATCAATCGGAATCAATCAATCATGCATATCGAGTAGTATCTATCAATCAGGATCAATCAATCATGCATATCAATAATATCTCGAATAACATCTCAATGACAGGAATCAACCGGTGTCATCTAATCATGCAAATCTATATATATATCAATCAATCAGGATCAGTCAGGAATAATCAGGGGATATGTGTATGATAATCGGCTGATCGTGAACAGAAAATCTCAATCACAGGTCTAATCAAGTCAATGTCAATCAGGGAAATAACGATATATCAAGATAGGTCATGTAATCAGCAGGGAATCAAAAACAGGGGTCCGACTGGACTAAAGCAACCAGAGGGCCAAAAAGCTGAGGCCCGGTTCAAAGATAACCCACCTGTCAAATCGCAGGCGTCAAGACTGAATCGACTGTATGCTCAGAACCAGATGCAAACTGGACAGACCTGAATCAAACATATTGATCAACCTCGAATTCACTAATCACAACTTAAACCCCAGATCCATTTTAAAACCTCTAATTATTTAACTAATAGTGTCATTTGAGCACTGTTTTCGCTCGTTCTTTCAACTGGAAACTCATTTAACAAACCGTCACCTCCAGCAGGTGACTTTCATCTTGCTGAACACCGTGCTCACCAATTTGCGGCAGCACGGAACCCGAGGCAAACTTCGGGCCATAAAATTCTTTACTAACATAGCCTTAATGCATTTTTGTTTCTCCGGCTCTTCAAACCCAAAATCTAACGAGAGCACCGCGTCCAGTGACCCCAAATTAGCCAGGAATACACTGTCGCGGCTTCGCTAAGGGCCTGGAACTTAGTTTTGTTCCAACATTTCTTTAAAAGGTTGATTAAGCTATAACTTTTATTTTAAACTTCAAACAGGAAAACTTTGTATATCAAAGTTGATCTGGGCACTGCCAGGACCTCAGTGCTCACCCTGGTTGGGGCCCAGGGGTGCTGGTTCAAGCAGAACCAAGGTCAAGCACACCTACAAGTTCACAATGCTCCAATTACTTGTCCGCACAGATCAAACTTGATCTGAAGTGAGCATCAAGCTCAGGGGACATTTCCAAGCAACTTTCATATTTACTGTTTTGTCCAATTCTATTCCAAAGTTCAGTGAGGCATTTTAGCAAACAGTTGGCATGCACAACTTCATACAACATTCACAAGCACAAGTCTCCAGTTGATCTCAGCAATTACTGAACCAAATACCATGCAACTTGAAGGGAAATGCTCTAAATAGCTTCCTCTACATTTACTGCAAGTCTGGGCCAAGATTGCTTCAGTGGCTAGCCGCGGGCAAGAGGTTGAAGATGACAACCTTGCTTTGAAAATCGTGATCACTAAGCCAAAGCTTCTGGGACCAAATAACTTGGCCTAATGGATGCTAAATCACATATCAAATTCACCTGGACCCGTGCCCGGCGACAGGACACGGCGGCGACTGCGGCGGAGCAAGCTCAACTTCGAGCTTCTTCACCTCTAATGGCGGTTTTCACCAGAGACAACATGAAGCCTCCCAACATGGATGGAAAGTCTCCAACCCATCTCAGGAAGCTTCCTGACTATCTCATCCCGGCCGGAGATGGCCGGAGCGCCGGCGGCCGCAACATGGTGCGATTTCGGGTCAACCATGGCCGCACCAATTTGGTGCTGCATGGATGCCATGCAAATGCATGGGGGCACTCCTCTGAGTCCCAGCATCACTTCTGGCCATGTGGCCGGCGTCGGAGAAGCCCGCCGGCGCCGGAGCAAGAAGCTCGGCCAACATGCAATAATTCGAAAAGCTAGGGCATCCACTTTCTTTCTAAATACTTAGCCATATTCAATGAGACTTTGCAGATTTAATCTACATAACCTACAGTCCTTATACACCAATTTTGGTGCGTTTATGCCCAGTGGTTGCCTAGTTCTCTCGAGGCGGAGCTAGGTTAGGTTTCCGGCGACTAGTTGCTCCCGCCGGCCATGCGCTGTGCATGGGAGCTCGGGTCTCGGCCAGTAGCATCCTAGGGACCTAAGAGGTCCACTGCTAGGGGTCTCGGGTGCAGGAAACCCTTGGTTAAAGTGCCTCACCTTGGCCGAGCTCGGGGAAGAAAGGAAGAAGCTGGAACTCGCACTTCCCACCTTGCGCGGCCACGGCAAGCTCCAGAAAAGCTCTGCAGGCACCAAGGAATCTCTCAGATGCCTCCAAAACCAACCCAAAGGAAGTTGGTTCCAACCTTCTCCAACCTCTTCACCCTCTCTTTCTTTCTTGGCTTCTCTCTCTTTAGAATAAGGTCCCACGGCCTCCAGCTCTCGGGCTCGGTTTGGAGATGGCAGGGAACCTAGGTGATGCCTGGAATCCCTACTTGACTCCTCGTGAATGCTTACAAGAGGCCCATAGCCACTTCAACTTACATGCAAGGATTCCTTTGAAAAAGGCCTTTGGGTTCCATTGCCTTTCCCGAGCAACCGAGAACGGTCTGGATGCATCCCTGGGTCATGGTGATGCTCAGCCTCCCCTCACGACTCCTCGGATTTGCTCCAAGGAGAACCCAAAAGCCAAACCATCATTAATGCAAAGATTCTTTTGCAAATGACTACAACCCATTTCACACTTAACCTAAAGCTCCGAGTCCTTCTTAATAGGTGCAAAATGCACCAAACCCCTTATAGTTTAAGCCCTAGCACTTAGGCACATAAACTATTAAGTTTTATTACAATCTAGACCATTTTGAGCACTTTTCACGCACTTCGAGACAAACCGTTCGTCATTTTGCGAAACAGACTTCGCCACGACGTCCGGCTCGTCGAGACCTGTCAAGTAGCGTATTTGTTTGGTTCGTTTGATGCTCGGATAAAAACTTGTTCCATTAAGTTCGACCAATTACAGTGCGTTGCACGCACTCCGATGCACCCGGATCGCCAAACGCGAAAACCGTCAGTGCCATTGCGCTCAGAAGGTCGAAATTAGTTAGGTTTGACTACTCATGTCGCTAGGTTTGGATTTTAGACAGTGATTCGGCCGACGATAAATCGAGAGGGGTCAAATTCGAGAGTTACTATTCACTTTTAAGTTGCGGGCCCGCCCGCTTCTTCGCTGATTTCTGGACAATCCGACCGTCGGATCGTCGACAAGTGAATATGAACCTTTCATGTTTCGACGAGACGATCGCAATGGTCATCTCGGATTTTTGAGATTTGGCTCGGATTTGAAAGACAATATTTCTGGCCCATTAATTGTGCAAATTACACTGCAGAAAAGGGGCACTGTCGCTATCTAAGCCATTTATGATCCAAATTCAACCTGACTTCAATCAATTTCATTTATTTATTTATTTTTAAAATTCAAGTTCTTACATCTCTCCCACCAAAAAGGAAGTTTCGTCCCTGAAACTTATAACAAAAAAAAATCTTATTCGAGAAGTCTACAACTTAAAGTCATGCTTTAAGAATTGCTTAAGATAGTTCATTCGAGAGCTACGAAATCAGTCGTCGGGTTTCCCTCCGTTGGCTCTCCATGAGAGGTCAGTGCATAGACGCGTCCACCTGCCGACTGATACCCTCCAGAAGGTGGTCGAGGTAGAGGGGGACGCCCAGTCGAAGCTGAGCTAGGCGCCGGTACTTGTCGTCGTTGTGAAGGTGCGGGTACAGGGGCTGTGATCTGCGCAGGTGCGGAACCCTGCGGGCACTCCGAAGCTCTATGCCCCTGTTGGCCGCATTTGAAGCATCGGCCATGCCTCTGATCACAATCCCTCGCCCGGTGGGTATCCCCGCAGAAGACGCAAGGCCGGGGTGTCCTCGCCTTCTTGTTTTGATTTGAACGCTCATCGCCATTTCCAGGATGCGCCCTCTTCTTGCCCTTGTCCTTGTCCTTGTCCGCCGTATTCCGCTCAGCGCGAGACATCTTGATCTCCGACTCGATCGCTAGACACCGCTCCACGCAGTTGTCGAAGTCGGTGGAGAGGTGGGATGCGAGCTGGCGGCGGATCTCTGACCTCAAGCCCTGCGAAAATAGGCGTACCTTCCGGCGCTCCTCGCGCACCGCCTGGGGCACCAGGTCGGCGATGCGCAGGAACTCCTGCTCGTACTCTCGGACGCTCTTGTCGCCCTGTTTGATCGTTTCCAATTCGCGCTCGAGACCCTCCTTGGTGGTCTCCTTGAGGTGATGGTGGTCCATGGCGGCTTTAAAGTCCTCCCAAGTAGGATCAGCTGGACTCGGGAAGTAGCGCTCTCGATGTCGCCTCCACCATTTGGATGCCCGGCCCTCCAGGCAATGTACAGCGATGTGGACCTTGTCGCGGTCCTCGGTGTAGGCGTCTTGGAATAATTTCTCCATATGGTCGATCCATTCCTCGACCGCCCAATGATCCTCGTCTTTGCCGTCGAAGGTTTGTGGCTTGAATTTCTTAAACTCTAGCAAGGCCGCCTTTGCTCGGGCCTTCTCTGCCCGATCGGCCTCAGTATCGACCGCAGGACCAACAACGGGAGCGACAGAGCGAGAGGAAGCAAACGTGGTGGAAGCAGAGGCATCTTGGGCTGCAGCAAACCCCGGCACCGCTCTGGAGGCTGCGGCAGGGACTGGAGCTGAAAAGGGCCCCGCCGGTGGTGGTACGGGGTCTATCTCTGGCTCAGCCACGACCGGTGCAGCAGGGGATGCAACCGGTGGTGTGACCTCAGGTACAGGTGGAGGAGCAGGCGGGGCAGGAGTAGAGGGGCCAGCAGCCTGCTGCTGCATAAATTGCTGGAACATTCCAGCCAGAGTCGCCACCTGGGCCTCAAGCCGGTCCACACGGCCCTGATCAACGGGCTCGCTCGGCGTGCTAGGTGGTCGGCCGACTCCACGGCCCGTGCCCCGTCCACGCCCCCGACCTGGAGGACGAGCCATAGCTGCAACAACCAAGGACGGATTTCAGCACAACCGACCCACAACTTCTGTTCCTAACTACAAGACTTAGAACATTACCCAACGCTCTCTCGTAGACACAAGTCATCCTAGGGTTCGTTCCTAGCCAAACCTAAGCATCGTATTCCTATTTCTCTGATACCATCTAATCTGTCACGCCCCGAGTTCAAAAACCAGTGTATAAATTTTTTTTTTTTTTTTTTTTTTTTTTTAAATCAGAGTTCAAAACCAGCCAGGGCGCAACAGACCGCCACATATATAGAAGAGTCCCAATCCCACTGGGGATTGAGCCTTTTCTATATATGCACGGCTAGCTCGGCAATCAATCAGAGTACTATCTACGTACCACTAATATAACACAAATATTAAATTACACAATTACAACAACTTATTACATTTTCCTTGTTACATCAAATAACTAAATGCTTGGCTATCGGCTGTCCAGGGTCAAGCTCTATCTCGTGATCTCACCAACACGTCCCGACATCTCAACACCCGTTCGACCTGAAAAACAGTCACCCGAGGGTGTGAGACACACCGGAGTGTATCCCAGTGGGCACGACGAGCCGAGGATCAGCTAATCGTACCTACTGGGTACTAAAATCTGCGGATAGTAAAGATCTGTAGGAAAAACTGGAAACATAGATGTCTACTAATAATCAGAAATAAAACTGCAGGTAAGTATGCTGAACAATCAGGGTATCTCAGAGATAACTATCATGAAAACTGTAGAGCATGCAGGCCGGAAATCAAAGTCAACTATAAGGATCATGTATAAAGAACTACGAATGATACAAGCATGTCTACAGATAATAGTGCTGGAACAACTGAGCAACTGTACAAGTAAAAGTAATGCGTCAAAGGTAGAAAACCAAATATCCAATCATGTGCCAATATTGGTCTCAGAGAACCTCAGGCAATGCCACTGTTCGGCACCTTTTCGGCTGACATAACCTTGTCGAGGGCTCACGGGTCTATCATCAGACCACTTTACCGGTAAAGAACAATCTCCACGGGGAGCTACCCCGGCCATGTTCGTGAAGTACAGCAGTGCATGGCAAGTCATAATGATCAATCTCACGGTCTAGTGACCGAGTAGTCGGCAACATGCCGAGATCCCAACAGGGAATCATCTGTCTATATCTATCAATCGGAATCAATCAATCATGCATATCGAGTAGTATCTATCAATCAGGATCAATCAATCATGCATATCAATAATATCTCGAATAACATCTCAATGACAGGAATCAACCGGTGTCATCTAATCATGCAAATCTATATATATATCAATCAATCAGGATCAGTCAGGAATAATCAGGGGATATGTGTATGATAATCGGCTGATCGTGAACAGAAAATCTCAATCACAGGTCTAATCAAGTCAATGTCAATCAGGGAAATAACGATATATCAAGATAGGTCATGTAATCAGCAGGGAATCAAAAACAGGGGTCCGACTGGACTAAAGCAACCAGAGGGCCAAAAAGCTGAGGCCCGGTTCAAAGATAACCCACCTGTCAAATCGCAGGCGTCAAGACTGAATCGACTGTATGCTCAGAACCAGATGCAAACTGGACAGACCTGAATCAAACATATTGATCAACCTCGAATTCACTAATCACAACTTAAACCCCAGATCCATTTTAAAACCTCTAATTATTTAACTAATAGTGTCATTTGAGCACTGTTTTCGCTCGTTCTTTCAACTGGAAACTCATTTTAACAAACCGTCACCTCCAGCAGGTGACTTTCATCTTGCTGAACACCGTGCTCACCAATTTGCGGCAGCACGGAACCCGAGGCAAACTTCGGGCCATAAAATTCTTTACTAACATAGCCTTAATGCATTTTTGTTTCTCCGGCTCTTCAAACCCAAAATCTAACGAGAGCACCGCGTCCAGTGACCCCAAATTAGCCAGGAATACACTGTCGCGGCTTCGCTAAGGGCCTGGAACTTAGTTTTGTTCCAACATTTCTTTAAAAGGTTGATTAAGCTATAACTTTTATTTTAAACTTCAAACAGGAAAACTTTGTATATCAAAGTTGATCTGGGCACTGCCAGGACCTCAGTGCTCACCCTGGTTGGGGCCCAGGGGTGCTGGTTCAAGCAGAACCAAGGTCAAGCACACCTACAAGTTCACAATGCTCCAATTACTTGTCCGCACAGATCAAACTTGATCTGAAGTGAGCATCAAGCTCAGGGGACATTTCCAAGCAACTTTCATATTTACTGTTTTGTCCAATTCTATTCCAAAGTTCAGTGAGGCATTTTAGCAAACAGTTGGCATGCACAACTTCATACAACATTCACAAGCACAAGTCTCCAGTTGATCTCAGCAATTACTGAACCAAATACCATGCAACTTGAAGGGAAATGCTCTAAATAGCTTCCTCTACATTTACTGCAAGTCTGGGCCAAGATTGCTTCAGTGGCTAGCCGCGGGCAAGAGGTTGAAGATGACAACCTTGCTTTGAAAATCGTGATCACTAAGCCAAAGCTTCTGGGACCAAATAACTTGGCCTAATGGATGCTAAATCACATATCAAATTCACCTGGACCCGTGCCCGGCGACAGGACACGGCGGCGACTGCGGCGGAGCAAGCTCAACTTCGAGCTTCTTCACCTCTAATGGCGGTTTTCACCAGAGACAACATGAAGCCTCCCAACATGGATGGAAAGTCTCCAACCCATCTCAGGAAGCTTCCTGACTATCTCATCCCGGCCGGAGATGGCCGGAGCGCCGGCGGCCGCAACATGGTGCGATTTCGGGTCAACCATGGCCGCACCAATTTGGTGCTGCATGGATGCCATGCAAATGCATGGGGGCACTCCTCTGAGTCCCAGCATCACTTCTGGCCATGTGGCCGGCGTCGGAGAAGCCCGCCGGCGCCGGAGCAAGAAGCTCGGCCAACATGCAATAATTCGAAAAGCTAGGGCATCCA
Organism: Tillandsia leiboldiana; assembly: GCA_029204045.2. Lineage (NCBI taxonomy): Eukaryota > Viridiplantae > Streptophyta > Magnoliopsida > Poales > Bromeliaceae > Tillandsia > Tillandsia leiboldiana. The sequence goes on along the minus strand of CM055062.1, from coordinate 53,384,992 downwards.
CTTTCTTTCTAAATACTTAGCCATATTCAATGAGACTTTGCAGATTTAATCTACATAACCTACAGTCCTTATACACCAATTTTGGTGCGTTTATGCCCAGTGGTTGCCTAGTTCTCTCGAGGCGGAGCTAGGTTAGGTTTCCGGCGACTAGTTGCTCCCGCCGGCCATGCGCTGTGCATGGGAGCTCGGGTCTCGGCCAGTAGCATCCTAGGGACCTAAGAGGTCCACTGCTAGGGGTCTCGGGTGCAGGAAACCCTTGGTTAAAGTGCCTCACCTTGGCCGAGCTCGGGGAAGAAAGGAAGAAGCTGGAACTCGCACTTCCCACCTTGCGCGGCCACGGCAAGCTCCAGAAAAGCTCTGCAGGCACCAAGGAATCTCTCAGATGCCTCCAAAACCAACCCAAAGGAAGTTGGTTCCAACCTTCTCCAACCTCTTCACCCTCTCTTTCTTTCTTGGCTTCTCTCTCTTTAGAATAAGGTCCCACGGCCTCCAGCTCTCGGGCTCGGTTTGGAGATGGCAGGGAACCTAGGTGATGCCTGGAATCCCTACTTGACTCCTCGTGAATGCTTACAAGAGGCCCATAGCCACTTCAACTTACATGCAAGGATTCCTTTGAAAAAGGCCTTTGGGTTCCATTGCCTTTCCCGAGCAACCGAGAACGGTCTGGATGCATCCCTGGGTCATGGTGATGCTCAGCCTCCCCTCACGACTCCTCGGATTTGCTCCAAGGAGAACCCAAAAGCCAAACCATCATTAATGCAAAGATTCTTTTGCAAATGACTACAACCCATTTCACACTTAACCTAAAGCTCCGAGTCCTTCTTAATAGGTGCAAAATGCACCAAACCCCTTATAGTTTAAGCCCTAGCACTTAGGCACATAAACTATTAAGTTTTATTACAATCTAGACCATTTTGAGCACTTTTCACGCACTTCGAGACAAACCGTTCGTCATTTTGCGAAACAGACTTCGCCACGACGTCCGGCTCGTCGAGACCTGTCAAGTAGCGTATTTGTTTGGTTCGTTTGATGCTCGGATAAAAACTTGTTCCATTAAGTTCGACCAATTACAGTGCGTTGCACGCACTCCGATGCACCCGGATCGCCAAACGCGAAAACCGTCAGTGCCATTGCGCTCAGAAGGTCGAAATTAGTTAGGTTTGACTACTCATGTCGCTAGGTTTGGATTTTAGACAGTGATTCGGCCGACGATAAATCGAGAGGGGTCAAATTCGAGAGTTACTATTCACTTTTAAGTTGCGGGCCCGCCCGCTTCTTCGCTGATTTCTGGACAATCCGACCGTCGGATCGTCGACAAGTGAATATGAACCTTTCATGTTTCGACGAGACGATCGCAATGGTCATCTCGGATTTTTGAGATTTGGCTCGGATTTGAAAGACAATATTTCTGGCCCATTAATTGTGCAAATTACACTGCAGAAAAGGGGCACTGTCGCTATCTAAGCCATTTATGATCCAAATTCAACCTGACTTCAATCAATTTCATTTATTTATTTATTTTTAAAATTCAAGTTCTTACAAAATTTTAAAATTTGAAATTTAAAATTCTAAATTGCAAAATTAAAATTTATTATTTTAAATAATAAAATTTTATGTTTAAAACTTAAAATTAATAAAATTTTAAATTTTAAATTTCAATTTTAAAATTTCACATTTAAAATTTTAAATTTTAAATTTCAAATTCAATTTTGAAAATTTTAAATTTGAAATATAAATCCTAATTTTAAAATTTTAAAAATAAAAAATAAAAAATTATATTTTAAAATTTAAATTTTTGTGTTGAAAGTTTAAATTTAAAATAAAGTTTTTTTTTAAAAGTTTACGTACAATTCAAAAAGTAAAAAAATAGAGTAATATTTTTATAGAGTATTGAATTTTTCAAGATATCAAATATATTGTAAAATAAAATTCTGTTTTATTTTTCAATAATTATCAAAGAGGCTCTAAATGTTGTGTAGGCTCTTGAATCCATAAGAGTTACCTTTAGAATCTCGTATTGCCTGATAATTTTAATTTATGATATAAATAAAAAAAATCTATATCGGATTGAAAAAATATTCTGATTGAGAATATAAGAAAGGTTTGGATCTAACAAATTATTATTGCTAGCGGGGCAACTCGATACACACGGCATAAAATATTTTCTCTTCTTGAGAGCAAACACTTAAAACTTTCTAATTTGCTAAACATTTGAATGTTGCTTTAAGGAGTAGTTAAAGTTCAAGCATCAAACAAAAATGGTTTTAAAGTTCCCATCCTACCTAAGAAGCCCAACATGCACACCTTAATTATACCTCATCTCTTTGCACAGCATTTAACACTACTAGACATAGATAAGCATCTCCAGCTATCAAGATAAGAAAAGAATCTCTTTCCCTTGAACCCAATTCCACCACTCCTTTTTGTAATTATAATTATTATTATACCCACTATTTGTTGTTGTTTATTGTTGTTGTTGATTACTTTTTTGACTCATCTCTCTCTCTCTCTCTCTCTCTCTCTCTCTCTCTCTCTCTCTAAGAATTTCCTTTTTGACAAAAACACCTTTCTTATATACTTCCTAACTAGATTGTAGTGATGTTGGTGTGGACCCAAACACACTCATAGCCCCTCTTTTTGGAAGGAGATATTTTTTCTTTTTTTTTTTTGGTTTGATTCAAAGTAAAAATTTATTGAGGACCCACCCTCAACTATATATAGTCTTTTTTGAAATAGCTAGGCCTCTAAAATTTACTTTTTTTTATTAATATTTTTTTAGCATTCAATATTTTAGTTAAAATTATTAATTGAATATCGTTTAGTTGAGAAATTTTAAAATTTAAAAAACAACTAGGGCACTATTGACTAGATGCTTAATACAAATATGATGAACTATATAATGTTAGCCAACAAAAAAAATAATGAAAGAGACAGAAAAAATAACAAAATTTTACGCTATTTAATTAGGAGTGATCGACTCTAATACCATTTTATTTATATACATATGATTAATATATAATAAATGATCGAAGAATAATCTTAGTATAACTTTAATAAAAATTTTAATTTAATTGATCAAAACTATTAAAAAAAAAGTTAAAGTTAAAAGAAAAAAAAAAAAAAAAGTTGGAAGTGGCACATTAAAAATCAGCAATAGTTGAGGGGATATCTAAATATTCTTTTTTTCTTATTTTTATTTTAATTTTTTTTAGGCTTGATAGTAACAGCAGTGGAGCAGAGCCACCATAGCTGACACCCCCACCTTTGTATTAATCCTGGTAGTGTGCTGTGGACCAAATGTCCCTCTCTCTCTCTCTCTCTCTCTCTCTCTCTCTCTCTCTCTCTCTCTCTTTATCATTTTGCATACTATAAAAAATATATTATTATTAATATGAAGAGAAACACTTTGTCTAGGTAAGAAGGTACAAAAAAGAAAAAAAAAGAAAGAATATATTCTTAGATTTGAAAATTTTGGGTTATG